>CM021100.1:414949049-414990140 GCA_007115665.2 Sequoiadendron giganteum | reverse complement strand
CAATATTTCCAATCTTCAATCTAGTCTTCAACACATTTCTAGGTGCATTATTTCTATTTTACTTTCCTATTCTATTTTATTCACATTTCTATTCATCTTCTTAGGTCTTTCTATATATCACAATGTGTTTTCAAACACTTTACATTTCTTTAGTTTTACATCCATAGTTTATCTTCTTTATCAACTTCTAGCCTTGGGAAAAATCTCCTTTGATAGATTTCAATCTCTATTACATTAGAATCTCAAGGGTTTGTTATTGAATGTAGTGATTGTTTTTTGTCTCTCCTTTTAGGTGCAAAACCCTAGAGGTGAAAGAGGTGACAAAAACCTTCGCTACACATGGTCGATGTGGAAACTTGATGGCCCACATTTCCTTCCAAGTTGCAATAGCTAAAGATTTAGTAAACAAGTGGTCATGCATGAGCTTTCTTGTTGGAAATATTCAATTTTTTAACTAAGCCTCTCTACACATCAACCCCTCTGTTTCACCTACCTATTAGGAGCTTTCAATGACAAGGTTTTTGGGGATCTTTATCTATATTTTGTTCCTAACTTCAGAATTTATTATGGTAGGAAATTTTGAATGTCTATAATTTATTATGTTAGGTAAATTTGAATTGTGAGATGAAAATTTTTGCAAGAATATTTGAATAGACAAAAGGAATGAATTGGATTAGGTAGTCAGTTAGTGGTTGCAGCAAGTAAACTACAAGAAAAAGAAGTTGCAACAATAACAATAGAGATTTTTTTATGAATGAAGTGTAAAAATTATGTTGGTAGAAACATATAGCTACAAATTGTTTTGTGTGTTTGAGGAGTTGTAGATAGCTCTAGATAGGTACAATGTGTGTAGGGAGTAGCAAATAGCTCCAAATGAATAGGAAGTAGAGAGAGCTCTGAGAAGCTCTAGATTGTTGTAAGTTTGTGGGTGTAGCCCTAGATTGATGCAACTCAATTTTTTCATTAGTAGTTTATGGTTTCAAGTTTGAAATCATTTTGTAAATGTTATTTTTCTAAGTTAATAGAATAAGAAAGTTTGCATGCCCAACTATTGTTAGTGTAAAGGTCTTAACTTAATTATGTTGATTAAGTTACCTTTATTCCCTTCTTAAGATTTCACGTTAGTTTGCATAATGTGACATTTAATAATTATATTAATTATTAAATGTTTTCCTATTAGGGCTTCTATTAGGGTTTTTTCTATTAGGGTTTGCATGATTTCCTTTTTATAAGGATTGATCCCATTGTATTTTATATCAATTCATTCTCTCATTCTCTTTGATATAAACATTTTCAGTTTTCAGAGAACCCTTGCTTGTTTGTCTCCATCTCTTCTTTTGTGACAAGTTATTTGCATGTAGGTGATCTTCGAGGTTTGTGAAGTTGTATTTTCTCAACTCCTACATGGTATCAGAGCTCCACACCTGCTACTTCCTGTTCTTGTTTTGAAGATTTTTGGAGCTTCAAGGGTTTGGGGTTTGTTTTCTTGATCCAGGGAATACATACAATTTTGAAGCATTTTCAGCTCAAATGGACATTTCCATTACGTCCGCAGAGGTCCAAAACCCCTAAATCGACTGTTCATTCGTCCATTTTGGACAAAGTCAAAATTTGAGGCAAAATTTTTTTAAGGTACGAACGTACGGCCGTTGTCTGCTCGCAATTCGGAAATTTAATTTTTCGTCCAAAAAAAATAATAATTTTTCTACAAATTTTTTATTGTAAAAATTTTGGTTTTTATAAAAATTAAAAAAAAATCAAAATCAAAATTTACAAATTTTCGCAGTTTTAGGGCTTGCTGGCCCGGTACAAGGGTACCCGCGGGTCCCTACCATATGCTAGTTTTTGCTTTTACGGTGATGGCCATTTGGCCATCAAATTTAACATAGTGTTTTTGCTGTGATGGCCATATGACCGTCAAATTTAAACCAGGACTGGTTTTTTTCCCTCTTTCAAGCTGATTTATTCCGGAGGCCGTAACTTGGGCATACGATATCATTTTTTGGAAAACAAGATATCATCAGAAAGCTGGTTTTCTCATCTTTCTAGTGGTATAGGTCTCATCACTTCTTTTTTTCATTGGTGCATTCTATAGCCACTTGAAGACAAAGGGGCTATTTTTAGTCTCAAGCTCATATCGTTTGATCAGTTTCTCCGTTTTTTGCTATCTCAGTGGCATTGGAACCGTATTTCAAAGCTCTTAAATTTCATCCATGCTATTCTTCCATATTTCACTCCAAGTATATTTTATTCAGTTATTTGTGTTTTCACACTCTGGTGGATTACCTAGACATATTTGCTCTTGGAAACTTTTTGTTCGCATGTGATGCTTTGTTCTTGGTTGTTCTTCATGTATTTCTAGCATGTTGTCCTTTTTGGACATTTTGAGCATCATTTGTAAGCAATCTTTTTTATGAAAACGCACTGAGCTAAAGTGCCACACTATTGTACATGCATCTTTTGGAGATTTTGCACATAAGGTTGTGCCATTTTTTGTACTCGCACTATTATTATAAAGTGGCATGAGGGGTTGTGTAGTTTTCCTTTGTTTTTCCATCACATCTTTGTTCGGTGAGTGTCCCTCCATGACGACAGTGAATCCATATTATTCCAACCTCATGCATGTGTGCTTTGTTTTGTACACCACTTTTTCAGTTGCAGGTGCTTTCTTGTCCACTTTCAGATGTTGTATCTTCTTCATGCACTAAAGGGTGTTGCACACCATTTTAGTTGATTTGTCAGGCTCCCAGTTCACAATTATGGGGGGATATTATATTTTTCGTGCTAATTCTTCCTTGGTTTGGCCTTGGAAGGGATCTTCCATCTTCAGTGGAGGTTCTTTAGCACCATAGTAGTCATCTTTCGATAGTTGCTTGTAGCTTCTTTTGGTTCAGTGATGTCTCTTCTTGGCTTTCTTCTTCTCTTTTTGGAGTAGAGCTTTTTCCCATGAGGTTTTCTCTATTTCTCCATTTTACAGAGACTTGGTTGTATTTGGGTACCTGATCTAGCCTAGTTGTTGGGACCCATGTTTACCTTCTTGCATTGTAGTTACCATTTCTTTTCTTGCATTTGTTTGTAGCTGCACTGTTGCTCATCTTAAGGGGGGGTGTTAGCGTAAAGGTCTTAACTTAATTATGTTGATTAAGTTACCTTTATTCCCTTCTTAAGATTTCATGTTAGTTTGCATAATGTGACATTTAATAATTATATTAATTATTAAATGTTTTCCTATTAGGGCTTGTATTAGGGTTTTTCCTATTAGGGTTTTATTAGGCTTTGCAGGATCTCCTTTTTATAAAGATTGATCCCATTGTATTTCATATCAATTCATTCTCTCATTCTCTCTGATATATAAATTTTCAATTTTTAGAGAACCCTTGCTTGTTTGTCTCCATCTCTTCTTTTGTGACAGGTTATTTGCATGCAGGTGATCTTCGGGGTTTGTGAAGTTTTATTTTCTCAACTCCTACAACTGTGTGTCTCAAATATATTTTGTTTTCTTATTCCACATTTTAGTTTGGTGTTCTAAATTGTTTGGGAAATAGAGAAGCAACTCTGTGTATTTTATTTGTGTCTAAGCATTCAATTACTCTTACATTGTTAGCATGTGATGTGTTGGCAATTGATTTTCTCAGCACATAAGCTACTAGGTGGCTCTAACTCTATCTACCCATGGCTTTTCCAATCATGGTGTGAGAGTGTTTTATCTTATAGATGAAAGATGAAAAATAAGGAAAACACTTTCTCATATACATACTTTGGAATACATGACTTTAGAATTCTAAGGAAACAAGCATTTTAGGAGAAGCAAACAAATTTGGACTAGGAGAACAAAATTGTAGCTTAGAGGAAATTATCATATTTCTTACAACTTGGAAGATTTTTGAGGAGCCACAAACAATCATCTTAAGTTGATAAGAACTTCTAGAATTTACCTTTGTATGCCCTTCTTCTCATGTTTTCTTGGTCTATTCATGCGGTTTCAAATTTTATTTATTGATTAATGAAATTTTTTGTTCTATTTGATTGTGTGCATTACAAGAAATGAAAATTCCATCCCTTGTTTGTTTGTTTAATTTCCCTATTTACAAGAAGGAAAAACTATGGGATAGAAGAGAGATTAATTTTATCCGTCATATATTTCAGATTTTGAAGTCAAAAAGGAATGCTAAAAGGGAATATGAGTTTAGGGAAAGACAAAATAAATGCATCTATGTTCTTTAGCTTTAAAGATGAAGGAATAGGAAAAGAAAAAAAGATAGTGGCTTATAGCTTACAAATTTTAGAATTTTTCTACATAAAATGATGGCCAAATTTTTGGTTATCTAATATATTGTCCTTTTCTGTAGAAGATAGGATCCACTAGCCTTTTCATTTTAGATTTTGGGTTTTCTAATAGAATATAGGGTCCATCATTTTGTTTAATTTAGATTTTTTTTAATAACTTGATATGGAAGCATGAGTCTTCTTGGATTGAACCTATTTGGCTAAGAGCCAAGGACTGAGGGGTATCTATTCCCATTCCTCCAAATTTGCCTAAGTCATGATGCCAACCTCATCCCTTTTTTCAGTGTTGGAGCTTTACACTCAGCAGGACTTGATCCCTCCACTCATTTAGAACCTTTCAACTTCACTAGTAGACCAAGAGCCCATTGACTTAATTTTTTATTTTGACTTTAATTTAGATTTTGGATTATTATTAGTAGATAGAAACCACCAAGTATGTATTTTTTGTGTTTTTTCTTGCTTTTAGAAGAGTGGAGGCATTAATTTCTTTTTCAATTTTAGATTTTGGGTTGGTCTAAATTTTTCTCCTTATCTATTTTGGTTTTAGAGAGACCACCAAGGCATTTGGATAGGCTCATCCTTTGTGTAATAATTAGTTTAGTTGCACCACTTGGAAGGGATATCATGCCTTTTAGGTACTACAAATAGTTTTACCAGGATTTACCAGGATTTCTTTTAGTCAAGGGATGGTCGTCAAGATATAGTTTCATATGGTTCTGAGTCTTTTTTTAAAAGCATCGAGCTTGTTTCGAACTATCTTAGACTTGGTTGGATGCTACTCTTGGCAGTCAGAATCCATGTTTTTAGCCTCTTCAGAGGTTTGGTGACTTGCACAATATTGGAAACATGTTATTGGTGGTCACAACAATACCCCATTGGTCTCAAGGTTCATCTGCAGGAATGCACTCCACCACTTTACCGTGCATCTCTCTCCTCAGCTAATCAGAAATGTGTCTTCACCACACTACTTCATGACCCTTTCCTTCAACCTTTGTGTAGCCTTGCGGGGTTCTTCCGCTATACCACATTTATCCATTTTGTCTTGTGCGACATTACGGGATTAAGTCCTATTTTGTATAAATACTCTTTGTTGGACTTTTATTATAAATTTATTGCCATGTCTTGTCATTTTTATCGTAAAGTACTTTTTTTTAATTATCCTTTAGGTGGATTTTGTTGGGATATTAATTGTGATTAATGTATGAGTTGTAGTTGTACATTCTTCTCATGATTTCTATTTGGAGATATTATATGTATAATTTTGTATTATATTTTGAATAGAAGATGAAAAAAAGTGTGTGGTGGAGAACAAAAAATATACTTTTTAGTTTATGTGTAGTTGTAGTTGTTGGTGTTAATCATTTTGAGCTTAATATACATAAATCTAGGTTATTCTCTTATCTAATTTTGTTTTGTTTAGGTTAATTTTTCTCCTTTCTCCTCCTTTTTAAATAATCCAATATCAGAGCCAAAGGAACCTCTATTTTTGTTTGTCTAAGTATTTTTCATTCTCTTGAAAGCCATGGCCTCCACTTCTGGTGCATCTCTGTCTAATATGCAAACTCTTATTTTCACAAGAAACAAATATGAGTATTGGTCTTTAACCATGAAAGTCATATTTCAGTCTCAACACATTTGGGAAATTATAGAGAATGGCTATGCAAAACTAGCAGACCAAGCAACATACAATGGACTCACACAAGGTGAGAAAGATGTCTTGAAAGAATAGAGGAAGAAGGATGGTAAAGCATTATTTTATATTCATCAAGCAATGCATGAGAGCATACTCCCAAGAGTAGTAGTAGAAAAGAAAGACAAGGAGGCATGGGATACACTTCAAGTTGCTTACCAAGGTATGGAGAAAGTAAAATATGCTAAGTTATCGCTTCTTAGAAGAGATTTTGAAAATTTATCAATGAGAAACATAGATTCACTAGAATCCTTTTTTACTCTTCTTGTTGGTCTAACTAATCAAATTAAATCACACGGAGAGGTCATAGAGGATAGGAAAATTATTGAGGAATTTATTAGAATCCTTCCTCCTAAATTTGATCCTCTAGTTGTCACTTTGGAGGAAATTAAAGATCTAAGTTAGTTTAGTGTTGATGAGCTTCATGCTTCTCTTATCAACATGAATATAGACTAAATAGGTCAAAAAAATTATTGGAAAATGATTTTTCATCTCAATCATCTATAACTCATGGTAGAGGACAACAAAGATTTAGTCCTAGAGGTAGAGGGAGAAATTCATCTAGAGGTGGATCTAGTAATAGCCCTACAAATAATGTTGGTAGAGGCCAAAATCAGAATTGTAGAGGTCAAAATCAGAACTTTAGTGAACCAAGTGGCCAGATATTTGATAAATCACATGTTCAATTTGATTATTGTAAAAATTTTGGACATTATGCTAATGAATGCAATGAAAAATACTATGATCAACACAAGCAAGGTCAAAATTAGTCAAGTAGCAACACTCAAACAAGTACTATTTTCTTTGCATGCACTAAAATTTCTGAAGTAATTTCTACTAACTCTCCTATTGAATTTAATGTTGTCCAAGAAATCTGAAGTGACATATGGTATTTAGATTCTAGTTGTAGTAATCACATGACTGTAAATGCAAATTTGTTTTCTAGTTTAGATAAATTATTTCAAACTAAAGTCACACTTGGCAACAACAACAAGGTCATAGTGTTAGGAAAAGGAACAGTAGATATTCTAACTTACAAGCAATTTTCTTATTGCCAAAGTGAAAATGACTAGCAACTAGATGTTTCCCTTGAGAATAAGGTCGGTTATGAAGAGAGAAACAACCAAATTTTCTCATGAGAGAAGTAATGTAAATTCAGTAGCAACACTTAAGGTATAAAATATAAGCACAAAAACTGAAACAAAATTTCAATCAATGGTATTAGATGAGTCCTAGTTATAGCATTTCAGATTTGGTGATTTGAATTTTTGAGGTTTGAAGCTATTACACATGAAGAACATGGTGCAAGGATTGCCATTAGTTGAAAAACCAGAAAGAATTTTTGAAGGTTGCATCTTGGGAAAACAACATAGAGACTCTTTTTTGATTGGCAAATCACATAGAGCAAAAGAACCACTTGAGATTGCGCATTCAAATATTTGTGGGCAAATGCAAACACAATCCATAGGAGGTTGCACTTATTTTCTTACCTTCATTGATGATTTCACATGAAACACTTGGGTCTATTTTCTAAAACATAAATATGATGCATTTTCTTATTTTCAGTAGTTCAAGGCACTTGTGGAGAAGTAGAGTGGCCATTATATCAAAAATATAAGGATGGATAGAGGTGGAGAATATGTATCTAATGATTTCATGGAATTTTGTAAATCACATGGAATACACTAGAAATTTACAACCTATTATGCACCTCAACAAAATTGTTGGCGAAAAGGAAGAACCAAACCATTACGGAGATGGCTCATAGTATATTGGCATCCAAACATCTATCTAATGAATCTTGGGCTGAGGCAGTGGAAACTACTGTTTATCTCATGAATAGGTGCCCAACAAAAAGTGTGAAAAATAAGGTACCTCAAGAATATTGGGCATGTATGAAGCATAGTGTTTCTCACTTCAAAGTATTTGTTTGTGTTGCATATGCTTATATTCCAAATGAATTGAGGAAGATGTTAGATAATTAAGGACATAAATTGATTTTTTTTCTTATTCAAAGGATACAAAGGCGTACAAGTTGTTCAATCCTATCACTAGGAAGGGGGTGAACCCATAATAGTGGTGTACAATTTTTATGAGGAAGGAAATTTGATAAAATTCTCATGCATTGAAAATTTCATGTTTGAAAGGGTTCGTTCGAACTAGGGGGTTCGCACGAACCCAAAAGAGGGGTTCAGTCAAACCCCTAGTTCAAGCGAACCCCCTTTTGCATGGTGGGTTCACTCGAACCCTGTGATGCCATGTTCCCTTATGGGGAATTCAAAAAAAGGAAGGGTTTGAGTGAGCCCCCCTTCGAACAAACCCCCCTTTACCATTTCGAGCAAATGGGGGTTCGTTCGAAGGGGGGTTCACTCGAACCCCCCTTTTTTGCACTTCTCCCCCTCTTCCACCAAATTTTAGCATAATTCTTCCTTTTGAAGCTCGAGTTGAGGATGAAAATGGAGGATATTTAACAAACCCAACTGGAAGATGGTAGTCCTCAGAATGAGCTATCCAACGAATTAAATTTTAATATTTTTTGGTTTTATTAGGTATGTTTTTTTTTAGTTTTATTAAACATATGTTTTTCACCGAAAGTCAAGCTCTTTGTTTTGCACATGTGGAAAAATAGTAGATTATCAAAATAATTTTTTTAAGAATACGTTGAGGCTAGGTATTGATGTCCTTGATCCATTAAAAAAATAAATTGAATTTTGATACATACAGAAAAAGTTATGTTGTATATAGTCCGCCTATGTCTGAATTGAAATTGGTTTGACTTTGAAACTTGATTAAGGAAAAACTATGAGACCAAATGCAAGTTCTAGATATTGTAGTTAAAAATCTAAATTTGAAAAAATTATAATTTTATCCTTTATACAAAAAAATTTATGTTGTATACGGTGAGCGTCACTTTTTAAAAATGTTGTTTTCTGAAAAAAACCATTTTTCGTGGGAGATGGAAAAAAAAGTGCAATCTGATTCCAAAAATTTTGAATTTTTTTTTTAGAATCAATAGAAAAAATGTGATGAGACTCTAGTTTTCATCATCTTCAAATTCTTCACGGTTTAGCCGGTATAGGTTCCCAAATATGAAGATTTAGTTAAAAATAATAATTGCAGTGTCCAGTTTGGCCAAAAATTGTAAACCACTATTGTGGGATCACCCAAGGTTATAATCATTTGTGATGTTCATTTTTTGGAAAATAAAGCGTGGGATGGAAGTATAGAGAGGAGTGTAAATAATAAAAGTGTTATCCATCATGATGATATGGTAGATGAAGTGATTCCAACAACAAGTATAGCTCCAATAGAAACTCCTTCCACTCCTGGGACAACACCACATGTTGTAGCCCTAGCTACACCTAAATATCCACACCAAGGAGATCTTCAAGGTTGTTTTCCACAGTCGATTATAGTAGCCTTTACATCAGATGGTATCCTTGGACCAACTCCGTCTAGCACTCCAAGTAGCTCTACATCTTCGGATCAAACACACACATCGCCATGAAACCCCAAAGGAAATCACCTCTAATAATGTTTCTCTAAATAATTCAATATATAGATTACACTATCAATTACATTAAATGTAAACTACTCACATACATATTCACTAACCATGTCCTTTAGGGTATCATAATTGCATTATACAAAAAATCATTTATCCAATCTAAGCATATATCATAAAATAACTAATAAAAAGAATACATTTACATCCACAACATTCAAAGAATCATATTTATATATTTACATAGATACAAAACCATTCAAGATCATAGGATACAACCAATGAATACATATACAACTTCCCCAACATGGGGTAGATCATTACACTATTTACAAGTTTACATGAAGCTTCCCTTATAATGGTGTGAAGGATACATCAAATACATGATAAGATACAACTGAAATGATTACATTATAAAACATCAACACTATCTTCAATTCTGGCAGAAGATCTAGAAACTCGGCATAAGGAATCATATCCATGCTCACTAACATCATGTGGGAACCCAATGGACTGCATAACACATTCCACCCAACCATGTGGAACCCTAAGGTACACCCCCCATTCTAGGAGATAACAATAAGGTCCCACCACCAAAGTAGTTCAGAAATAGTAGCATGAAACAACAAGGCTAACATGAATCCATCATACAAATACCATAAAAAACTCATAACAATGAAACCACTTTCAAAGGTACGCAACAAAAAAGGGGAACACAATACAAGGGTATGCTTGATTGGTAAATGGAGTTTCATCACATAGTTTTCTATGGGTTACCCTAGTGAATCTTTCTAGGCTATCAAACCCCCATTCTAGGTTACCTTGGCCACCTCTACCAAACACCAGCCTCCATACAAACTCACATGGGATCAACATACCTTTATAGAGGATAACATAGTTCATCATTCCGTTCTATACCTTCCCGCTCATCTCAAGCCTAAACAATTAGTTGAGTCATGAGTAAGGTGTACCATTATCTTAATTAATGTGAACTTCCAACACCCAAATTCCTTTTAAGTAATGACTGGATTAAAGGAACTCTCAGAGAGTTACCCTGTCACCACTTTGTGTGCCAACCCCCATTGAGAGCCACTCCCCCTACTAACAACTAGAAGACCCAAACATGTATCCAATTGGGTAATCCATTTGCACAAAATTACAAACCACATGCACATACACATAAAGCAAGGCTTGAACCCTCTTGCACACTAAAATCAACCATAACAATGGCTAAGCAGTGCATGGATAAAATCCTCACGAAAAAAATTCAATTACAAAGTCAACCCACTTTCAAAGCGACCAAGACATGAAAACAAGACTCAATTTATTTTCCCCTAGGCCTCTAGAAGCAACCTAGATAATTTTACACTAAGACTCTTGATAAACCCTTGACACAAGGATCTCAATTGCCATAGTTTTGAAGGCAAATAATTAAACAAGAACACTAATTTCCATAAAACAACATATATTCTCAAATCATCACTTCACGATTATTAGCAAAACAACATTTGAAAGGACCTTCTACTGAACTCATATACTTAAATCTATAAGCAATTGAATACAACCAAATTATCCTTTCATTTAACAACAATTGAATTATACACAAAGACCAACTTTCCTATTTTATAATGCTCCTAATCACTTAATGGTCACTTGACATAATAACTCATAATTATCTATATCAACAATTATCCCAACTACATTTATGCAAATAAAACTCTTTTCATTTAATTTAACTTACTAATTTACTAATCTCATTAACAAATATCAAAAGTCAACTCTTTCAAACATTGATCTTTGCATGTCAAGATAAGATTATATAATATATATACAAACACCTTTACCTAGTCATATATATACATGTACACACACACACACATATATATATATATGTGTGTGTGTGTGTGTGTCTACACACATATATATATATACACATGTAGATATTAATGTATTTATGAATGTTAAATTTTTATCCAATTGTTGTTTATAAAATAGTATATCAGATTTACTCAAATTAACCCATAAGAATATATGCCAGCATAAATGCGCATATCTTTATACATCAATGTATTTAATTGCTATATAAATATATATATATATATATATATATATATATACATACATACATATATATATCTAAACTAAAAAAAAACATGGCATTGCTGCCACCGAACCATAGACCGATTCACACATACAATAGAAAATATATGTATGAGAAAATATATAGAAATTGAATGGAGGTTAAAATACAGAGTTCAATTATTCAGCAAGGAGTAGAAGTTGAAGCTTCCTCATATCTCCCTACTTGGGAAAGAGGAATAGGAAATATTTAAATTAGATACAACACAACACTCTATCCTATCAAAATACTTGCATAGCTACCCATGCTTAACGCCTCTCATACCACAGGCACTTTTTCTTGCCCATAACGCATTGTCCTAAACTAGTGCCCCTCTGTGATTGGCCATTTTTTTCGGCGATTGATAAATTTTGTTATGAGATTACCTTGGGTAATCGATATAATTAGATTAAAATTGAATTATAAGGTTAATCGATTTATTTGGAATTAAATAAATAATCAAATAAATTAATATTGAAAATAGAAGTATATGGTTTATTGATTATTAATTAAATTAAATTATTTTGTGTAAATTATTATTATAATTAAATTTAATAATAATTGTTGATTTAATTATCATTGGAAATTAACTATGCAAATGTGAAAATAATATATTTTTAAACAAATATATTGAAGGATATTTTTGAACAAGTTGTTAAAAAAAATTAATAAAATAGAAAAAGTGAGTTCGAGCACATGCATGGCTTCAAACTAGTCGTGAAATAGAAACTTATCATTTTAAGTGATTATTGCTTCATTTTTATTTTCAAAAATGGAATCACTTTATTTTTTTTAATAATGATAAATTTTAGAAGATGTTTAGGAATTGATTTTTGTTTTTCGAATGGAGAAAACATGTCTCAAAGATTATTTTGTAAAAATAAGTATGTTTGATTAATTATTTAGGAAAAAGGTGGATCATTACTGAATTGTGTTTGAGCAAGTGGATCGTAGGAACACAACAGTGGATCTCGACACCGTTCTTCTATTTTTGTGCATTGGAATCCAAGTTGGTTGTACTATGTTTCTCAAAATAGTTGGTCTATTGATTTGGTATGAAATCTTTTCTATGCTATAGCTTGAAAAAAGTGGTCTTCATTATTCTAGTTTTTGTTTGATATGCAAATATGGGTTTTTTTTTATCTTCTTCTATGGCATTCCATTGGACAATTCGCATGCCTTACCTATACCCAATATTGTTTGTTTGAAATTTTATGCAGCCCTTTTATAGACTTATTCCAAACACAACCTCCTTCTATCTCTTCATGCACCTTATGTTTTTTTTTTAGACTGCAGGAATTGGGTAGCACGACCCCTTATAAACTGTAGTGCGCCTGGTAAAATTTTTAATGTGATTGCCGGTGTTGGTGCAACATGCCCTTCGATACCACGGGGATGGGGGAGACTAGATCTTGTGACCAACCTCCTACAACAAGAAAGATTTAGCCAACCGAACTAGGGCCCCAACCCCTCATGTGCTTGATATATATGATCATAGTCCTTTGTTGATTTTTCTGAAGAAAATTTTCATATCACTTGTTTTGGGTCAATGCCCTGCATAGGACAATCTATTTATCCAAAGTTCTTAAATATAGTGTGGTTTTAAAAAATGTAACATTGCTGAGTAAAGTCGCCCTCTTACTCCTATGCCAAACTCATGGCATAACTTGCCTTTTCTTCTTGATGCATGGAGGAATTCACATGCTTGTAGAAGGGGTAGCAAATCAAATTAGTATTTTTATAGGCATCCTCTAATGAAAGGTTGAGGTATGATTTTATTGCTACATAGCTAAACCTTTCAATGATTAAAAAAAAAACTACTTTCACTTTTAACATAAAGATAGTATTTGAATCAATTACTTGAGATATTATAAACACATCTTAATGAACATATATTCTTTTTTTTGGATAAAAAATTATATAGAACCTTAAATTTAATGCCACACTTGAAAGATTGGTCTCTTATGCATTTTTACCATTAGATTTTTTAAGGGAGACTATCATGCTTTCACCATTTAAATGGAATTCCTACATTATCCAACACATCTATCGCTAGCCCTAGTCTTTATTCCTTTAAAAAATTCCACAACAAGTCTTACTAAAAATGGACTAGCACTTGTGCCCTCTGTCTCACCAGAATTAAAAAGAACAACACCATGGTTCTACATTGGTAGGGCTATCATGCATACTGAAGCTCTAGTTATTTCTCCCTCGTCTTCACAGGGCTTAATCCTCTTTCTTTGTTCTTTCATTCCTTCCAAATTCAGTAAGAGGAGAATCTGTCATGGGCAAGACAAGTTGCATGCGGTATGAGAGGTGTTAAGCATGGGTGGTTGTGCAAGGATTTTGATAGGATGGAGTTTTGTGTTGTATCCTATTTAAATCTTGTTTATTCCTCTTTCCCAACTAGGGAGATATGAGGAAGATTTGACTTCTACTCCTTGCTAAATAATTGAACTCTATATTTTAACCTCCATTCAATTTCTATAGATCTCCTCATACATAGATTTTTTGTGGTAAGTGTGAATCGGTTTATGGTTTGATGGAAGCAATTCCAAGGAGTTTTTTTTTAGTTTAAATATATATATATATGTATATTTATAAAGAAATAAATAAATTGATGTATAAACATATGTGTGTTTATGCTAGCATTTATTCTTATGGTTTACTTTGAGGAAATCTAATATACTATTTTATGAAAAACAATTGGATAAAAATCGAACATTTATAAATACATTAACATCTAAATGTATATATGTTTACATATATATAAACATTATGTTTATATATATATATGACTAGGTAAAGGTGTTTGTATATAGTTTATATACTCTTATCTTGACATGTAAAGATCAATGTTTGAAAGAGATGAATTTTGATATTTGTTAATGAAATTAGTGAATTAGTAAGTTACATTAAACGAAAAGAGTTTTATTTCCATAAATGTAATTGGGATAATTGTTGATATAGATAATTATGAGTTATTATGTTGATTGACCATTAAGTGATTAGGAACGTTATAAAATAGGAAAGTTGGTCTTTGTGTATAATTAAAATGTTGTTAAATGAAAGGCTAATTTGGTTGTATTCAATTTCTTATAGATTTAATTAAATGAGTTCAATAGAAGGTCCTTTTAAATGTTGTTTTTGTTGTAATTGTGAAGTGACGATTTGCAAATATATTTTCTTTTATTCCAATTAGTGTTCTTGTTTAATTATGTGTTTTTCTTCAAAACTATGGTGAGTGAGATCCTTATGTCAAGGGCTTATCGGAAATCTCAATGTAAAATTGTCGAGGTTGCTTCTAGAGGCTTGGGGGAAAATAACTTGAGTATTGTTTTCATGTCTTGGTCAATTTGAAAGTGGATTGAATTTGTAATTGAATTTTGTTCATGAGGGTTTTAGCCATGCATTGCTTAGCCATCGTTATGGTTGAATTTTTTGTGTGAGAGGGTTCAAGCCTCACTTTATGTGTATGTGTGTAATACCCCTCTATTTTGCTTCTTGTTCAAGTTGCTTTATGCTATGTTTGGTTGCAATTACTTTGATACTGAATACATTTTGTTATAATGTTTTGATTGCTACTATTGAGCGACAACATTATTGTGGGATGTAGTTATCTGATTATTGTTTCACATGTATTAGGGATTAATGATGTTGTAGGGTTAACATGAGATGTTATTATGAGATTATTGGAATTATGATGGAAGTGTCAGTTTCGATGAGTGTATTGGTGAAGAGGACGGTTTCACATCACTCGCTTGCGAGCGCCCTGCGAATCCGTAATTCCTTCTTCACGGTGTGTATTATATGCTGGATATATTGTATGATGTTGTTTACTTGGTTGCAGGATTGCAGGTACATGACATCGACTCCACCTGGTTTCACAGGTTTGAGCATGTCGATCCAACGGTTAAGTTGAACGGAAGATAGTAGCTAGGTAACATGTGTCAAGTTTACACCCTAGCCTTAGTGTGTCGTCAGTTGTGTGTGTCGAGTCATTGTCTATCTTGCTTTAATGTTATTTAATTCTGAAGGATTCTTGATTTGGAAATAGATATTTAGAATAATTGCATTTAAATCATGTTGATGGTTATTTATTTTAAATAATACAATGTGGATAAAAGTTTATATTTAAATTAATTAATTATATTTAAATTATTTAATTAATTAAATTTAATCCAAGGGGGTTGAATTTAGTTATTAAATAATTAAATTAATTAATTAAACGTGATTCAAGAGAATGAAAGGAAATAAAAGAATTAGAATTAATTTTGGAATTTAATTCCAACATGTGGGAATTAAATTAGAAATTGTAATTAAATGTTTATTTGGGAAATTGGTTGCAACTTTGCAAATTAATTTTAATATTTGAAATTGCATTTTAAATTGAAAGTGGGTTTTCAAAAAGTGAAATTGAAATTGAAATATCTAATTTGCATGTAATGTGAATTAGGGTTGGATTAGGTATTTTTGATTTATAAAGAATACATGTTTTAATTTTAGGGCAGAGAGTTTTTAGAAAAATACATTTTTATAGCAGGGAAAAATTTTTGGAAAATTTGCACAAGGGTTTGAAGAAAGTTTGATTGTAGAATTGATTGAAGGAAATATTTTCTACATTTGTTTGGCTTTGGATTGGATTCATTGGAGGATTGAAGAAAATTCAGGAAATCTTTGGAGGAGGCTTGCACCAGAAATTCATCTCTTCCTGTAGCTTCTTGTACCAGGTTTTCATCTTTGTATTTTATTGTTCTTGATTGTCTTTTTTTAAATAGTAGTGATTAAAGATTTATTTGTTAAATCTGTTTTAGAAAATAAATTTGATATTAGAAGAAAAGAATTAAACAAATTTACAGCCCTTGCTTGTGAAAAAAATTTTGAGTGAAAATTGTGAAAACCTTAGTTGAATTTAAATTATTTGGGGAAATCGATTTTGTTGTTATTAAAATCAAACATAGAGATTGAACAATGCATTTAGAATGTTTTTAGAAAATGAAACCCTCTGTTTATTATTAAAAATCAGATTTTAAAATCTGCAGTATAGTTATATTTTTCATGGTAAAATCGTCCGATTGCGTCACCTATAACTTCACTTTCGCAAACTGGGTTCTTAAGAAATTTAAAGAGTTTTTGCATTTTGAAATTTTATTACCCCTGTCCAAAAATCGTAAATACCCAGATCGTAGTTTTTGAGTTATGATTGAAACATGAGACTGCTATTAAATTATTTTCCCATGGCTGTTCTGAAACTAAAATAATAATAAATTGATATTTATAAATATTAATATTCTATGTATTGTTATTATAATATTAAAATATTATTTAATAATATTTTATATTATAATTTATAATACTAAAGTATTATATTTATTTATATTATTTTAAATAAAATTTGTATATTATATTAGTGGGATTAAAATTATAAACATATGGGGAAATTATTGTTTATTTTAAAATGGCATGTTAAAGTTTAATTGAAGGAGTTAAATATTTGATTTAAGAATGCATAATTTAAAATTGAATTGTGGAATTTAAATTCATATGTAAAAGGTCCAATTATTAATTTGATTTAACTGGAAAAATATATTTATATTTTGGAATATTGATGATAAAGGATATTTTATTTTGAATTAATCAATTTGATATTCTGCAAAGGATAGAAGATATGTTAATGATTAAATATATTTAAATATATTAATTTATATCTAGTATATATATAGTGAAGGTATATATCCATTTGAGAGAATAAATAATATTTTATCTTATTTTATTCTGTTGTTTGCAAATTGGGTATTATTAATGTTCTAAAAGAAATAATTAGTATGTGTAGAAAATGTATAGAGAAAGATATTTAAATATATTAAAGAATTATAGAAATATTTATATTTAAATGTTTGTTTTAATTAATGAGATTTAATTAGAAACAATATGAATGTGTGGCCAAATAGACAAGCCAAAAGATATTTTTATACATTGATGAAATTGCATGTTTTTAAATGGATAGTTGATGAGACATAGACTCCGGATAGAAAATTGAAAAAGATTGTTTGCAATAGTGTTAGGTTGCATTAGAAGTAAATTTAGGAACTAACTATATTGAAAAAGGCAAATAGTTATTATGTTTTATTTAGTTCCATAGAGTAATCTAGTCATTGTGAATGAAATATTAATGGTGTTTATATAATATGGAGCATATATATATATATTTAGTGTAAAATTCATTATCGTATTTTATTTTAATGAGATACATGCAATGTATTATTCAATAGAGATTTAAAAATGGATAGAAAAAACAATATGTTATTATATTAAAGTGATTGAATGTTTTAAATAGAAAATTGAATGAAATGTAAGATCTGGTTAGGAAATGGAAAGAGTTTACTTGCATGGATTTGTGCCAATTTAAAAGTAAATTAAGAAGTTGTTTTATTGATGAGGTAATCAATTATGTTATTTAATTAATTTCTATTTAGATTAATTGAATCATTGTGATTGGATTATGAAAGAGATATGGATTTAGTATATCCAAAAGTAGTATCCTCCTCATGATTATCTTAAAGGATTTAATTCTCTGTATTCAGTAAAGGGAAGTAAGTTTAATTGTTTTAGATTTTCAATAATGAAAAGGGAAATAGAGGTTATGATTATTTTTAGATGATCTAGTTAACGTCTCTTTGATTTTGTCAACACTACTTATTGAATGAGTATGGATTTAGGAAATCCAAATATTAGATTTGATTGATGAGTTGAATGCTTTTGTTGCTATGTTGTCAAGTTGCATTGTTGGTTTTGGGATTTAGTGTTAGTCCTAAATTATAAGTCTTCCAGAAGAACTTAAAGGATAAGGGTTGTTGAATCTTTATGCCATCCAGTTGGCTTCCCTTGGGTAGTGCATGGTGTCTTTTCAATTTTACCCGGTTTTCATGAATGGGGATGTTTGCACCTCCTTGGTTTAGGAGCGGATTATGGGATCCGTGTCTCCTTATATGGAGTGACCTTGTTATATGGTTTCATCTTGTTGCCTCCTGTGGAAGGAGTGGACTATGTGTTGTTGCCTCCAAGATGTTTGGAGTGAGATCTTTTGTACCTTCTGTGAAAGGAGTGGACTATGTGATTGTTGCCTCCAAGATGTTTGGAGCGAGTTTTTATTATTTGTATCCTCCTTGTGTTGGAGTGGATTATGATGCCTAGTTGGTATGCACTTGTAGTTCCCTTGGTGGATTGTTTGGGTGTGTGTTGTCGAATAGAAGAGTGGCTTTTGTTAGGGGCCGGAGCCCAAAGTGGTAAACCGGGTAACCTTCAAAAGTAAGTTAATCAAGTGATAATTAAATTAATGTACTTAGATGATTAGGATGCAGTTCACACTAATCAAGATAATTTATTCCTCACTCATAGACACAAGGGCTCATTTAGACTTGGGATGAGTGAGAAGGCCTGGAATGGCAAGATCAACTATCTTGTCCATGCGAGAGGTAGTTGATTCCGCATGAGTGAGTATGAGTGCCGGGATTCGGTTGAGGCCACCAAGATTACTTGTGTCAGAGCCTATGAAGAATGTCCAGAGGAGATCTCATGACAAACCTTGCGATGACACTCTATCTAGGACAACTGTTGTTAATTATTTTATATGCATGGTTCTGTGAACATACTTGATCTACTTAATGTCTGGAAGCAATGTGACCTATGTCAGTGATGTTGGAGTTGTACTTGTATTGTATTTGATTTGTACTGGTATTGTACTTGAGTTGTACTTGATTCATACTTGTATGGTGAATGAGTTGTACTTGTTGATGGCATTCATTTGGTTATGTCAGTTTGAGTTGGTATGAGTCTGCCTTTAGTTAGAGGTAGTAGAATCTTTGTCCATATTACTTTGTTACTATCTCTTAGCATGGGGGGTGGGCCTTCGGGTACCACATTGGTTGGGTGGAACATGCACCAAAACCGTTGGGTCCCCATCGATCTTCAGTACTTGGTGGCGAGATATCCAAATGGATAGCTCGCGGTTCTTGTTGTAATTTCTTGCATTGTAATATTTTAACTTGTATAAGTTATTTTATCCCTCTTTTGTAAGAGGTGGAGTTATGTAATTGTAATCTTGTGTACTATTGCCTCATTCTGGGAATGAGTGATGTAACTAATGGATTAAGATAATGTTTATGAGATTGTATCTTGGTTGGTTATCTTATTATGCTATGTGGTATTCTTATGATGTATGATGTTTATTTCATAAAGTTCATAAGGGTATGGTTATATGTAATATGTATGTGTGGGTTTAAGTAATCCTAACCTTGTAGCCTTAGAGGTTGTTGTTAATTAGTAAGTGAATGTGTATGTTAAATGCACTTTATAAAAAAAAAATTGGTTCGCTTATGATGTTAATTGCAACTTCCTTTAAGGTTATTTGGCAGAGCATTACAATGTGCATGTGGTTTGTAATTTTGTGAAAACAACTTACTCGGTTAGATGTGTTTGGGTCTTCTAGTTGTTAGTAGGTGGAGTGGATCTCAATGGCGGTTGGTGCACAAAGTTGCACTAGGATAACTCACTGAGAGTTCCTTTAATCTAGTGACAACTTAAAATGAATTGGGGTGTTGGGAAGTTCACATTAATCAAGATAATGGTATGCCTCACTCATGACTCAAGTGCTTGTTTAGGCTTGAGATGAGTGGGAAGACTTGGAATGGCATTATCAACTACCTTGTCCTTTGGAAAGGTATGGTGATCCTACATGAGTTTGTATGGAGGCCGATGTTCGGTAGAGGTGGCTAGGGTAACCTAGAATGGGTGTCTGGTAGCCTAGGAAGAATTTTCAGGGTAACCCATATAAAAATTTGTGATGACACTCCTCCCTTTAGCATTCAAGTGTACCCTTGTCTTGTGTTCCCCTTTGTTGTTGCATACCTCTAGAAGCGGGTGATTATTATGAGTCATTTTTGGTATTTGTATGATGGCGTCATGTTATCCCTATTGTGTCATGCTACTATTTATTTAATGCTTTGGTGGTGGGACCTTATTGTAATCTCCTAGCATGGGGGGTGGACCTTAGGGTTCCACATGGTTGGGTGGAATGTGTTATGCACTCCATTGGGTTCCCAAATGATGTTCATGAGCATGGATATGGTGCCTTATGCAAAGTTTCTAGATCTTGTTCTAGACTTGAAGATAGTGTTGATGTTTTATAATGTAATCATTCTAGTTGTATCTTATCATGTATCTAATGTATCCTTCCCATCGTTATAAGGGATGTTTGATGTAAAATTGTATAATGTGTAATGATCTACCCCATGTTTGGGAAGTTTTATATGTATTCATTGGTTGTAACCTATTCTCTTGAATGGTGTTGTATCTGTGGAAATATATAAATATAATTCTTTTAATTTTGTGGATGTAAATTTATTCTTGTTATTAGTTATTTTACGATGTATGCTTAGATTGGATAATTCATTATTTTTATAACACAATTATGATACCCTAAATGGCATGGCTAATGAATATGTATGTGAGTATTTTACATTTAATGTAATTGATAGTGTAATCTATATGTTGAATTATTTTATAAAAAAATTGTTAGAGGTGATGTCTTTGGGGTTTTGTGGCAAGGCCTTACAAAGTACATATATAATCAAATAATAAATATCTAACAATCTTAAAACACAATTGATTTTTAAAATATTAAAACATATTTGACTTGGTGAAATAGGTGATATTTTTATTATGCTTAATGAGAGTGTATTTTGTTTATTTCTTTATATATTATAAATAATTCTAATAATATTATATCTATATTTAATATTTTTTATTGATAATGTAATTTGTATGTATATAATATTAGATACAATAATAAGTATCATTATATTATGTATAATTTTATTTATACTATATAATTTCTAATATAAAATATAATATTTAATAATTAATAAATGTAATCATAATTAATTTTGAAATATAAATTTATATTATATAAAATATAAAAATAACATATAATAAATGCACTTTATTTTGTTTTTTTATAGAAAAGTTATACCAAGTAAAAGTAAAAGTAAAAAAAACATGCAAAATAGTAAATATAAAAAAAAAATCAATAAAACTATTAAAAAAAAACACATAATATGGAGAAGATTACATAGAGCATGTGACAACAAGTAAAGGAGTTAGCATAAAATAAAAAATAAAATCTATTGAATCTTAGCACGTAAGGGAAAGGAGTCAGTATATAAAAATGAGCAGCTGAGATGAATCTGATCATCTTGCAGCCTTTTTTATATTGAACAAAGCTAAGGAATTTACAAAAATATAGCTACAAGAAATAGCAAACTTAACATTTGCCAAATTGTAAAAAAACAAGAGTTTTTCAACAAGGACCACAATTCCAAGGACTAAAGAATAAAATTTGTACAATAAAAAACCCATAAAAAATAGATTCCAAGAATTGTGCAACAACTAATAGAGACAATCACAATAGTTGTATTAAATTTTTACAATGATCAAGTTTATTAACAAGCTGAAACTTCATGATTTGATATTTAATCTGATATAACTTTTGTTCAACCTTCACATTATTCTTACACAAAATTTGAATCTGTGAATGAAGGATAGCCACATGAAGAGAAATGCCAGAGTAAATCCTTAAATTACCAGTAACCTATTTATAATTACTAGAAAACATAACACATCTATTTTTCCATATTATTTTTAAAACAACATATCAATAGGATCAACAATCACATCCCTTTGTATACCAAAGCCAGAGATGGCTTCTTTCCATATCAAATTTTCATTAAAAATCACTAAGAAATCTCTAAATATTGTGAACCATTTCCATTTAACATGTAAACAATCCAAAAAGATGTGTTTCAAACTTTCACCACTTTTACAATAAGGGAAGCTCACTGGTTGGACCATAATAGACTTCAATCTATCCCCCATAGGTATTTTTTAGTGTAATATTTTCCAAGCCAACACCTATGAGTTAAAATTAGATTGTAAATCCATATTTCAACACTTAATTTGGACCATAATTTGTAGTTAAGCTTACATTTCCACTTGTGATTCAAACGATGAGAAAGATCTTCTAACTTAGAATCAACTGCAATTAAATTTTCTTTAAAATAAAATGATTAAAATTATTGCAAGATAGTTATTTCCAATATCTAAAGAAATAGCAACCCCTTGAATTACATGGGTGCTAGCAAGAAGTTGAGTCCACTTTTTGGCCAAAAAGTGGAAGTTTTTTCCTTGATTTTCAGAATTTGACACATTTGATCTTAGAATTTTAAGCACTTAGAGATCAAATCTTCGAAAAAGTCACTAATCGTAAAATGTAGTACTCAAAGTCTAGTTTCCAAATATGTAATTTATTTCAATACCCAAATGCCACAAATTGATTTTCAATAGGCATTTCTAAAAATCACTATTTAAAAGTCACTTTTGTTTTACCATACCATGCACATGTACATCATCCATATTTTGACCTAAATTATCATATTTTTCTTAATGCTTTTGGGAAAAGATTTTTAATTCACAAAAGCACAATTTCGATAATTTTTATTGAATATTTTTTTTGCTAAATTTGTATTAGTCATATTTGGCGTTTTGAAAAATCCTCATGTATGTCATGCATAAGATAACCTAAATTTATCATTTTTTGAATTTTTTTTAAATTGAAAAGAATAGTGTGAAGTAAGTTTTCATGCAATTCCTTTTACAAAAATATATTTTAATAAAATGCTATTAAAATAGTAAAAAACCCCAATATTTCAAGTTTATGAACCATTTTCATGAGAAATTAATTGAAAAATAGAAAAAAAATATATTGTAAAAAAATTACATATTTGGAATCTACATTGTCTCATCTATAATGGGTTTTAATTTCATCAATTTGTTTTGCAAAAAAGGTCATCTAGCATATGTCCAAATTCAGTATTTTTTTTGTGACATTTCAGGACCTTCATCTTGTAAGTCAAATTGGGTTGAAGGCCTAGGTATGAATCCCCAATGCTTTTCTCGAACCAAAATACAAGCCAAAAAGCTGACCACAAAGGAAGGAGAATTTCTAATGTTTAGAAACATGATCTTGTTTTGTAAGTCGGGATCTCATTTCCGAATATTAAATGTTCAGACAGTTGACACGAAAACGAGATCTCATTTTATAAATGGGATCTCGTTTATTATGGGATCTCGATTATAAAATGGAATCATGTTTCTCTTTTTACCCTTTTGTAAAAAATTTACTAGCAAACTTTTACTATGAAATCTGCAACTTCACATGTACAACCAACTGCGAAAAATTGGGCTATTTACTATCAAATTTTGTCTTTATAGGTCTTCAACTTTCATTTTTGATTTGTAATGTACGAAAAATGTATCCTTAACATTTTCACCCATTTTGGGCTTTTCTTGTGGATTTTGGCCTAATTTTTCCTAGATTTAATGTTCTAATGTGGCCAACACATTCACATTAGGTCTTGAACCCTTGTGAATAAAAAAAAACCTAATGATGTCTTATAAAGGTTTTGTGAAGTGTTGTAACCCACTTTCACACTTTTTTAGGACCTTTCTATCATAATTCACTTAAATAACCTCTTTTTATCACTTACCAAGCCTTATTTCAAAGTGTTGTAAGGAGTTGTAACAAACTCTCACACTTTCCTAGGCTTGCCATCAATAATTTGACCCTTTCTTATGCTAAAATGGATCCTTAATGCACTTATAGGCCCTACTTAAGTGTGTTCCGGAGAACAATCTGGTTAAGGAACATTAATCACACTTTAATTCCCATCAATTATCAAATTTTCCTTGGTGGGACCAAGTCGCCACCTTGGGTGACTTAGTCCAATTAGGCATAAAAATAGAAATTCTTTTAATATTTTGGTGGGATATTGTTCTCTAAACCCTAAGGTCGGTCTGTGATGAGGTATTTTCAAGAAATTAGGGAAAATCATGTATAAATAAAGGGTTTTCCCGTCATCTTTGATCTCCTAAGTCTCATTCTTCTATCTCCTCTTCATCATTCTTCTCATGCAAGCTAGGGTTTGAGCATTCTAAGTCATCCAGACATCTTTCTGAAGCATTCAAGGGAAGATTCTTCAACAATCATTGTAGCAACTCCAGATCTATCATCAAGGAAAGTTTTTTACTCCATTGTTTCACGCTTTATGTCATCATCTCTTCATTTTGGTTTAATTACCTAAAAGGGGTTTTTCAACTAAAAATCTATCATCAAGGAAAGGTTTTGAATCCATTGTTTCATGCTTTATTTCATCATCTCTTCATTTTGGTTTAATTACCTAAAAGGTGTTTGACCAAGGGAAACCCCCACTACTGCATTTGACTCCAATTTCTTACGGCAGTTCATTGAAATCACGACAATCTATTGTCGAAATACCAATGAATCACACAAATATTTTTTGTCACTCAATTTTTATCGATATTCCGACGAACTTTAAAATGTCAAAATCATGATGCAAGTTTGTCGGAACAACGATAGAAATTTCGTCGATCTAGCAATGAACAATAGCTAAAACACAAGCGCCATGCCTTTGCCAAAATGTTGAAATCACGATGCACGTTCTTTGAAACAGTGATGAATAGTAGCCAAAACACAAGCACAATGCTTTTGCCAAAGTGTCAAATCAACAACAAAATTTTGTCGCAATTACAATGAAAGTTTTGACGTATTGCAAATATCGGTGAGAGATCAAGACTATTACTGTGATCAAAATTTCCTGAGAAGATATATCGGGAGGACTATCCTATGGTCTTAGTGATGAGGTTTCATTGGCAAGATACTCATCTTGTCTCATCGATGAAGCATGAGGGAATAATATTGGCAAGACATATACCACCGGAGTAATTTTTGAATGTCTACCTGACCCGCTATGTCATGCTGATAAGATTACATTGGCAAGAGTCTTGGTGACATACTTGATATCGAAATAACAATGACAGTAGTTCATCGAACTTGTGATGAAATAGGCAAGTCATTATGATGAAAGTTTCATTGGATGTATTTCAAATTCGTCAGACACTTTTGGGGGTTCACCAAAAATTCGATGAAACAATGCAATTTTATTAAAAAAAAACTATTTGTTCAAATGTAGGCATATCGTTGAAAGATCAAGACTATTACAACGATCAAAATTTCTTGAGAAGATATATCAAGAGGACTTTCCTATGGTCTCAGCGATGAAGTTTCATCGATGAGATACTCATCTTGTCTCATTGATGGAGCACGAGGGAAACATATCGGCAAGACATATACCATCGGAGTAAGTTCTAAATGTCTACCTGACCTGCTATGCCACATCGCTAATATTATATCAGTAGGATTCTTTTCGACATACTTTAGATCAAAAGAATAATCATTGGGGAGACTCACCACGTCGGGGAAACTATAGAATATCCTAGTGATACATGATCTCTTGTCGATGAAGATACAAATGGATCAAAATACTTGTTGGGGTGACTCTAGGCAATATTTAAAAGTATTAGGAGGCTCCAAAGTGTATCCATAGGGATAATGACAAGACATAAGGATAGGTTAATCAAAGAGAGAAAGTTGATGTGCGAAGACCATGAGCATTTAATAGGGGTAGTAAAAGACAAGATGGATTGTCATCAATGCTCAGATATAAAGGACAGCTTGGAAGACTTCATTATGAAAATTTAGATCACAATATGATTAACCCTATTTTGACAAATGCAATGACATTAGTGTCAATATTTAATATTCCATTCAACTTTTCATTTCATTAAATTATTGTATGCATTGAGTAAGTGTTTAAAAGGTAGAAAAGGTGCAATCATATGACTGTTTAAAATATCAAACATGTCATTTGTTGTGTTTAATTAGGCTTACAAAGGCAAGGATTTATCATTTTTTGCATACATATGTAGTCCAAGATCTAGGTCTACATTATTTGGTTACTATGTATGAGAAATGAGCAATGAATAATTGTAGAATATGGAGGCTATTGATGATCATTATGATGGCCACATTTGATGTTGATGATAAACAATTGGAGAAAAATATTAAACCCATGATGAGTCATGAGATCAAGGGGACTGTCATGGATAGCAAGCACAACCTACGAACTGGATTCTAATTTTGCTAAAAAAGATAAAATTAAACTAGTGAATATTAAACTACACACTAGAATCTAATTTTGTGGAAAATGAGAAATTTGGTGAGAAAAAGTACTTGTAGTGCGTCCTGGATACTTATCTAGTGTACTAAAAAATAGATTGCAAACCCAAAATTATTTTCACTCTAGATATTCAATAGAAAAATATAGAATGTTATCCTGGATACTTAGCTCTTAGATAGTCAATAAAAAAATATGAGCATGATTATGAACGGTTTTACTTGGTCCAACTCTTGATCTCCATGTTTGAGAGCCTTCTCTTTAAGACCCTATGAATCCACTTTGATCCATTGTTGCCAAAAGAGATATTAATGTGTAAAAAAGGAGCCACATTTAGACAAACTAGTTGTTGATTTCTTCTAATAAATTTAGAGACTACAAAAAGAAAATACCTGATGGGGATCATGTGGGCTTCCTAGAAAAAGCACTGCAATATGGCCTCGAGCAGCAATGAAAAACTTTGGATTAGCTTCACAGTAAATCCTAACAGCATGACATTGAGGCTCATCTTCATTAAGTTGATGGTATGAAGAACCAAATCCATATCCTCCTTGAGAAACATCATATTGAATAGAAAAACACAGTGACACAAGCAATCTGAATTATGAGATAAATCCTCCAAACCCTCTATTGAAACATGAATATTACCAGATAATCAAAATTTTAAATTTAAGTAATACCCAAGAAAAATAATTCCATACAATGTAGCTACACACAAAACTTACAGATGGGACTGATCTTCCACTTCTGACTCTCCTTCTTATTCAATTTGAAGAGGAAAACCTCTACCCCCTGATTCAGCTATGTAATTTTACCATTAACAAATACAAACATTTTTAGCACAAGAAACAATCTTCACCCATCTAAACAAGCACCTATACGACAAGCCCAAAAATCTAAGTTTATCACAATCAAGTAAATATTAAATCCTTATAATCAATCACAGTAATTGGAAAGTATTTATTGGATCAGTAAGAAGAATCAAATAATTAGGGTTGGGCACTATATAAACCACTACTATCACAACTATTAAAACATGCTCAGGTACTAGGTCCTCTCCCCTAGATTAAATTAAGGAAAAAATTATTGTAAACACAATATGTATAGAAGAATATGAATGTAAAGGAGAATGGATATTAGAAAAACATAAATGTAAATAAAAGTAGTGTGAGCAGAAAATGAATCTAAATTGGTCTTGAACAAATAAAATCATACCCAATTAGCATTAAGTTATACTAACCTTGTACTCATTGCCATTTTCAATCTTGAAGGTTACTTTAATGCCTTTTGCAGACTCTCTAGCCATGAGGCAAGAGAAGGTGCAAAAACCAAGTGTATATTGATGAATTCCTGACAATCGAAAAGAAACAAGCAACCATTCAACCCTATTAGAATAGAATAATCTTATGAATTGATTTTATTTGTTTTACTGGCTAATGGATAGTGGACCTAGTTCTCTTGAACTGAGATACTACTAAGATGTGTTGACTGGTGATTTTAGACTACCGATATTCTGCTTCAATCTCTATAAGTTACTTTTGTCTTAAATATAATCAAGACAACTCTGCAAAAAAATTCCCCGAGATCTTAGAAATTATATAGATTATGTTGTTAATACTTCTCCATTTTTGATATTTTCTTTCAACAATTCATAGAAAATTATGTAATGCCATATTTGAAACTTACATATTTTAATTTTTCTAGTTCTGTAATTCTAGGATATGATTCCAACAATTGTGAAACGCATTGGCAATATGCTAGATGAATGAAGTTAACTATACAATTGGCAGGTGTAAAGCCAAATTCCTTAACCCTTGCCAGCATCGTTCTTGCCTGTTCTTAAACATGTGCTTTGGAACAGGGCATGAAAATCCATCTAAGTATAATGAAAGGGAGATTTTTGTCAAGTATTATATTATAGTGAGTTGAATGAATGTAAGTAGAGAAATTTTTGCATACCTGCAGATGGTACGAAATTTCATGGTTAAGTGGAAGTCTCGCATCAACAACAAGATCCAAATATCTGTGTATCTATCTCAATCGAGCCTCTAAACCCTTCAGAGTTGTCAAATTTTTCACTAACCTATTATGCACAAAAGTCAAATGTTAGAGACCACTAAAAATAAAAGAAACAGAGCTTTGAAACCAAATCCACAAACAAAACAATGTTCATAGTGAAAATTTAGCACTTTTTTTCATATTTGCATATTGGTTTGGTGCTTCAAATGATGCATTTCTTATATTGAAAAGTGCATTACCTTATTGAGATTCTTTTTTTTTTAAAATAGTTTAATATTCTCTACTTAACAGGGCCAACCATGTGAAGGTGGAGGATCATTTGGCCCCTCCCCCCCCTCACATCACTCTCAATTCCCCATACCCAATCATATAACATTAATCATTCATTCATCCTGCATTAATAACATATAATATTCATTCATTAACATATAGCATTCATTCATTGACATATTCACATTCATTCATTCATCCATTAATTACATATAACATTCATTCATTAACATATAACATTATTTTTTTCAGATTTTAGATATTATCAAAAATATGGTTGTCATAATATGACTACAATCACTTCTTTTTTGTTTCTTTTTTTCAGCTAAACAAAGTTGAAGTGGAGTATCATTTTCAAAATCATCTATCCCCCTTTAGTTTTTCTGAGCTTTGCTCATCATCTTAATGTATGCCTAGTTGTGTACTCAGAATGTGGACACTATTGCAAGGGGGTGTTTGCTACAATAGCAAAGAAATGTTAAATTGATATGTTTTATTATTATTGTTACAAGTATTTCATTAATTAAAAGAACATTAGAGTGGTGCTCTTTACCCGATGGGGCCACATCATGTTCCTGATCTTGTCTTGTAGCCTCATGCTCAACATGTTGAACACCCTCTAAATCTTGATCTAGAGTTGAAACACCAAAGGTTACATTAATTAATACACCAATTTAAATTAAATATGTTTAAAATAAAATTAGAGTGGTCCTCTTTACTTGATGGGGCCACATCATGTTCCTAATCTTGTCTAGCCTGATCATGCTCAACATGTTGATCACGCTTGACATGCCCTAAAGTTGAAACACGAAAGGTTACATTAATTAATACACCAAATGCAATTAAAGATGCTTAAATGTATTAATCCATACTATGTTTTGTATAGCACATGAATACATCTAGTACCAGGATGAACACCATGGCCTTGATCTACAAGTTGTTCTCCATCCTCACCAGACTGCATTCCAATGTCATGTGCAGTATTACCATTACTTATCTATTTAAAACAAATAGGCACATTTTTATGATGGAAATTAATATTGAATAGATTGCACATGTATTCAATTTTAAATAAAATTTATTGAGTTTATTTACCTATGTGTTGGATGCAGTGGAAGATTGTTTTCTCCCAGTCGAGATTCTTAGGTGTTTAGCCAGGGCTCCATAGCCTTGCTGGAAGGCAATCTTCATGTCCTCTTCTTTGGGTGCTCTGTTGAAATCAGAGCCCTGCATTTTTGCATAAGATCATGAATTTTTCTTCTATGGTGTGATAAAACCAAAATCATTTGCAATTTATTATTTGGATGCAATATTTCATTTATTGATACTTACAATTCATGCGGCTAATTTCATATAACCACCAGAGCTAAGTTTGTGATGCCCATGTTTTTCTAGTCTTTCCTTTGTTTCCTTCGATGTGTCGGATAGCCTATGAAAAAAATTGAAATACGTAAGATAATGTAAAAAGAAAGAGTAATCAGTATATAGTTACATTGTTGATAGTATCACATACCTTGGCCTAGTGGTGTCTTTCCTTTTTTTCTTTTCATCTTTCTCTTTTCCATCCAACACCAAGTCCTTCCACTCCATCTCTGGAATCATCGAGGGATGCTCATACTTTATATTCTTCTCTAAATGTGGCCTATATTGGTATCTCACATACTTTAGATAGGTACCAGCTTTCTTAAGGACCTTGGTTCGGTTGAATGTTTTATCACCAAACGACACAACTAAATGGTTAATGAGCTCATCTTTTAAATCTTCATTTTTGGCATTCCACTGTGTACGTATGGTGGGCTTGAAGAGCTCCAATGTAATACCACTTAGATGTTTATAAAAAACATCATTTCCTACAAAATGATCATGGGATCATTAGTCTATAAAAAGTGATCACTAAGTAAATTTCAATTGGATTATATATAATAATAATTAAAACATTTTAAAGTACCTGGGACCTTCTCTATCTTTATGGGAATGAAATCCTCAGTCACCACAAATTTGACTGGCAATGTTCCCATACTAGTAATACAGGAAGATCCAAGAAATGCTGCTAAAACATCACCAGTACTAGTGGCCTCTACATCCTCAGGTACATGTACTGACACATCTAATGTCATGTGTTTGCTGCCAAAGGGTGCACTACTAAATGTCTGCATGGTATGTGTTGCCGACATTTTAGTCGATAATATAGGCATGGATGATGGGGTCAGATGATGTGATGTATCCGTAGGAAGATCATGATTGACACTTGTACCGACCCCTACTTCCTAGGAAATACTTGCAGTACCCTGATCATGACCAGCAACATGATAAGGATGCAAATAATCCTATAAAAATAACACATATTTTAATTTATGGCATAAAAGAGTACAAAATATAAAACCATAAATGGACTTATGTTATAATTAAAGATCTTATGATATCTTACTTTCAAGTTTTGTGCTCTCTCAGACAATATTTTAACCCTTTCTCTTATCTCATCTATTTGAGGCACCATGAATACCAACTTAAGGATTTCTTCATTGCATTTTTTTTTGGCCTTCCTCATCATATCCACAAGGTTTGTGAAAAATGTGATGTCATCATCACATAATAGTGACTGCACCTCCATTTGGATGCTCTCCTATACTATTGGTGCCTTTCCCCAATCACCGACTACAACAAGAATATTAAAAACATTATCGAAATTAACCCAATAAAATCATGAAAAATACATAATAATAAATTTTTTTGCTCGTATCTAATATGTACAATTATAATGAGGTAAACCTATCAGGTAGAAGCACCTAAAGATGGATCATGATCTATGCTCTAGGTTGGATCCTTCCTTGTATGATCAATGTCCTGCTATGACAAAGATTAAATATAAAAAATATTACCGAAATGAAACCAATAGACTTACAGAAAAAAACATAAGAATAAAATGGTATATTGGAGTCATTGATTGGAGGTTGGGTAAAATGGTATATAGTACATACCACCCCCATAGTAATTGTGTTAGTATCTAAGTGATTCAAATTGTAATTGATTAGGAACTCTTCCCCCACAGTTATTGATTTTATCGCACATACGAATACACGATTTCCCTCTCATGCCTCGAATATGCAATTGGGTTTCTTATTTGTTGACCCAAGTCATGTACTATTTATAAGCCCTGCAATATTCCCTGATACTTTTGGCCTTCCATCAATGTACCTATCCACTCCTTTATTTTGATCCTTATCTTTTAGTTGTATATAATTTTTTGATAGTGCATACCTACGCATACTTCGTGTATATCGAACCAGCTACATCCAATATTTGTAACTGTAACATGGTCCAACATACTCCATCAATTTAGTAACTTTTTCATAATAGACCTTTATGCCATCCATGCAAAATAGGTCCAAACCATGTAATGATGATGGTGCTATGTGATATATCCTCTCATTGACACAAATATCAGTGTTTATTGGAGGAAGTTCCTTGGGTACCCATTTTTTCCATAGATGTTTGTACCTTAAGGGCACCTCGATGTTGCCTATGCTCTCATCATCATAAGAACATGAACCCCCTTCAACAAGAAAAAATTCCATGCGTTTACGGAATTTTCTTCTAATCTTTTGACCTCTAGTTGATCTCCCTCTTTTAGACCTACTACATATCTCACTTTCCTCTTCTTCTCTTCCTGAATTTTCCTCTCTCGAGGAAGACATATTTGATAAATACCTATTTGGTGGTACCTGCACTCATAAGGATGTTGGATGAAGTTATTTCATGGTGATGTGATCCCAAGGTGACATTATGATTAATCGATCATTTCATCGCTAGAATTTGACAGGTTATAAGGTAATCAAGTCTTGGTAGATTGCAAGTTATTGTTACAACCATCCAAATGTGTCCATCAAAAATCAAATCTACTTAAATTTTTAACTCCCAAACTTTGTAACAAGTGTTAAATTTGACTATGGTCCTCTAGTTGTACACAACCAAGGCCTCAAATGTATTATGTAATTATAATCAAAGTAATTTTTCATTTCATTCAAGTAAATAAACTTGAAGGGAAACAACACCAAGTGGTTTATTGGACACCTACATGACTAAAAATAGCAGAAAAATTACATCTATTTTCCATATGTCTAAGTGGGTAATGGGGAGGGAGTGTGTACTAGGCTGGGTAAATTCATCATAAGTTTATGCTTTGTCAATAAAAAATATTTAAGTCATCTTAAATCTTCCTATGTCTAATTGCTAGGAGACTTTTGGTATGTTTTAAGGTAGGATGAGTGGTCGCATCAATTTTCTAATTCTCTATGAAAAGGTTTCAACATCTTTAAATAGTGAAATTTAGTGCTCATAGTCATTTGAAACAACCAAATTTTGATTATGTATGATGGTAGGATTTGATAACTTAAAAGAATTAGCTACCCAACAAACTTAAAGTTAAAAGAAAAATTTTCAGTTTAAGGGGTTAGCACTTTATTTCATCTTTGCATATTGGTTTGATGCTTCAAACGATGCATTTATTATCCCACTCTATCATAATGTATTCCTATCCCATTGCAATTGTTGGAGTTGATACCAAAATTTTATATCAAATACCATGTTCTTGAAGCAATTTTCTGTGTTTTAACTATTTTTCTGAAGTTCTTTTGTGTTGTATGGAACCGTACAATCTTGAAATTATTTGAGATAATTGGTGTAGATAAATATATGTGTTCCCTTTCATTTTCATTTTTTTTGAAGTGCACAATCATTATTTTGTGGGAGAAAACAATCAAATACAAGGACTGCCCTGTTTTACCTATGTAAGGGTTTGAGGGCTAAATAGAAATGACATCCATCGATCCACCCATTATCTTGGAACTTTAACTCAGTGGATTGGTGTACATCATGGTATGATAGAGATTCATTGCATTTAGGGGTTTATTAAAGAAAAGACTTGGCATTGAATTGATGCCCTGGGCTGACAGGGACAATTTCCTTGTAAATTTATGGTTGTTAAGTCAGGGTTTATCAATTTGATGGATATCTTGGTAGATTCACAGTGACACTATTGATGGTCCAATCTCTACTTCGAAATTTTTTTATCTCTAACAACTCTAAGAGCTATAATGGGTTTGCATTAAAGGAACCTTCATATGAAGGAGCTTTGAATTAAGGTCTTCATTTGAAGGTCCTTCATGCAAAGGTTCCTTTTATAAAGCATTTTGGACATGAATTATTTAAAATAAAAAATACCTTCATTTGAAAGTCTTTACATGGCATCATTTTTTAATGAAGTTTCTTCATTCAAAGGTCATTACGACATCACCTTCAAATGAAGGTTCTTCATTCAACTGGTATTTTGTAATTTTGAATGTGTGATGATAATTTAGGGTTAAAAATAAATCCATTTGAGCCTTTTATAAATGAAAGGGCATTTGATTCAATAATATTCCTTGTCAAACTTTTAACTTAATAGTAAGGACGTCATGAGTAGTTTGTTGGGCCCATTCAACAATCTTTGATGCGAGGACTGAATTTTATAGAATGTATCTACTATCTAGAAAGCCAATTTGTTTACCTATATGACAATATCTCAAGAAATATGTTTAATTATGATGGCAATGATATTAACAAGGATTTTGTAATATAGTTGTTGAGAAGCACAATTGGCCACCATCCTAGAAAAGATTCTTCATTCTCACTTCTAGGTGTTAAAATTTAACAATACCTTGATTGATGAAAGAGCCCAAAGATCCTTTCTTCATGGTATTCAAGTACACATAGCAGCGGTATTCTCTTATATGGTTGGACATGATTTAAAGAACTTAGCTAGGAATTATTCATTTAACCTAAGGTTTTCTCATAATTCCATCACTGGAAAAGTATGGTCAAATTCTTCTATTATGAAGAATTGGTCTATGTGCCTCTAGTAATCACTATAAATGTTTGTAAGGATAAAATGAATAATTGCATCAAGTAGGAGAGAATAAAATTTGAGTTCTTCAAAGATTATATTCCTCTATTCATAATTTTTAAGGGTTGTGTGTGGAGGAGGTTATCACTACCAACAAGGGAGGATACCTTTCCTTGCATATGTTTGTGGTGGAGGTATTAAAGAAGAAATGTATGCCTCTATTTCCATTAATTATATATAGCTTAGCCTAGCATATACTTGGGCTCCTTTTCCCCTATAAAATTCCATTTGTTTGAGTTTATGTTATGTAAGCATAATTCCATGCTACGCTGAAATATAAGAGGTGGATGAGGCCAAAAGGAAATAATCCTTTTCTAGTTGTACCTTCAATTTTTTTATTATTTTTTTATGTTTTTAGCAACTTTGTGGACATAAGATTTGAGGTAGGTCATACAAAAAAGAATAACATGGGTATGTGCATGATCATCATGGAAAAAACAGGCCCTTAATTGGCATAAAATTCATAAAATCAGAGTTAGACAACTTGACCTAAAAAAATGAATAAGTTATCTATATTATTTCAAAAATATGTGAGAATAGAATCTGTAGAAAATTGAATATAGTTTCTAAACTATTAGGTTTATGTTTTATTTTTTAAAATCTATTTGGTGAAAATTTGAAATTTCAATGCATTAGTACTTAAATTTTAGGGGAAAAATAAGAAGTAGGTGTCTGTCTGACCACCCTAACCACAATAAAATGATAATATTTTTTTATAAGATTTTAGATATAAGTAGGGGACTCATGTCCCAATGTGATGCATATTTTTTTGTATTTTGTTTCCAAGTAAATAATTAATTATGATTTTTTTATTACAACTTTAAAAAAATATAAAAACTCGTATGTCTGACCACCTTAACTTGGTCAAAACTTCATGAAATTCAAAAAAAAAAATTAATCCTATAATATGTGAATCATAGAATGGGACACATGTTTTGGATTAAAAAAATGTGATGTTGTTTGAAAGCTATAGATTTTTTTCAATAAGCCTATCAATCAGGACTTTAGTCGTAATTCAAATAGAAAATGAATAATAATTATTTATTAAATTCAAAGTAAAGCATAATTTATATTGGTGGAAAGCTGACAATCTTCTTTAAAAAACCTTTTCATTTCATCAATTTTGGGTAAAAAGTCTTCAGCCACATGGGCCATCATATCACTTAGATATTGCCACTTTTTGGCCCATCATGATCCTGCACATACCCATATGTTCCCACCAACAACCAAGATGTGGGTAGATTATGGGAGGTTTTCCAAGACTTGAGGTTGGTCAATAAAAATGTGAAATACTAAGGTATTTTATTTTTTATGTCTTATCTTATACCATTTTACGAGAATGGGGGTGCCAATGTACGGGGATATCTTTGGAAACTAGGACTGAAAATTGTAGGTTAAAGAGAATGGGGGTGCCAAACTTATAGTACTCATTTTCCCTTGGTTTTTGATTTTCCCTGAGTGCCCTCAACCTCATCCTCGGTGTTGGTATTGACCTTGTTTTCACTCCTCCATACTCTTCCTTGGTGTTGGTATTGACCTTGTTTTCACTCCTCCAAATTCTTCATCAACACTGGTATTGACCTTTTTTTAACTCCAAACTCTTCCTCGATGTTGGTATTGACCTTTTTTTCACTCCTGTAATGCCCCACCACACAAACCTAGAGGAAGTTGCACTTAACTACTTAAACAGACTAATTTTTTTAAAAAAATTTAAGTACAATAAACATGCAAGTTCACTTCTCATTGCAAACATCCCCTAAGGCTATGAAACTAAGATTACTTATGAACCCACAACAACATAAATGAATCCATAACATTTATCAACCTAAGATAATAAGGACGCATACATTCCATACAAGATAAACTACATCAAAGCATAATAGATAACTTTTAATCTCATTTATCCATAATTAAATACTACAATTACAACTCTCATTCCCCAAATAAGGCAAGTCTAATAAATAAGGTTACAGATACAACTTCCACCTTGATATCAAATGAGGGGTAAAAAAATACAAGATCAACTGAAATGAAATAAAACAAGAATTGAAACTGAGTCCCACGAGCTCTCTAACTGGAAGTCTCATCCACACAAACATGAAGAAAGAAAACAACGGATTTAGGTGCACGCCACCCAACCAAGTGGAACCCAAAGGCACACCCCCCGTGCTAGGATATAGTAACAAGGAATCCTAGCTAAGACCATCTACCTCTAGACACAGGCTAAAACATAATTGAAACAAATGACACAACCAAACACATGTACAACACAAGGACAACTCAAGAGCATCACGAGTACAACACAAGTACAACTCTACATGGTCACATTGCTTGCAGAAACAAAGAAGATCAAGTATGTTAAGATAACCATACACATAATAATTGAATACCAACTATGGTCACATCAGGTATGTTAAGGAAACCATACCCACAATAAACAAGTACCAAATGTTGTCCTAGATAGAGTGTCATCACACAGCTCGTCATGAGTTACCCACTGCAGATCGTCAAGATGGTGGCCACAAACCGATCCCTGACCCTCATACTTACTAATGCGGAGTCAAATACCTTTCGTACAGACAAGATAGATGACCTTGCCTCTCAAGGCCTTCCCACTCATCCCAAGTCTAAACAAGCCCTTGTGTCTCTGAGTGAGACATACTTGTCTTGATTAGTGAGAAGTTAGTCCTAATCTTCTAAGTATTGTTTTAGTTGTAACTTGATTAAACCACTTCTGAAGGTTACCCAATCTTACCTCTTCCGGGCTCTAGCCCCTACAAAAGCCACTCTTCTATTTGACAACACACATACCATCCAAACACTAAGGGTACCAAAGTGCAACAAACAAGATAACACGACCACTCCTTTCTCAAGAGGCAACATAAGATAAAACCATCTCTAAACACTGGAGGCAACAAATAGCATTACAAGGTCACTCCTTACAAAGAGATACAGATCCCATAATCCACTCCTAAACGAAGGAGGTAAAAACATCCCCGTTCATGGAAACCTAATAAACACTAATTAGACCATGCACTACCCAAGGAACTCACAATAGGTTGTCAAACATGACACGACAACCCACAAGACGGAAAATCCCATCTGGAAGACTTATTAAACTCTATAACTCCATTCCCCAAAACAAGGACATGAAGGAAAAGTTCACTAAAGGCAACTGAAAGAACTACCTTTGGATATTCTAAATCCATTTCCTCACTTCATTCAGTAATTTATTGCATCAATAACACTTAATTTTAACATCTTGTCAAGACAAAGGATGAAATTTAAAGCAAACATTTAATTTCCAAAATGCCTTTAAATAATAAAATAAGCACTTTGCTCTATAATTCAGAACATATCGCTTTAAAGTAAATAACCATTCATCCTTGCATACTAAAACATTTTAAAATAAAATAATTAATTTCGTTATAATGCCCTTTTCAAATCTATTATTTGAAATAAAATCAATAATTTGACTATAAGCCCAATATTTTAAATTTTTCAATTATATTTAAATCAAATCAATAATTGGACTTTTACACATCAATTTAAATTTCACAACTACCTTTAAATCCAACATCATTTAAAATAATATTTTAATATATGTATAAATATATTTAGAAAATATATACATATATCAAAATAAAAACAAAACCAAATAAATAAATAATATTATAATAGTATATAATATAATATTAATTATTTACTACATATTATATTGAATATAGTACATATAAATAAATTAATATTATAATATTAAAATAGTTTAAAACTTATAATGTATTTTATTTCATTTTAATCCACCCATAAGGCCTCGGGCCATGCACCAACCCTTAGGGTTGAGTCACAATTGTCTTAGGTCACGCGCATAACGTTGGGCGCTGCTAAGGGTGCTAGCCGCGGGTTTCCCAGGCAGCGGCGATGATGCTGTTTATAGTGGCGGTGTGTTACACTTGGTATCAGAGCCTAGGTTTAAACACTGGGTTCTCTGGGTACATTTGTGCCCAGTGTGTTGTCCCTGCGAATTATTAGTGGAGATGTTAAGTGGTCATGTGTTCATGGCTTTTACCTTAGCATGATTTACTCTAGAAAAGAGTAGCGTGAAAGTAACCTAATAAAAGGTTTTGGTTGGGAAGTTTTGATATGTATCCCATGAGTTATGGAATTGGATGTTCCTATGGGATTATGTATGTAGTGGTACCGCTGTAAATGAAAGAAACCTGTAACTATATCTTGTTTGAGAGTTGTGGATGTACTCTAGGTCATGTGGATTGTGTATTCATTTCACATCACATGAGGGTTGTCAGCATTCTAGTCGGATGTTGTTTCCTCCTTCCTCGTTTGGTGGCTAGCAACTAGTCACACCATGTTGTATAGTGAAATTTTAAAGATTGTGGACTTTCTTTTGGTTATTTATGATTTTCCAGCTGATTTTGAGGGTCGACACTTCATTTATATTTCATTGTAAAGTTTTAGCCACAACTTGTGAACTTATTTTCTTATAACCCTCGTGGTTATATATATTTGATTTCGTGTTGGAATTGTGCACATTTATTGTCTTATTGTTGGAATTGAAATTTAATTTGATCTTCTTTATGAACTTGGTGGCTAAGCTAGTTATCATTGTTGTTCTCAATGTTGGTTATGTGTTGTATTGTAATTCCTGTGCAAGGATGTATGAAATAGACTTGGTGAGTTTGTACGAGGAAGTAGATGCAGGAAACGTTGAGGATGGGGGTATGTAAGGTTGTTTTGCATCTAGGACCCACTATTGACCTTGGTGTGATGACTATCTCTTGGAGGCTGATCACCTTATACAACAAGAGACAGGTCATTGTGGTCTTGTTTGGAAGGTCTCACTCTATGTATGACCCAACACCATCAAGTCACTAGTTTGGTATGCTACTTTCCAATGTCCAATTGGAACCCTTTGTGTAGTCTTGTGATGTTTCTCAGTGATGTGTATTGGTACATATGTGTATTATGCATGATAATCCTTGTATTGGTGTAATTAAATATTTTGTACCTTGTCCTAGGTCATAATTACACCTTAGTTAAGTTTACTTAGGGACCACATAGGAGTTATTGGATATTTTCCACCTTTGGTGGACTTATCTTCTTTTTACTTTATCACCTCCACCTTTCATGGACATATCATGTGATTAGGTTTCCACCTTTTGTGGTAGATCCACTATTTGTGGTGGTTATCACATTATCACCTTTCCACTTTAGGTGGAGTGATAGCTTTTCATTTTTGTCTCAGGTCATAAGATTACGACACTTGTCATAATCTTATGCACTCCTATGTTCTCAACTTGGCTATATAACCAAGGGGTCTCTACTACATTTGTATACACATTGAAGCATTATCATTGACATTGAATACAGTTTATTCTTGTCATATTATTTTCTCTCTTTTTTGTGCTTTCTATTTGGTCCATAGATCTTGGCATCCATAGCCAATTCTAACATGGTATCAGAGCAGGTTGGGTGCCATTGGAGAGTCATTTTCTGAAGAGAGGTACCAGATTTGGGGAGGTTCCATTTTTGGCTCTTTATTGCATGTTTATATTGGAGCTTGTTGGTACAAATCTCAGCTCATCATTGCATTTGGAAAGTTTGAGAAAGTCGATTTTGCCTTTTGTTTCGTCCAAATCGGACATACGAGGCCCATATCTCAGTCATTTTGGCTCCTTTTTTCAAGCAATTTTTTTTATTTGGACTAATTTTTCGTGATCTACATAGTGATGCAATCAATTTTTGGTTTTGGCTTCTGGTTTTTCCAGAAATTGCAGATTCTCATAGGTGTTGCTGCTTCGTCCTCATTTTAGAAACTTTGGGAGCCCATAACTTGCTCCTATGGTAACATTTTTGAGTTCTATGTTTTTTGAAAGTGCATGATTTTTCCTGTACTTTCCAGTGGTGTGATCAGATTTATCTTATCTACTATAATTTTTTCATTGTGAGTTTGGGGCCTAATTTGGCAATTTTCATGTACCAAAATCAAAGTCCACTTTGTTGTTTTTGGTAGTGGTAATTGTAAACGCACTAGTTATAAAGTGCCAAATCAGATATTTCTTGGGGGGCATCTTGATTGAGTGATTTGTGGGG
>CM021100.1:414917371-414948949 GCA_007115665.2 Sequoiadendron giganteum | reverse complement strand
TGGTTTTGTTTCTTCCTAAGGGGAGGAATGTTGTTCGGCAAAATTGGATCATCTTCAACATTCAATGTCGAGCTTCTACCATCATTGCAGGAGACTCAACATTGAGGGGGGGCTACCTTGTCTCTCTTCTACTTCTCTCTTATGGGGGGGTCTTCTTCCTCGCATGGGGTTTTTACCTTCTCATTCATGATTGAGAGCATTTCCATTTCATCTCTCTTTTGGGGAGGAGTTTTGTCCCACTGGGTTTTCTCCTTTTCTCCATTTGTTAGAGATTGCATTGCATTTGTACATGGGTACCTAACATGGCCTAGTTGCTGGGACCCATCTTGCATTGTTTGCATTTGTGTACATTCTCCCTAAGTTGCACTTAAGGGGGGGTGTTGGTGTAATTAAATATTTTGTACCTTGTCCTAGGTCATAATTACACCTTAGTTAAGTTTACTTAGGGACCACATAGGAGTTGTTGGAGATTTTCCACCTTTGGTGGACTTATCTTCTTATTACTTTATCACCTCCACCTTTCATGGACATATCATGTGATTAGGTTTCTACCTTTTGTGGTAGATCCACTATTTGTGGTGGTTATCACATTATCATCTTTCCACTTTAGGTGGAGTGATAGCTTTTCATTGTTGTCTCAGGTCATAAGATTACGACACTTGTCATAATCTTATGCACTCCTATGTTCTCACCTTGACTATATAACCAAGGGGTCTCTACTACATTTGTATACACATTGAAGCATTATCATTGACATTGAATACAGTTTATTCTTGTCATATTATTTTCTCTCTTCTTTGTGCTTTCTATTTGGTCCATAGATCTTGGAATCCATAGCCAATTCTAACATGGTATCAGAGCATGTTTGATTCTAACACCTTGGTTGGTGGTTGTTTCACAATTTTGTCGTGTTTGGATTGAAAGTGTTCTTGGTTGAGTTGTTTATGGCACATGTTGCCATTGTTTTGAGTTGAGGTTTGGAATGGTTCAGTTTGGAATCCTTGGTTAAATGTGATTGTATGGATTTTTCACTAGGGGCAGTTGCAAGCTTCCAGGAGTAAGCCTGACCCTAGGGGGGAAGGATGTAAGACCCCTCCATTTTTCTCATTTAATTGAACAGTTTTCTGTTGGGTTATGTCTTATTTTATGTTTGTACTTTGGCTTAGAACTCAGTTTCTATTTGATCGTTATATGTAAAGTGATGCGAATTTTATATTTTGGTGTGATGGTGTCTTTTTATGATGTTATCATTATGTCATACTTTGGATTAGCATAGTGGATAATTTAATTAATGATGTTAGATTCGTCAGTTAGTAATATTGTATTGGTGAAGGAGATGGGTCACATCACTCACTTGTGAGTGCCCTACAATTATGTGATTTCCTCTAAACGGTGTGTTTTATATGATGCAAATAAACATGTGCAATATGTTCATTGTTCACAGGTTAATAGGTATAGGACATCAACTCCACCTGGTTTCACAGGTTTGAGCATGTCTAATGCCCAATGGTATTTGATTTAGAGATATTAGCTAGGTTTCCATGCCAAGTCATCACCCTAGTCCTAGTATGTCGTCAGGTGTTGTCGGGTTGTGTGCTTTGGAATATTATCCCCTCTTCATTATTTAAAATTGCAAGTTAAAAAGGTCATTAAATGGCTTTATATATATTTAAGTTGTTGAGTAAATTAATTTGGTTATAATGTGGAAAATGTTATTTAAAGTTATTAATTAATTTAATTTAATTATTAAATAATTTAATCTTGGATTAGATTTATTTTATTGAATTAATTAAATTAATTAAATTAATTAATTTGAATTAAGCAATTCATTGTGGAAATTATTAGATATTTGTTGAAATTGAAAAATAAGAAAAATGAGTTAAAAGTCAAATTAGAAAGTTTGAATTCAATAATTGAAGAAATTGAGATATTTTCTATTTCTGTTTTATGAAATTGATGAGGGTGGTTGTAGGAATTTTTAGGGTTTTATCCTTATGTTTGATTTTTTCTTCACAATTTTGGATCATGAAATTTTTGGAAAAGATGGGATGAGAAAGACGTGGAATTGTGGGTTTTGTGAGTTTTTGGATTGAGGCTATGAAAATTTGTGGAGTGGAGGTTGGAAGCTGAGCACCATTTTGGATTCCCTCAAACTTGGGAAATCAGGTTCATGTCTTCGAAATTAGATGCTTTGTGATTTTAAATTGTATATGTTTTGTTTGTTGAAGTATGCAAAAAAACCAGATCTATGTTGAAAATCTTCATGCTAAATTGGTATAAAATCTTAAACCCATGTTGAATCTAACTTTGTTTGCAAAAATCTCTTCTTTTAAAAAAATATATATATTTCTTCGAGAAAATAGATGGAGGTTTTTGACTGAAAATGGTCTTTAAAATTTATTTCCTCAATTAGTTATATGGATTCCTTGTGGATATATATAAATATATATATACCTATGTATAACCCTATTTTTTTTGTAAAATTCGGATTAAAAATTGGTAGGTGGGAATTCTATTCAAAAATAAAATTAAATAAAATTAAAAAATTTGTGGGGAGGTGTTGGGGGCTCACCTCCCCATTGCACCCCCATGGGAGGCACGTGGGGAGGGAGTCGCACCCATAGTGAGGGGTCGGTTGTGTTCACTTAGCCGGCCACACAAAGCAACCACCTCTGCCCTCTCCTAAATGCTACCACCGGTGTAAATGTCATTGCCATTGCCTGGGAAACCCGTGGTCGACACCCTTAGCAATGCCCAGCATTATGCGGGTGGCCCAAGACAACCGTGGCTCAACCCTAAGGGTTGGTGCACGGCCCGAGGCCTTATGGGTGGATTAAAAAGAAATAAAATACATCATAAGTTTTAAACTATTTTAATATTATAATATTAATTTATTTATATGTATTATATTCAATATAATATGTAGTAAATAATTAATATTATATTATATAGTATTGTAGCATTATTTATCTGGTTGTGTTTTTATTTTGATATATGTATATATATTTTCTAAATATATTTATACTTATATTAAAATATTATTTTAAATGATGTTGAATTCAAAGGTAGTTGTGAAAGTTAAATTGATGTGTAAAAGTCCAATTATTCATTTGATTTAAATATAATTGTGTAGACATGGAAAATGTACATGCACCTGATTTTGATCCTACTATCATCGTTTCGTCTTGAATCATACTTTCAGCTTATCAACACCTTTCATCCCTTAATTAAATAAATCATTATTTATTTAATTAGGTCTTTCTCCTCTAGTGATTAAATTAATCAATTTAATTTAATTAATCATCTTTTTCTGTCCATTTAAATAATTAAAATTTCTCTTATTAAATTGAATAAATTAAAACATTATTTAATTTAATCTAACATATTCCTCAGTTAAATAAATTAAAATCATTTATTTAATTAATCATTTCCTCTCAATTTGATTTGAATCAATTCATAAATTTAAGTCTAAATTGTCACATCACCTAATTCTTCATTAAATTAATCAAAACCTTGATTAAGTTAATCCCTCTCACTAAGATCCTCTAGAGAATGCAACTTGCACATGAAAATATATTTAATTCATTTATTAAATCTCTATTTTCCTCACATGGCATCAAAAGGGAATATTCCCTCAAGTTTGAATTCAAAAATGCAAGTGGATGGGTACTTCCAACAAGGAATTCACTCCTCTTACATGTCCTTGTGCATTGAGCCAAGTGACATTAACTCCATTCTTCTCTCCCCCCAACATGTCACATTCAAAATTCAAATTTGAATCCAATGGCATTTATCATGCACATTGACCAAAATGTGCTCATTCCTCAACCATTCACATCTTGACAAGTGGCACTTGGCCATTGGATGTTGAATGATCTCACATTGCTTATTTTCACTCTCTCTTCCATTTTGGAAATCTATAAATGAGAGACTCTTCCTCTCATTCATCCATCCACAATTTGAGTAAACTTACTATACTCAAATCCATCTTATCCACAATCATATGCAAAGTTAGTCTCTTCACATTGAGATCCAATTTTGTCCATTTCAATCAGTCACTCATCACTTTTCAAGATTTGCAACAAGGTTATGCTCAAATCTCTTTAGAGATTTGACCATTTATCCATCACATACCATTGTTACTTAGGAATTGGGAAAGGGCCAATTGCAACACTTCATTGGCACCTCCCCTATAAGATCATCATGCTATTAGCTTAATTAGGATTGAATCCCTTTTATTTTAAGTTTATTGTGTTTTTCATTTCCTAGTTTAGTTTGAATAGATGGATTTTATGGGGAGTATCTCATACTTGTTTGCATGCATTTGAACTAACAACTAATGTGTTTTGTTGCTCTTGTGCATTTGCAAGTTTAGGGGTTCACAAATTGAAAAATTTAAAATATTGGGCTTATAGTCAAATTATTGATTTTATTTCAAACAATAGATTTGAAAAGGGCATTATAACGAAATTAATTGTTTTATTTTAAAATGTTTTAGTATGCAAGGACGAATGGTTATTTAATTTAAAGCGATATGTTCTAAGTTATAGAGGAAAATGCTTATTTTATTATTTAAAGGCATTTTGGAAATTAAATGTTTGGTTTAAATTTTGTCCTTTGTCTTGACAAGATGTTGTTAAAATTAAGCATTATTGATGCAATAAATTACCGAATAAAGTGAGAAAATGGATTTAGAATATCAAAAGGTAGTTCTTTTAGTTGCCTTTAGTGAAATTTTCCTTCATGTCCTTGTTTTAGGGAATGGAGTTATAGAGTTTAATAAGCCTTCCAGATGGGGTTTTTTTTCTTGTGGTTTGTCATGTCATGTTTGACAACCTATTGTGAGTTCGTTGGGTAGTGCATGGTCTAATAAGTGTTTACCTGGTTTCCATGAACGGGGATGTTTGTACCTCCTTCATTTAGGAGCGGATTATGGGATCCACGTCTCTTTGTAAGGAGTGACCTTGTTATGTGATTTGTTTCCTCCAGTGTTTAGAGATGGTTTTATCTTATGTCACCTCCTGAGAAAGGAGTGATTGTATTATCTTGTTTGTTGCACTTTGGTACCCTTGGTGTTTGGATGGTATGTGTGTTGTCAAATAGAAGAGTGGCTTCTGTAGGGGCTAGAGTTTGGAAGAGGTAAGATTGGGTAACCTTCAGAAGTGGTTTAATCAAGTTATAACTAAAACAATACTTAGAATATTATGACTAACTTCTTACTAATCAAGATAAGTATGCCTCACTCATAGACACAAGGGCTCATTTAGACTTGGGATGAGTGGGAAGGCCTGGAGAGGCAAGGTCATCTATCTTGTCTATACGAAAGGTATTTAACTATGCATTAGTAAGTATGAGGGCTAGAGATGGGTTTGAGGCAAACATCTTGATGATCCGTAGTGGGTAACTCATGACAGGTTGTGTGATGATACTCTAACTAGGATAACAATTGGTACTTGTTTATTGTGGGTATGGTTTCCTTAAAATACCTGATATGACCATAGTTGGTATTCGATTATTATGTTTATGGTTATCTTAACATACTTGATCTGATTTATATCTACAAGGAATGTGACCATGTAGAGTTGTACTTGTGTTGTACTCATGATGCTCTTTTGTTGTACTTGTGTTGTACATGTGTTTGGTTGTGTCAATTGGTTCAGTTATGTTTTATCTTGTGTCTATAGGTAGATGGTCTTTGCTAGGATTCCTTGTTACTATCTCCTAGCATGAGGAGTGGGCCTTTGGGTTCCACTTGGTTGGGTGGTGTGCACCTAAATCCATTGGGTTATTTCTTCATGTTCGTGTGGACAAGACTTCCAGTTGGAGAGCTCGTGGGATTCAGTTTCAGTTCTTGTTTTATTTCATTTTAGTTGATCTTGTATTGTTTTACCCCTCATTTGAAATCGAGGTGGAAGTTGTATTTGTAACCTTATTTACTAGACTTGCCTCATTCGGGGAATGAGAGTTGTAATTGTAATATTTAATTATGGATAAATGAGATTGAAAGTTATCTGTTATGTTTTGATGTAATTTATCTTGTATGGAATGTATGCATCCTCATTATCTTGGGTTGATAAATGTTATGGATTCTTTTATGTTTTTTTGGTTTTATAAGTAATCTCAGTCTCATAACCTTAGGGATGTTCGCAATGAGAAGTGAACTTGCATGTTTATTGTACTTAAAAAAAATAAAAAATTTACTTTGTTTGAGTAGTTAATTGCAACTTCCTCTAGCATTGTGTGGCAGGGTGTTACACCTCCATACTCTTCCTTAGTGTTGGTATTGACCTTTTTTTCACTCCTCCATACTCTTCCTCAGCGTTGGTATTGACCTTGTTTTCACTCCTTCATACTCTTCCTCGACACTGGTATTGACCTTGTTTTCACTCCAAACTCTTCCTCGGTGTTGGTATTGACCTTGTTTTCACTCCTCCAAACTCTTCCTCAATGCTGGTATTGACCTTTCACTTCTCCAATTTGATGAGATACAACCTATTTTTGTTAGATTTTAGAGTATTTTAATTAAATTTAAAATTATGGCACCATTTAGAGTAGTGAATATAAAGCAAGTCAAGCCTATTATAGTCATGATGAAAATAATAAAACTCCTAGGATACTTTGTGAAACCATTTTCCTTGGTTAAAGGGAGGCCATAAAATATACCTTTGAATTTTTTCAATCTTCAAATATGAGGATTTGCAAGGTTCTTAGCAAGATGAGCAATGGAAATGTGTGCAACAAGAATTTTTTAACACACAATAATTTAATATGATAATTTTTCTCAGCTCTAGAAATGATATGTTTCCTTAAAGAGGAAGGAGAAACCTAAAAGGTAAAAGAGATGCTTAGGAATCTCAACACTTCCTTATGATCAACCCCCTTCTATCCATATGAATTGAACAAATTGGTTTTGGCTAAGAAGGATTTCTTATAACATTGAGTTTTATGCAACTATATATTTGACCATAAAGCTTTCTAGAAAATATCTAGGCATTGAATATCCTAAATAATGTCACATTTGTCCTCCAAGAAAGTGAGAAAGGAGTCATTAGAAAAATGACCATTGAATAGTTGGGCTATGGAGTTAGGGAAAGTAGCAACTTTAATAAGGTTCCATGAAATACTATTAGCCAGAAGATATCCAAAGGCTTCCATAAAAAACACATATAAAGTAGTAGCTAAGGGGAAAACATGAAAAAATGAATGAAAACACCCAAAATCCTCAAATTTATGTCCATTCATGGTAATACAAGTATAACCATCATAACGTTTTTTTTGAAAAAAGTAAAAAAAAATTGAGGAACAAATCCTAGATGACATAACTAGTCCAATTCAACACCGGAGGTAGCAAGAGATTAATGAAATTACGTACACAAGTTTTAAGTAGAAGTAAACTGCCATTTTCAAGTACTAATTCTAGTATGAAATTGTAACTAGCAAAATGGAAATAAAATTAGAAAATTGTAACCAAAATTTAAGTGGAAATAATTAAAAGTAACCACACTTTTTGCATGGTTGAACCAATTTAAAAATTCAGCCAAAGGTGATAGTAAGAAAATTAAAATGCACCTTTATGAAATATTTAGTCTAAGAGCCAAATTTGGATGGCAAAGTTAGTAAGAAGTAGTGTCGAAAGTGGAAAATTAATCATGAAATCATGGCTAATAGAGCATACAAAATATATTGGAAAAGTCAAGAGAACTTATATCTAGACATAAAAACACTCAAAATAATACTTATATCATATAGTTCATTTGGGAATATATTACAATATGGCTTTTACAAAGCCTTTCAAATATACCTTCCCATTTGAACTACTATCTTATAAGAATATAACTAATTATTTAATAATAAAAAGAAACAAGTTAGTAAGGTTAATTTATTAATGTTAATCTTAATATCCCAACACCCTACCTCAAGTTTTACATTCCACACAAAAAAACATGTTGATTGAAACAAATAAATATATATAGGCTAAGCAAACATCATTTAATTTTTCTTTAAGTTCCCCTCAAGAACATCATTGGCTCGAGTTATACAAGTCCACACTATGTGATCCTTTTTATTACAATAATAAAATTCATTTCTATTTTTTAATTATTATTACCTCATGAGTATAATACATTTTCATGTTGAGAATCAACTTTTAAATCTTTTCCATTGTTCTTTTCTCTTCTCCTAATAGGGCCAAATTTAAGTATATGCCATCAATCTTTCATTTCTGTCAGATCATGGAAAGGTTTCCAAAACTAGCTGACACAATCTCCATCACAGCAGAAAGGGCCCACCATATTATGCATCACCAAAGACATCCATGTGGTGCTCGCCCGTGATATCACGATCAATAAAGACTTGGCAACTTCTAATCACGCGATGACAGGCAACCGTAAATTTCAACCATCGACAATCCTATTCACTCAACATAGTCACTAGCCTTGTCACTAACCATCGAGCACCTTTTCCATCTAGATTATAACATCGTTGTTGATTTGAAGCATGTGCATCTTGTAACCACTTTAGTAACCTGCTATATAACATATTAAATTACGACAGATATATTAAAACACTTTCATCATCTGTTTGGAACTGCCAGATGAAACACATGGTGCTTGCCCATGATATCACAATTGGTTGAGATTTTGTAGTGGGGAACAACGATGATCACATGATGGCTGGTCAACGGTCATTAAAATTTATTCCCTACACAATATAAAACATTTATTAAAGGCATAAGGGAGATCACCTAGGCCGACGACAAACAATGGCTTAAACTATTTTTAAACATGGGGGCACGGGGCCAACTTAGAATAGGGAAAAATAAAGTTAGGCGAAATAATTAAAACATTAAATCAAAAGGGGGCCAACTTAGATGAAGTGATGGGCATAAGTTGTTTTAAAACCCCCTCTATAAATTAATAGCCAAATAGATCCCACCCAAGGTGTAAGATAAAACACTAGGATTTTTCATGAAAAGACAAAAAAAAAATTGTGATAATAGATTTCCACAATCCATGAAGATTTACTGAAAGTGTTTTTGGATTAGATTGTGTTTGATTTTTTGCATCAACGTTTCAGATCACCCTCTGTGATCCATCATCGGGATATGAGAGAGCATAAGGAGTAAAATGAATAGTTGCAGACCAAGAATTAAATAAAAAGGAAGACGAAGGTGGCAAAGAAAGGTAGGCACAAGAACCAAGGATGGAGAGAAAGATGTAAAACAAAAAAAGATAAAGGAGTAAAAAATAAAACCAAAATCAAACGGAGGACAAGCAAGCAAAAATAATAAAAGAAAATTTAGAATTTTTAATAAATAAGGAAAAAATAACAAGCAAATAAATAGACAAGCAAATAAATAAAAAAATGAAGTAAACATAAAGAGACAAACAAGAAAAAACAAAAATCGACAAAATCTAAAGAATGTAAAGCAAGAAAATTATAAATAAATAAGTGAATAAATAAAAATAAAAGAAAGAAAATAAATATAAAAAAATGAAATAAAAATAAGACAAAAGATAGAAAAAACAAGAAAAAATCAAAAAAAAAAGCAAGCCAAAAAATGAAACAAAATTACTAAAGAATAATAAATAAAGTAAAATAAAGAACACAAGCAAGAAATAAAAAACATATAAATATCATTATCTATAAATTATATGATTATTTATATAATTTATAAATAACCAAGAATCTAAAAATAGACAAATAATTTATAAACATATAGATTATAAATTATATGTTAACACAAAAATATAATTAAATGAAAAAATAATAAATTAAAAAAATATATATAAAATAAGAACGAAACATAAAATTTAATCAAGGAGACTTTCAAAATTAAATTAGAAGCTTAATTTTAAATAAATGTATAAAATAGAAATACAAATAAATTGTAAATTATATGTAAATAAACATATAATTTAAAAAGACAAGATAAAAAATTAATAAAAGTAACAAATAAAAATAAATAAATAAACAAAAATAATAAATAAGCATAAAAGAAGTAAAAAACATGAAAATAATAAATTAAGTAAAAGAGTATAATAAAAATTAACAAAAAAATAATAAAAAAATGTAAGTAAATAAACATATAATTATAAGAATAAAAAAAAAATTATAATAAAGGAAATGTAAATAATCGTATTGATAAAAAATAGTAAAAATTAAATGAACCAAAAAATAAAATATTAAAAATTCAATGTTTAAAAGAAAAATATTTTATAAAAGACGTAACAATAAATTAGGCATAAACAACCAAAAAATTAATAGGAATAAAATTTAAAAATAAATAAAAATTATTATAAATAACAAGAAAATAAACATATAATTTTAACAATAAACAAAATAAATTAGAAGAAAATAAATTAAAATATATAATATATAAAGAAAAAATAACCAAATAAGAAATATGTTTTAAATTATAACAAATTTATAAGAGAATAAATTATAAAGAGATTATAAGTATATAAATTATAATTTATAAATAAACATAAAATTTATAAATTATATGTTTACATATAAATTATAAATTATAAATAATTAATCAGAAAATAAATTGGACGGAAATATAAAATTAAAAATAAGAATATATAAAAAATGATAAAATTTAAAATAAATTAACAAGCAAATTGAAAAGAGATTAAAAACAAGCAAAAAATTTATAAGTAACAAATAACTAACAATTGCGCATTGGTGCACAATGGGTACGCCAAAGAGGTGTGGAAGGTTAATTAGAGAAAAAATGGTCTATTTTTTATACATTTGTGTAGTACATGAGGTCAATTTGTAGGTTATTTAGCCAATGATATGTTTGTGCAAAAAATGTCTCAATGGAGAAATGATAAGTTGAAACCAACTATGCATTCACTTACAAAACCTCTGAATTAGGAAGATAATCAAGCTCCATTACTCGAATCATATTAATTTTGCAATAGGAAGAGAGGAAGAGGGGGAGATAGGGATATAAAGAGGGAGAGAAAGAGGTGGGAAATTAAGAGAGGGGTAATGAGATAGAGATAGAGAGGAAGATAGATATGTAGATGGAGATGGAGATGGAGATGGAGGAGGGGGATATGGAGAGACAGAGAGAGAGACAGAGATAGAGATGGAGAATGAGAGATCGATATATAGAAAGATATATATAGATATGGGAAGTGATATATAAAGAGAAGTAGAGTGAGGAAGATATATATGGTAGAGTGATGGAGAGATAATGAGATAGAGATAGAGAGAGAGATGAAAGAAGAAATATGGAGAGATAGAAATAAAGGGGAAAAGAGATATAAATATAGAGTGAGAAGGAGAGAGAGACATGTCTAGAGATAGAGGGAGAAAAATAGATAGATAGGGGGTAGGGAGGGAGTGAGGGAGGGATATATGGGGAGAGATAGAGAGATAGAGAGAGGGAGGAAGAGAAAGGGAGAGAGATAGGTAGAGGGGGGATATAGAGAGGAGGTATATGGAGAGAGAGATATGGGGAGAGAAGAAGAGATAGCTCAATAGATAGAGAGGAGAGAGTGAGTAATATAGATAGAGGGATATATAGAGAGATAAAGAGGGATAGGGAGAGAGAGAGAGATAGGGAGATGTAGATAAAGATATAGGGATAGAAATATATAGAGGAGAGAGATATAAATAAATATAGATAGAGATATAGAGTGGGAGAGATGGAGTGAACAAAATAGAGAGGTAGATATAATGAGATATAGATAGAGAGGGGGGAGAGATAGGGAGATAGGGATAGAGGGGTCAAGAGTGAGAGAAAGAGAGAAGGAGAGAGGTAGAGAGGGGAAATAGAGAGTTTTTGTGTGTATGAGTGAAAGAGAGAGATATAGATGAAGATAGATATGCATAAATAGAGAGATAAGGGAAGACAAAGATAGAGAGAAATACGGGAGAGAGAGGAAGACAGAGATATAAATCTCTCTCTTCTCTTCTCTTCTCATCTCTTTCTCTCTCTAGAAGTATGTCTATCTCTACCTCTCTCTCTCTCCATATATATATAGATATATATATATACATATATCTACCTATCTCTCTCTATATATTACCCTCTCTATATTCTTTCCCCATCTCTCCCTCTATCTCTCCCTTACTCTCTTTTGATATCCCTATTTATCTCCCCCTCCCTCTCTTTATCCCAATATCTCTAACTTTACATATCTTTGTTTCTTATTTCTCTTTATCTCTCTATCTCACTCTTTCTATGTGACTATATCTAATCAAAATTTAGTTTATGATTCTCCCTCTCTAAATTTTAATTTAGATTTTATATTTTATAATGATAAAGAGAGGAGTGAGCTATAAATAAATAGAGAGATAGAGATATAGAGTGGGAGAGATGGGCTGAACAAAAGATAGAGGTAGAGATAATAATACATAGATAGAGAGGGGGAGGGATAGGGAGATATGGATAGATGGGTCAAGAGTGAGAGAAAGAGAGAGAAGGAGAGAGGTAGAGAAGGAGAATAGGGAGTGTTTGTGTGGGGCTATGTGCAAGATCATGATGGGCCAAAAATTGGCGATATGTAAGTGATATGATGGCCAATATGGCTGATGAGTTTTTTTTACCCAAAATTGATGAAACAAAAAGGGTTTTTAAAGGAGATTCTCATCTTTCCACCAATATAAATTATTATTTACTTTGAATCTAATAAACAATTATTATTCATTTTCTATTTGAATTGCAACTAAAGTCCTAATTGATAGGTTGATCGAAAAAAATCTATAGCTTTCAAATGGTATCATATTTTTTGAATCTGAAATGTGTGTCACATTCTATGCTTCACATAATATAGGATTGAAAAAAAAAAATTGAATTTCATAAAGTTTTGACCAAGTTAAGGTGGTCAGACATACGATTTTTTATATTGTTTAAAAGTTGTAATAAAAAATTCATAATTAATTATTTACTTGGAAAAAAATTACAACAAAATATGTATCACATTGGGACATGAGTCCCCTACTTATATCTCAAATTTTATAAAAAAAAATTATCATTTTATTGTGGTTAGGGTGGTCAGACAGACACCTACTTCTTATTTTTTCCCTGAAATTTAAGTACTACTACTACATTGAAATTTCAAATTTTCACCAAATAGATTTTTAAAAATAAAAAATAAACTTAGTATTTTAGAAACTAATTCAATTTTCTACAAATTCTATTGCTAAATAATTATGAAATAATATAGGGAAGTTATTAAAAAAATTATTTCAAGTTGCCTAACTCTAATTTTTTGAATTTTATTGCCACTTAAGGGCCTATTTTTTCATGATGATCCTGCACATACCCACGTATATGAATGAAATAGAGAGATAGAGATAAAGATAGATATGCATAAATAGAGAGAGAAGATTAGACAAATATAGAGAGATATAGGGGAGAGACAAGAAGATAAATTGAGAAATAATGAGAAACACAAAGATAGAGAGGAAGATTGAGATATAAATATCTCTCTTTGTCTTTCTCATCTCATCTCTTTCTCTCTATAAATATATATATATATATCTACCTCTCTCTCCATAAATATCCCTCTCTACCTCTCTCTCCATATTTCTACCCCTTCATCTCTCTCTCTCTTACTCTCTTTTGACATCCCTATTTATCTCTGGATATCTCTACCTCTATATATATCTTTGTCTCCTATTTCCCTTTATCTCTCTCACTCTTTCTATGTAACTATCTAATAAAAATTTAGTTTTGAATCTCTCTCTCTCTAACTTCTAATTTAGATTTTAGATTTATTTTATTATACAAATTAAAATTAAAATTTAAAAATAAAAATTATTCTATAGTTTGTTTGAGTTTTCCACATTCCATAACGTTGCAGTATATAGCTTTTGGATTTAACTATGTAATTTTTTTTGTCGGCGTTTCAGATCACACATAGTGATCCATAATCAGGAAGAGGAAAAATGAAATGAGATTGCAGAACAAGTCTTAATAAAGGGAGAGGGAGAAGAGAAAGAACTACTAAAAATTGAGAAAAAAATAAAATAATACAGTAAACAAAAGATAAAGAAAGACTTGTCTACTAACCTCATGTCCCCATGCAGCTGCTTAACTCTATTTCCTGCTTAAATTTAAGTAGCGAGAGTGTTCCCATGCATAAATTTGATTGTTGGGAGAGGATAATTTGGAATCTTTTCCTATTTTAAAGGAGCAGCTATTGTTTAGGAAATAAAAATAAGCTGTCAAGAAATAGGGGGGCTGAAAATAAGAAGCAACTGCTTATTGTGAAAAATTCCATGTGCCTTTACAAATTCCCTTCCCTCCTTTTTATTTACCTCCAATTTCTCCCTCTAAATTTTTTCTACAGTGATATAGTGCAACAACAAGATACATATTTTCATATAGAAAATTAAATTTTCAGTCTTATTGAAAGTATACATTTTATTACAGTTCTTTGAAATATAGATCTTGCCCTGAATCTACCCATTTTTAAAGAATTTAATTACAGCATAGATTTTTTTTTAACTTTATTTATAATTGTTTGAATCGTATTTTATCTTAATTTATATCTTTATTTATAACTGTGCAACATAGATAATTAATGTAAAATTGAATGAAAATTCTTCTAGCATCCTTGCTTGTCTGTATAGATTGAGAGAATTATAACAGATCTGAATGTCTTCATTTGTTAATTCTTAGTCAATATATAATAACATATTTGAATTCACTATCAATAATTCTTTGTCAAAATTAACGGAGGAACAAATGTTAATTAAATATAAAAATATATAGTTCATAGAAATTAATGCCAAGGATTGGTAATTAAATATAAGAATATATAGTTGAATTATGTTCCTATTTTAATAGAGGAAAAACCAATTTAAAAAATATATATTTTTAAAAATACAATTTAAAAATAAGCAACAAAATCAAATATACATGGGGTCACTAGCTCCACAAATTTCTCCTAAAAAAATGAGCAGTGACTACTAATGAAAATAAGCTAAGTAGCCGCATGGGGACATGAGGTAAGAAATCGAAAAGGACACCTTCCTTCCAAATTTCACAATCCTCTTGTAGTGAAATTCAAACAATTTTTTTCGCAGTCCTCTGGTAGTGATATCCAAACAATTTTCTTCCTCGTAAAAAAAATTATGATACATTTAACCATCTATTATCATTAGAAATCCATTACATCTCTCTTTTCATGGAACATGCTATAAAAAGAAGAGCAATGTTTTTAGGGAAAACCAGGGGCGAAGGAAGCTGAAAATAAAATAATAATATAAGCATTTGTTTAAATATGATTTTTCACCTTCATTAACTTTCTAAAAAAATATGTGTAATGCATTAATAATATATATATCAACATAAATTATATACATATTAATTATTATATAAATTTTATGTTTAAATAATAATTATTTAATTCTTTCTTATAATTTTTTTTTTGATACGTAAGGATTATATTGTATTTATAAAGTTATATATCCAAAGTACAACCATCTTCTATGTAGGTATTAAGCTAATTTCACCAATTCCACCAAGAACCAAAAAACCATAAAATGTTTGTACGGATCCTCCAAAATATAGGCCATAACTTTAAACATTCAATACTTTAAATAGTCTACATTTAAACCAATCTAACCAATTCATGCTTGCATTAATAGACAAAAAAACTAGCTGCTAGAATACTAATACCATACATTGCCCTTCACAAAAACTTATTTAGAAACACGAGGTCTTCAAACTCCTCCCTCCACTCATCGCTATCAATCGCCATTAGCCCAAACCATTTATTCAAGAAGATGACCACAACCGCTACTATTTCCCTGTGCTTCATCAACCCAATACCCTCAAGGTCCAAGAGAAATGGAAAAATCTTCACAATATATTCATCCTTCACCATTGCCACCTCCAATGCATGTGGAAATCCTCGCCCTTCCACCACCACCCAAAGGAGCTCATGCATACCACCCAGCAGTCCAGGTATGAACAATTTCCTCATTAAAGTCCTTACTTCAATCTTTAGGACTAGATTATCCAATAGGAAAGCAAAAAACTGAGAAGATATCTGCAAATTACCACGCCCATACTCTATTTCCTCCAAAAAACTCGAAACCAAGACCATTTTGACTAAAACTAACACCAGAGGCTCATAGTTGAGAAAAATTTTCTTAAGGCATTGATTCGTTATGAAACGAAAGCTGGTTAGCCTATCCTTAGACTTGAGCAAAATGGGGGTGTCTTCCTTAAACCGAGCTACACCCGCAACCGAAACCTCTATCAAAAATTTTGAGGACCCAACCATTTGACTCCCAATAGTAAGCGCTTGAAAAAATGATATCCATACTTCAACCACAACACTGAACTAGAACAAATGCCCACAACATTTTGTGCAAGCCTTAAATGAGTACTTCTACCCACCACCGCTAGCCTAGCCAACCTCCTTCTCCTACGTGCGAGCTGTCTGAATGCAAGTGAATGAATGAATGAATTTTAATATTTCCTGTGCCTCGGGAAGATAGATGAGTTGTCTTCCCTATGCATTCAGTTTATTGATAGGACAAGCTAGCTCTGATCTCCTACCATCATGGCTTTCCACCCGTCACTATCTCCCCCGTACAACTCCAACATGGCCAATCATGACACCAACCTCCACCACCTTGGAGGGTACCCTCCCTACCTCCCACAATTCTTTCTTATAATTATTTTACATAATCATTTCATTTTAATTATATTTTATTTTATATAAAAATATTTTTAAAATTTATTATTTAAATTTAAATTATCTAATCAATAAATATTATTTAATATAATATAATAAATTTATTTCATATTATACATATTTTTATGTAACATAATTATTAGATAAATTTTATATTTATATAATTATCAATTTTTTCTTCTAATTATATTATACTATCATTTGATTTTGTTTGATATTTATAATATCTTTTTAATATATAAAATTTTAATATATAATTGTTTTTTATAGAAGATACTTGGTTTTTTATATAATATAATTAAAATAAGATTAATAATTATTAATATTAATATAAATGCATGTAACTATATTTTATTCCATTAACAAAACTTACATTTATTTTTATTAAATCTAAAATACTATAAAGGCAAGTACTAGCCACTACATGGCACTTGTCTCTTATGAATAAAAAAAAAGAACAATTTTTTTTAAAAAAATTTAAAAACAATTTTATTTATTTTTCTATTTTACATTTTTATATTTTTTCAAATTATAAAATAAGTAAAAATAATTTAATATATGAACTTTATAAAATGAAAATATTCAGAATAATTTAAATTTCCACTTTTAACATCTTTCTAATTAACAAAAAAAGAAAAAAGAAAAAATTATAATTTTTTTTTTAAATTAAAAAATATATAACTAATATATATAAAACAAGTAAAGCCATTCAATATATAAATATTAAAAATAATTTAAATTTTAACTTTTAATCTCTTTCTAATTAACAAGAAAATAGACATTTTTATAATTTAACTTTTCACCTTTTAACACCTCTTTAATTAACAAAATTAGATATTTAAATTATGAACATATTTTAAAAAAAGTTAAAATATATATATTAAACCAAACTATGTAAATTATTTCCTACATTGAAATTAACCAATTCACTCCGAGTCTTGAAAAATATGGAAAATTTTTAAAATTAAATTTATAGAAGTAGATATTTGTTTTCATTTGTTGAAACCTTCATTCAGTAAATATTGTGGTGTCACTAGATGAGAAAAAGGGTAGAGTTCGCAAGTAAAATATTAAGAAGTAAAACAAACAAATAAAATCACTTCAATCATATTGCATTGTACGTAGTCGATATTAACCATTGATGGTCCATTTTAACTCGTTCATCTCAAATAGGATATGCCATCGGCGTAGAAAAAACCTATAATTTGTAAAATGTAAGGAATAGTCATAAAATAATGAGAAGCAAGAACTAGAAAAAGAAGGAAAGAAGGAACAATAAATAGAAAAGGACAGACCCAAAGAGAAGAGACACATGAAAGAAAAACTCGACAAAACATGACGAAATAACAAACTAGAAGCAAAAATGAACTAATCAAAAGAAAGAAGTAGGAACAAGTCAAAATTAACAAGAGAAAAAAGAGAGAAGGGAACATACAAGAGAGGGAAAAAGAGAGGACCAAGGGATAGTGTTGGTTGTTTTACTATAACCAGGTTTATCTTCTAATCTACCTATGGAATTGCCAATTCCAATCAGTGGCAGCTCGAAGGACCTGGACCAACTAACGAGGACTTTAACAAAGCCTCCTACACTTTGGGCTCTGCTAGACCTAGGAGGGTGATCCCTTAATGTGTTTACAACCTCTGCACCAATATTATCAACAACATTAACAAAAAAAAAAAAATCTCATTTAATAGTTCAACATAATTGGATAATACCAAAATGAATTGGTTGTTCATCAATAATATCAAATATTTGGAGCATGAGATAACTACAACAACACTTCATAGCTTAAGATAGTCATTGATTTACAATTTGTAGCAAGCTCTAAGAAAATACAAACAAATACTAAACCCCACAAATAAGAAAAACCTAGACCAATGCCATATGCCACTAGAGAAGTCAAATTCATAAGAATCTAAGGATTCATGAAAAATGTAACACATAACATATAAGATCTTTTACAATATTGCCTTACAATACCATCAATTTGTATTCTAACCCAATACTACTTATCAAATCCTTATATAAACATATCCACCTATGACCCCATTCAAGCATTTTAATTAATTCCTTGAATTAAAGTTAAAATGAGAATCATACACACCACAATAGTGAGATGAATGAAACAAACCTTGATTATTTTATTCAATATTTTGATATGATTATAAAATGGAGAGGCATAATTTCAAAATGAATCATTCTCATTCAAATGTTAGTACTACAATGAAACATCAAACTCCCATGAATTCAAAACCTACTATAGAATGACACAAAACCTAACTTGCATTTTCACTGAACCAACAGGCTTTTTACAATTTTCTTTGCAACTTTACTTAGACTCGACCCAAAATTATCTAACTTGTTAACTCATATTTCTAGCCTTGAAATCCTTCTTATAGAGAATGAAGGAGCAAACAAGCATCGGGCTAGAAATACACATGTCATCGGTCACTTGGACCGCCCTGTGACATTTCAAAAATCTATTACAACAGTTGAGTCCCTAGAGAATATTCTTATTTATCCCATCCACTTAAAATGGTTGATGCATCGGCCAAAATTCAAGAAACCTTTTCCAAAACTACCATCAAAACATAATCAGAATCTGTTATTACTGCAATGGTTGAGCTATTATTTACCAATATTCAACTTTGTCTTACTCTTTCTCAATTAAGTATTTATCCACCCATCTGTGATATTCTTCATTTTTCGGCCAATGAAAATTAACCACCTTATTCACCTTAGCACTATAAGGTGTGTATTTCACCTCTACTTTATTTTCCTCTCTCTCAAAAGACTCCAAAAATGTGGTGGTGCTAATGATCTTGTCCATACAACTCACCAACAAGTCATAGTCTGAGTCATCACAAATCAATTTGATTTGTGCATTGATGACCTCATCTGCTCTATCCTTCCACTACTACAGTGATATAACATTTCCCTATGCATCAATTATATCAAGTTAAGATGTATCACTCCAATCATCAAAACTCTTTACCAATTCTCTTATTTTCCTACTCAAATCATCTAGTAAGGCTTGAAAACCTTGTAGTGAATTTACAAAAAATTGAGTAGGCCTTAATGATTGGGGCCTATTATCTGTATCAAATCTAGAGGCTTTATACATGATATCTAAATTATTGGCCCTAAGGATCCACTTCTCAACTAAGGGAAAAACTAATTCCTGGTCCCTAGTAATGTTCTTTATTGCATCCAAAAATAAAGAATACAAAGAATATACTGATGGCAATCTATCATAACCTTTTCATTTAAGTACCTCAAATCTCTGTTAACAACTTCACTCTGCTTTACAAGTCTTCCATCCTCACTTTCCTTTAAAGCTTCCTGTAACTTTGTAGTCTTATTTAGAAACTGCTTCTTAGTAGGATCTATAGAGTATTCAATCTCTTCTTCAACTGGCTCTAATGTAGGACTAAGAGAAGGAGTTTGGATGCGGGACCCCAGAGTACAAACAATTGGAGAAGTAGGAGGTACTGATCCTGATGTGGAAGGAAGAGTCCTGATACCAAGAGCTCTTGAGGACTCTCCAAATTTCCTATACTTTAACCTATCCACCTTAGTTTGTAGCACATCATTCCTTTGCTACACCTTGTTGTATTCTCCAATTAAAATATTTTATTTCTCCATTAAGCTCTTATTTTCAGCTTCTTCCCTCTCATCAATATTTTGGGCCAATTTGGCCACATTCATAGTTAGGTTTGTAGCCTATGTAGTTGAAGTTTCAGAGCCTCTCTTTATTATTAACCCTCCCCTTAGGTTTGGGATAATTTCAGTAACATTAGGCTTTCTTCCCTTAGGTGCCAATGCCTAGATCGCTAGGGTCTCATACTCCTCACTAAAGGTGTAATGCCCTACCAAGTAACCCTAAAGGAAGTTGTAATTATCGACTTAAGTGAACCAATTTTTTTTTAAAGTGCAATTAAGATACACATTCACTTACTAATTAACAACAACCTCTCAGGAAACAAGGTTGGGATTACTTAAAGCCACACATACATAATACATATAACCATAGCATTTAATACTTTATGAAATAAACATCATACAACAAAAATACCACATAACATAAAAAGATAAACATCCAAGATACAATTTCATATTCATTTACTTAACTCAATAGTTACATCACTCATTCTCAGAATGAGGAAATAGTACATAAGGTTACAATTACAGAATTCCACCTCATAATCATAAGAGGGATAAAATAACTTATACAATCTAAAATATTACAATGCATAAATAACTCAAGAACCGTGAGCTATCCAACTGGAATTCTCGCCACCAAGTACTGAAGATAAATGGGGACCCAACGATTTTGGTGCATGTTCCACCCAACCAAGTGGTACCTGAAGGACCACCCCCCATGCTAGGAGACAGTAACAACATAACATGGACAAAGATTTACAACCACTAACCAAAGGCAAACTCATACTGACTCAACCAAACCAAAGTACAACATAAGTACAACATAAGAACAACTCTCACATCACTGACATAGGTCACATTGCTTCCAAACATAAAATAGATCAAGTATGTTCAGAGAACCATACACATAACATAAAATACCAAACAACAGTTGTCCTAGATAGAGTGTCATCGCACAGCTCATAATAAGTTACCCTCGGCGGATCTTCATAGGCTCCGGTGATCCTGGTGGCCTCTACCGACCCTCGGCCCTCATACTTACTAGTGCGGAATCAAATACCTCTCGTACAAACAAGATAGATGACTATGCCATTCCAGGCCATTCCACTCATTCCAAGCCTTAACTAGCACTTGACTATGAATGAAGCTAGAACTTATCTTTTTAGTGTGTAGTACTCCCTAAATATTCATTTCAAATTTAGTTATCACTTGATTAAACTCACTTCCATAGGTTACCCAAATCCTACCTCTTCCGGGCTCTAGCCCCTAGTGGAAGCCACTCTTCTATTCGACAACTCACAAACAAACTAATCACCAAGGGAATCATAAGTGCATACAACCAAGGTATCAAAACCACTCCATCACAAGGAGGAACAAATAATAGAACACACTCCAAATATCTTGCAGGCAACAAATGCATAGTCCACTCCTTTCACAAGAGGTACAAAACAACCTTGTTCATGGAAACTGGGTAACTACTGATAAGACACCATGCACTACCTAAGGGAAAACACTAGTTGACATCATGAATCGACAACCCTCTTAGATCCTCTAAGATTCTTTGGAAGACTTACTATCAAGGACTAACACTTAATCCCATATCCCAAATTATAACATGACGACATAGCTACAAAAGCAATCAAGTCATTAATCAAATCTTATATTTGGATTTCCTAAATCCATACTCAAGCAATAGGTAACGTTTACAAAGTCAACGGCACAATAACAAGGTTTACTCAAATAACCATATACCCATCTTCCATTTTCATAATAGGGAATCTTAAAAAAATTAAACTCACAACCCCTTTTGCAACATATGAGGAAAATGATTATAAAAGGCAATCACGAGGGAATCACTACTGTTGGATATTCTAAATCCATACCTCATAAATATTCCAATCACCCTAATATAATTGCCCAAACTAGAAAATAAATAACTTAAGGTAATTAATTGTCTTTTTATTGCAAACAACTCCTTAATTAACTTTTAATACAACATAAAATTATTTCCAATAACCTTTCCATGTTTATATCCAAAACCTATATCTTTTCAATTCTCTATTAAAACATGAATATATTCAATTTGTAAACTGTCCTTTTTCTATATCTTTTAGTTCATGCATTCATCACTTATCTTTTCAAATCTCCATGCAATACTAAATTACATGCATCTATCTAATAAAAGACAAAATATTAAACTATATATATATATTTAAATATACCTACTCATATTACTCATGCAATATATATATATATATCTCAATATTTTCTTCAATCATATTAACAAAATAAATATTTCCTTTACATCAAGTAATTACTTCCATATAATTAAATATCTTAAAATATCCCTTTTCATTAACAATCTAATCTTGCATTCAACCTTATCTTTTAAAAATAAAACAATCCTATGCAAAGCTAATTTACATGCACTTTAAATAAAACAATTAAGTATTGAATATACTCTTAATTTGCAATACTCATGTATATTTACAACCAATATAAATTAATATATTTTATTAAACAAATACATTATTTAATAAATTATATTAATATTCAATAAATAATCTCCAAAAACATATGTTATATTAACATTTAAATACAACCATATGTCTCAAACATCCTTTTAATATATATAAATTACACACTATATTCATTATCCATTTTATTTAACTAAAGATATTTAATATTTATATATTAATTATTATCAAATTACATTGTAATAAAATATAATTTATATATATTATTAAACCAAAGTCTATTCGCCAAAACCCTAAAAATCCTTAAGGATTGGCGGCCAAAACTGAACAAGGGCAAAGGAAGGGACGGACGAACCAAACCAGTCCGTCATTCTTTAAACAATTTGCAGGCAGTCCCTATTTTTTGGGGGTAGCTATGCATAGCACAGCCGAACCCCAAACATGGGTGTCGCATGCTATGAAAGGGGGTGTGGAGGGGGTTGCGGAGGCCCTTCCTCCATAGTCGTCCCCTCATCGAGGTGGCTGTGGAGGCAACGCCTCCCAAGCCTCCCCCAACATTTCTTCAAACCCTATGATTTTTCAGATAAAAATCTCGCGATTTTTTAATAAATAAAAATTCACGAATTTCAGTGAATATATATTCAAAAATTTATTATTGAGGCCATACGGATGACTATATAGAATTTAAAAACATTATTTTAAATATATATAACATATGTAAATAACCAGAATTCAACATAGAAGCAAATTGAAGAAACTATTCTGAAACATTCAATTATAGGTGAAAATATGAATGTTTTCCGGAGGACATTCAAATTCCATAAAATTTCAATACTGGATCTTTTAATCATTTTCTTAAATACAAAAAAATAATAAAAGGAAAATCAAACTAAAATGATCCAAAATTAAAACTAGAAACTTTTAAGTCCTCTAGATTTCTCCACCTAAAATTTTATAGAAGTTATTCAAAACAAATTTGTTTTCTACAGAGGTTTAAATTTTCTAAAAACAATCTAATGTTTTGTTTGACCTCAAAGTTCTATTTAAACAACAAAAAAATCCATTTCCCTAATTAAATTAACTTCTACAGAGATTTACACAATTTTCCCTACAGTTTTGGTTTAATTTAAATATAGTTTCAATTATCAAGTCCTAATTCTCAATGAATTCACCAAACAGATTTCTTGAACAATATATATATGTTTTGAACAAACTAGAACAAGAAAACCACAGAACAAAACTTGGAATTCGAAGCTACAGGAAGAGAATGAATTTATAATGCAAGCCTTCTCCAAGGATTCCCTGTATTTTTCTTAAACATGCAACGGATCCAATCCAAAAACTTCAACAATTGCAAACTGACTTTCCTCAAATCACATCCAAAACCAAAAGTTGCTTTAACCCTTCCTTTGTGCAATTTTCCCAAAATTATCCTCTCACACCAAAAGAAGTTTTTCCCTCTTCAAAAATTCTCTCTAAGCATGAATTTTGCTATCCATCCTTAATTTTCCAATTCAACTCACACATGCATGCCTAATTGAAAATATCTTGCACAACCAAATCTGATTTTGCATGCAAATCTGAAACTTAAAATATCTAAATATCAATTATCTCCAAAAATTGAAAACTAACTTTGCTTTTAAAAACCAATTTCAATTTCTAATTAAATTCAAACTTAATTGAAATGAAATTCCAAAATAATTAAATTTCCAAAATTTGAAATTAAATTCCAAATTAATTTTAATTCTTTTATTTCTTTTAATTTTCTTGCATCACATTTAATTAATTAATTTAATTATTTAATAACTAAATTCAACCCTTGGATTAAATATAATTAATTAAATAAATTGAATATAATTAATTAATTTAAATATAAACTTTTATCCACATTGCATAAATTAAATCAAATAACCATCAACATGATATAATGCAATTATTCTAAACATCTATTTCCAAATCAAGAATCTTTCAAATTAAATAAAATTAAAGTAAAGCAAACAACAACTCGACACAGACGACTGACGACACACTAAGGCTAGGGTGTAGACTTGACACATGCTACCTAGCTACTATGTCCCTTCAACTTAATCGTTGGATCGACACGCTCAGACCTGTGAAACCAGGTGGAGTCGGTGTCATGTACCTGCAATCCTGAAACATAATAACCAACATCATAAAATATAACAGCATATAATACACACTGTGAAGAAGAAATCTCAGATTCGCAAGGCGCTCACAAGTGAGTGATGCGAATCCGTCCCCTTCACCAATACACTCATCAAACTGACACTTCCACAATACATTGAATATTCTCATAAGCACTAACATGTTATATCACTAACATCATTATACCATTAAAACATGTAACATAAATCATCAGGTAACTCAAATCACATCACATAGAATAGTCTATCGCTCAATAAATGGCAATCCAATACACACACAAGATAAAGTATCTGAATATCCAAAAGTATAAATCAACGCAAAACAAGGACACACTGTCCAGTTCGTAAAGCAAAACGGAGGGGTGTTACATGAGAAGGGGAAGGGTGGTGCAACCATCCTAATGGAAAACTTGTGGAATTGATTTCTTACTAGGTCAGGCACTTCCCCCTGCAATAGGGCTGTTTGGGCATCTTTTGAAAAGGATGGATCCAAGTTTGGCATTTGCTCAATCTATGCCTCTAATGACTATAAAGAAAGGATAGAACTCTGGAAATGGATGGTAGGCCTACTTGATGTCCCTTGGATCCTGGGAGGAGACTTCAACATGGTAGAAACTATGGAAGACAAAAAATGTGGTCTTGACATTGATTGGAAAGGAAGTGAGAGGCACTTATGGTTAGGGCTAAAATCTAAATTCAGCCGCATTGACCCCCTGGAGGGGAATAAAACTCACAACAAGGCCATCTAGTTTACTTAGTGCAATGCATAGAAAGGTGAAAGAAGGATTTATTATAGGCTTGATAGGTTCTATGAAAACAAGGATTGGTTTAATTTTACCCCACTAGAAGGTGGTCATTATGTGTTGGTGTATCCTTACACACTCTATGATCTCCATCCAATTAAAGCCACTCTAAGTTTAAACTCTGCCAGGAGGAAATATCAAAGAAGAGGATAAAACTTCATCCTCAATGTGAACCTACTAAAAGATGACAGTTGTAAAGCAGTTATAAGCACCCTTTGAGAGATAAATAAATGTATGTTGAAGGGAGAAGGGGCAATCAAAAGATGGGAGGCCAATGCTAGAGGATGGAAAACCCTGTGTCAAAAAATTGGAAAGCACCATTCAATGGAAAGGATAGAACTTCATCCTCAATGTGAACCTACTAAAAGATGACAGTTGTAGAGCAGTTATAAGCACCATTCAAGAGATAAATAAATGCATGTTAAAGGGAGAAGGGGCAATCAAAAGATAGGAGGCCAATGCTAGAGGATGGAAAACCTTGTGTCAAACAATTGGAAAGCACCATTCAATGGAAAGGAGAGAAGATAAATTCCTCCAAGAGAAGTTGTTAATAGTAGAGAAAAACATCTAGAATAGCCTAGTTGATGAGAAGCTAAACAAGGAGCTTAACATTGCAAAAATTGCCTTGAGGAGGCTCCAGGCACAAAAAATACAAGGACTAAAATTCAGAGGCAAAATTAATTGGTTAAATAATGGGGATAAAGGATCTAAGTTTTTCTTCAGATACCTAAAAGAAAAAAGCATAAGAGAACAAAATTAACCAAATCTACCACAATGGGGCCCTATTTACTAATCAAGAGGATATCTTAAAACAATTCCATCTCTTTTTCAAAGATCTATTCTCTTGTAAAGGGGATAATGAGGAAGTTCATAATGCAAGGGCGCTCATAAAAAATATGATTCCCAAGAAAATATCCTAGGAAGATGGTGAATTCCTCACTAGAGGGATCACCAAAGAGGAAATTAAGAATGCCATCAATTCTATGAACAATGACAAGTCTCCGAGGGAAGATGGGCTGCTAGTAGAATTCAACAAAACCTTTCCATATTGGATTTGTGATGATCTACATCAAGTGTACATGGAAGACCTCAAAAAAGGTACCTTGGGTCACAGTATCAATAGAGGAATAATAAAATTTCTACCCAAGGATGTAGATAAAACCACTATGAAGAATTGGAGGCCAATAACCGTCCTAAACATCTCCTATAAAATCATGGCTAAAGTGTTGGCTCTAAGGCTAGTCAATATACTTCCTAAGTTCATTAACAACACACAAACATGTTTTATTAAAGGTAGATATATCTTGGAGAACCTCATAACTAGCTGGGAAGTAATGGAATGGTCTAGGTTGTCCAACCAAAACTTTGCTACGCTCCTACTAGATTTTGAAAAATCCTATGATAGGGTTGAATGGACATTCTTAAGAACAATATTGGAAGCATTTGGTTTTCCACAATAATTCTGTAGCATGGTGGATACTCTTCTAAAAGATGCCTCTGCCCAAGTTGAGGTTAATGGCACCTTATCTGAGGCATTCAACCTAGAAAGATCCATAATATAAGGGTGCCCTCTAGCACTAGCCGCTTTTGTCATTGCCTCTGATGCATTGCATTTCCTATTGAGGGACACTTTTGTAACACCAAAGGTTAGGGGATTAATCCTTCATGATAAGAGTGAGCTCCTAAACATCCATTTTGCTAACGATACACCAATCTTTGTGGATCTAGATGAAAAAAACATAGAAAACCTCCTAACCAAGCTCTATATTTACTGCAAAGCATCTGGAGCAAGAATCTCTGGGGAAAAATCTATAATGATGGGATGGGTGGAGGCCCCACTTGTATGGTTATCAAAGTTTGACTTCCAATGGGGGGTTCCGCACAAACAAGTTAGATACATAGGCATACCTTTTGTTGTTAACCCATTCCTGAAAGACATGTGGTAATGGATTAAAGAGAAAATAGAAAAAAATATTGATGTATGGAACAAACAATATCTCTCCCTAGCTGGAAGAATCTAGATGTGCCAAAAAATCCTTTCGTCGTACTCCATTTACTTTGCTTCATTTTGGCTTTTTAATAGTTATCAAATAAAGGATATTCAAAAAAGGATAAGATGCTTTCTTTGGTCTGATGGGAAGGGTAGAAGGAAGAATCACTTAATCAAAAGGGATTGGTGTTGTATGGACAAGTCACAGGGTGGGATTGGACTCAAGGACTTGGAAAAGCAAGGAATTGCTCTTGCCAACAAGTGGATTTTCAAAGCCTTTGAGGGAAATGAGCCCTAGAAAGTCCTTATAAGAAACAATATTAAGATGGAAATTCCTAAACATGCGAGAACATGGAAAGAATTTCCCCTTAATGATTTGATCATAACTAAATACTGAATTCTCCCTATTGGCTCAGTGGTATTCATAAGTATATGGAGGGCCTGGGAATAGGTCAAAGGATATGCCTCAAACCCCCACTGTATCACTTACAACAACAAGTTTTTGCACGCTAACAGGTCCATATGGTGGAACATGGAACACAAAGGGAAGCCTCTGGTGCTTCTCCAAGGTTGCTTTGCCAGAAAATGGGCCCAGACAGTTGTCAAAATCTTTGAAAATATACTAACCAATGGTGCTTTAAAGGAGTGGGAGGGGTTGAGGGAGGAATTTAACCTACCAATATCTAGTCTAAGAACATATTTTGTATTAAAAGAAGGCTTGGAATCTCCTCCCCCTCTCAATATAATCAGATCTGACATCAATCTTACCAAGGACCTTCTATGGAAGGGTGTCATTCCCCTAAAAGACATGCAAGCAAAAATAATATATAAAGAGTTAATCCAAACAGAGTCTCTCATTGAACACCTAAATAAATCTTGGAATATAAACCTAAATGGCAAAGAATGGAAGGAAGTCTTCATCCCTAACTGGTCTAATGTGCTTGATCCTAAAAAATCATGCTTTCGAAGGCTAATAGTGTTACAAAGGGCCCCTATTAAAATGAAGCATACATATATTGAAATTTCTAGTATATGTAGGGCTCCAGAATTAGTGGAACATTTATGTTTTGATTGTTTATATTCTAATAAAATCTGAAAGATTCTATGCAATGACTTGTTAATATGGAACGAAAATGGGAAAATTAATTGGAAAAAGGTGTTACTTTGCAATGATAAACAACTTGGAAAGGAAATTACTTTGTTCTGGTATTGTTTGGCTAATGAAATTCTCTGGTATTTATGGAAAGCTAGGAATGATGATAAGTTCAATGGGCAACGAAAGCCCCTTACTGAGTCATCCAAAAGACTCACCATGTATCACATTACTTCGCAAGTTATTCTGACAATGAAAGTGGCTAAAGGGAAGTTCCTCAAATTTTTGAATGATGGGGTGATGTTGGTCAAACTAAATGAAGTTAAATATGGACTTTCCTTGCAATATGGCCAACCAGGTCTCTCAACTTTTAAGATTGTGCTAGAAGCTTTTCAAAAGGATTTCAACGAGAAAGCCAAGAAGGAAAAAGACAAGCAAAGAGTTGACGCACCAAGCTATTCTTGAACGAAAGCATGGAGATTGAAGAAATGTTCTCAAGGGAGGGAATGATGGCTGCTGAATCTTTGGAAGGTTGGAAGGATCTAGAATCCTATTGTGTGAGTAGGAAAATGGAGTGAAAATGATATGTATATCACCTCTACTTTTGTACATGCTGCATAACAATGTAAAATTATTTAAAAACAACATACTTGTACTTGGTTAGACTGCTACCTTTGTAATTTTTGCAAAGGTGTATAATTGGCTCAGCTACTAATGATATAAACAACAACAAATGTAAATACTCAAGTTTATTAGGGGTTGTAACAACAACCAATCACGATGTATTTACTATTTTTAAACTATTATTAATACAAAAAATAATAATTTAACTCAACTATTTTAAACATATAATTTTTTTTTAAAATATTTTTTTAATAATTACTAACTTATTTGAAAATAAACTATCTTTAAGAATTGCTTTTCCAAATGTAAATTTAACTATTTTTATTTACTTTTGAAAATACACTTAAGTATTCAAAATAATTAATAAATTTATGCTTAAAAATCATTATTATTAAATACTCACTTGAAAACTAATACCAATGATTATTATTATTTGGAATAAATTAAATATTATTTTAAAATTAATCATATGAGTTTTAGCTAATTTTAAATAGCTACCTTGAAATAAAATACTACTAATAATATTCATTTTTAAGAAAATAAATAAATAAATGTAATTTGAAAATAACATCTAGAATAAACTCAATTAATAGTGTGAAATTTTTATTAAGAAAGAAAAATAAATATTCACTATATTCGTTATAGAAAAAAACACTTAAAAAATTAAGGAAACAAAAATTCTAATCATATACTTAGATTTATGGTTTTTCAAATTTGAAATTTAAGCCTCCCAAATTTTAATTTATTCTTTTAAAAGAAATTTTTTAACTTCTATTATTCAGTATCATGAGTTGATTAAAGAAAACTATATTATATTATAAATAAATTTATAAGTCAGCCATGCAAGAGAAATTAAACTGTATTATTTTACTTTTATATTTGTTTTTCTATCAAATTTCCACTAAGAATAAAATAAAATTTAGTATTATCAATTTTTTGGAGAATGTATCTTGTATTAAAAATATATTATTTCATAACATGAATAATTTTATTTTTAAACGTTTCATGAATAATTTATACTTGATATCAATATAATACTATAATTAATTTTAAGTAAATATGCAAAATATTTAACAAAACAAATAACCAAAATTAATTTTGTGAAATGTAATTAGCTCAAAAGTTTTGAGCCATAAAGGCGATTTTTGGGGCTCCATTATCACAGTCACGATTATAGTAGGAGATGGAAAGGGTAGGAGAAAATGGCATGTCTTCCTCTACTGAAAGTGCTTGAAAAAATTGCAATGGATTACATTTCACCTTGGATAGTTTTAAAATCTATTTCAAATCAATTTCTTTTCCCCACTAGTTTTTTTGGGTCATGCCTAGCACTGAATTTTCCTTCTATCTAGTTTTTCATTCTCTTTTCAGAGATATCCTCTCAACTCTCAAGAGATGATTTTGCTTGGGATACTTAACTAATCTAAGCATCGAAATAGATACACAATCATGTCTTACCAATTCCATTGTGTGATTTGGAAGGCTTCAGATGACATTATGAATACAAATGATATAATCTTCAGAAGGAACTTGTTTTGGAGCTATTGTATAAAAGACATTTTTTCAGAACTTTGATAGTTATGGCATCCAAGTTATGACTGGAAAAATTTATTGTAAGTCTCCAACCATCACCGGCTCAAGAGACAAGAGAAAATGTTTTGAAGAGAGAAAAGGACATGAGCTATGAGGATAAAGGCCCTAAAGTAAATCTAAAGAAGGTTGAATAATATTTCTCTTGTCAGATACAAATAAGTCTGGCATGCAATGATTTCACCTTGGGAAAGATGGCACTAACACTAATTTTCTCTAGTGGTTGTAGATTCCTGACAACCGTTTTCAAAATTGTTGCCTGATGACTGCCAATGGTTTTAACTATCATAAAACAACTTCTTTCCTGATAAATCTAGGGTTGGACTTAGACATGAATCTGAATAATAGAGCAACCAAAGGAATATAAATTTAATAGGGCTATCAGTATACTGTCAACTTTCACAAAACCGCTCAGCCAGTTTTTAGAAACCCAGTTTCCTACTACACGTGCACAACTCTTAGTGAATGTAGATAAACAGGAAGTGTATGAGACTTT
>CM021100.1:414899753-414917271 GCA_007115665.2 Sequoiadendron giganteum | reverse complement strand
GAGAGAGAGAGAGAGAGAGAGAGAGAGAGGAGAGGGAGGGAGAGAGGGAGGGATAGGTAGGTGTAGAGAGTAGAGAGGGATATATAGAGATTAAAGGAGCTGGATGAGAGATAGAAAAATGTAGAGAGGAAAGGAGGGAGGGAGATAGATATTGGAGAGGGAAGGAGAGAGAGATGGATATGTAGAGACATAGTTCTTGATATCAAGGAAGATATTGTTAGATAAAGGGATGGAGATAGTGAGAGAGAGAGGTCTAAAGAATAAGAGATGAAAATGAGTGAGATAGATGAAACTCGACCTCCTGAGTACTAAAATTTGAGCTCCTCATTATTGAAATTTGACATGCTGATTACTGAAATTTGCCTAAGTCTGAAATTTTTAAGATCTTTCGAAAACTAGAATTTGCATAATAACTCTTAGAGATCTGAAACCACTCTCAAACATCCTGCCTATATACATGAAATATAACTTAAAGTATAAGAAATTAAATTTCCATATGTAAATGTCAACTTATACTTAAATGTTTAATTCATGTATATAATTTTCCTGACAAAGAAAGCAAAAATCTAGTTCTGTGCAAAGCAGGCCATTTGGAACTCGCCAAATGACTCATCACATTTGGCGCACGCCAAATGTGATGAGTCATTTGGTGCTCGCCAAAAGGCCTACTTTAGACGTGTTAATTAAAAGGATTTGCTAAATGTTCTCATATTTTTGACCGTGCTCCCCATCTCATTTGCATGTCTTTCAATGAAAGTTTATAAAATAAACCATGATAGCATTAACCTCTATCTCAGCTATCTAAATATATAATTATTTTTTCATTTTGATTTAGTTAAGGTTTTGATCCATGGCTTCTATTGTAAATGCCTTCGTTTTTGGTCAAAAACCAACATATGCTAGGTTTAGGATAGATTTTTACACATTCATCGGAATGTGAAACAAATTACGTTTTTTGAAACTAGATTCTGTTCTACACATGATGAAAAAAATAAATCAATTTTCGATTAGTTTGCAAAAAATTTGGGGGGGAGCATGCTCAAATTTTAGCTTTTCAGGATGTGACCACTTTCAAAATTCATAAAACATTATATATTCATTAAAAAAATTATCCGAAAGAAGGAGGATAAACTAAATGGTGTTAGCTAATTTCTCACTATTGGGATATTTGAAATTCTAAAAAAAAAGTTAACCAAAAACGGGGGAGCCCTCAAGCGCTATGCTGTTTTTTTTATAAAAATAGGACCTATTTTGGGACTCCCCTTTATGAGACCCTTAGTCTTCATTAATTTTTTTAAAAAAATAGTAGCTTAGAAACTAGACTCAGAGCACTTTAGCTTTTTTTCTTGCCGCCTCTCAAAATTTTGAGCGTAACTATCTTCATTTTCTCATGCAAATCAGATTTTCCCGATTTCAGAAAAAAGTGGCATCTTAAGAGCCAAAATTATGTCAGAGATTGGTGCACTTACCCGTTCATGAAGATGATATCTATGTGGATGATGACATTATCAAAACTAATATCAATGATGACGATGATGATATGACCAATTCTTATAATGTCAAATCTGGATCGGATGATATAGACAAAGAGTTGGATGAAGAAGAAGATCTATGCCATTTAAATGTATGAGTTATGCGATTGTATTATCTATTTGATATTAATTTATTGATAGAGTTATATTTGACTTGTCTGATTACATAGTTAATTCATGATGTTTTTAATTTTTATGCCATTACATAATTAATTCAGGATGTACTTTTTAATGTTTAATTCTAATTCATGATGTTACAACTATTGTAGCTCTCCTAGAAATTTTCATATCATCATAATGAATAGTGTTCTTGGAAATTTCATGAAAGATGACACATTTATTGTAGTAGTGAAATAATTTCAAAGTCGTTTAGATTTTTTAGACCAATCACCCTTCACAATGTCATTTCTAGTATCATCTGCAATTTTATTACTAGGACACATAAGGTAGGATTTGATTGGCTTATCTTGGATGTACATTGTGGCTTTGTGTAATGTGAGAAAATTTTGGATGGGGTAGTGGTGCAGGAGCACCTACACCTCATAAAGTGATCATTGTAAAGGTTTTTGATTGTTGAGGATTTAAAATACAAGCTCTTGACATTCCAAAATTTGTGTTTTTCTTCAATTTTTTTGTATTTTTCCTATTTTGATGCATTGTATAGTCACATATAACCATATTTTGATGTGAAATGAATTCCATGTTGTGAATATATGTGTTAGCTTTGATTTGAATATGGTTTTAGTAGGATGAGAAATAAAGAAGGTATAGCTATTGTCCTCAAGAGTTTTGTGAAGAACACATTTAAAATGATAGGTTCAAGCCTAGGGTTCAACAAAATATGTATGAGTGATCTGATTTTATGAATTTTTACCCATGTATAGAACTAATGGGTTGTTTCTGAGTTGGTTTTGACATCTGCGAGGTTGTGGAAGTAGGAGATTCAATAAACCCTCACGATTTTTGTCTAAAACAAGGGTTTTTGGGTTTGGCAAGAATTTGGCCATACAAGTGGAATCTTTTTGTGGATTTGGAGGTTTGGAGGCTGTTAGCTCTCAAAAACAAAGGTAACAATACCTCAAGAGGTTTCCAATCTCTTGATATGTTTTAGGGTAACAAACAAGGCCAAATGATTTGAACCTTCTTCTCTTCAGGTGCTGCCAAACCTAGGTGGGTCTACCTTTGTGAGCTGAGCAGACTTAGGTGATGTCATTTTTTTTACATCGATCTATTCACAATGGCAATCTTATAGTGAACATATATAGTCCATATAAAGTGTATGTGTAATATTAGAATATGTTTAGTTAACAAATGTAAAAAATAAAATGGACAAACAAATTTTCCAATTTAACTATATGTACATATATAACTTTAAGTTATTTTTATTTTAACTAAATGTACTAAAGTTACAACATAAAAATTAAATAATATTTATGATTGTAAAATTTATGATTAAATATATCTCTCAGAATCCTTTTTGTCCCAATTTGAAAATAATTCTATATTATAGAATACATTTATTTAAATTTTAAGATGAAAATAGCAAGGAAAAATCAAACAAATATCTTTATGAAAGAAGTATATTGGCATGAAATAAAATATAATTTGTATTCCAATGTAAAAACTACAAAGAACGGAAACAATTCTTTCAACAAATAAACTATTATGTAGTAGTCAATTAAAATGATCTAAATAGTCTAATAATTTGACCATTAGCATATAGCAATTCCTATAGAGTTGTAGATATCTTCCATTTCAAAAACACAAAAAAATATTAGGTAGATAATCAAACATCTTTCATTTCAATAGTGACTTATTTATCCTAGAGGAACTAGTATATAGCATACAAAAAAAACCAACAAACCCACAACTACCCCTATTTTGAAGGAGTTTAGTTTTCTCCCCTTCCTGATCTCCCTAATATTGTCTAATTATTTTAAAGAGATAAAGGTTAATAACACAAATTTATTCATCCCACTAAATAGCTTGATTAATGAAACTTGAGAAAAGAAACAAAAAAATTGCTACATTTGGCATTGAAACTAGATTTTGTTTATATGTTCAATCTATTCACAATGGCAATCTTACAGTGAAAAGATGTAATCCTAATAAAGTGTATGTGTAATATTAGAATATGTTCAGTTAACAGATGTAAAAAATAAAATGTATAAACTAAAAGATGAAAGTGTGAGACCAATGCCTTGTTGGGTGTATGGAATCTAATGAAGATCTAGTAAAGTATAATATACGATGGCAATAATTCAAACTATTTGGAACACAAATGTAGTTTATAACTTGTATAAATGTGCAAGTAAATGACTGAAAAACTCTACTTGAGATAGAATGATAATCCTAGCTATGTGATTCTTCGTATTGATCCAATTAATACTCTTCAGTTACTATGATTGACTAGAAGGGTTTAATGTTTACTTGAAAGAACCAAATAATCACATCACACAAATACAACAAATGTGTATCGGTAAACTGAATATATGCTTGATATATCAATTTAAACAAAAAGAAAACATCAAAATGGAGACAACCAGATAATTGTATAATTCCACAAACAACTGATACCAAGATTAAGCCACAAGTCCAGACATCTTCACTAACTTCATCAAAATTCATACATGCATCTAAGTCTTTTAAAGGAAAGTTTCATTGCCAATTATCTACTATATCTTTCTCCTATCCGCCTATATCTATTTTACATTATGAAACATATATAAATATATCAAAATTGTGAAAGGGTGTGTCCTTTCAGAAATGTCTTTTGTTTAACAACAATAGAAAACTAGAAATTATGCTCTATTAATCCATAAATAGATGTTTGATAAATAATCTCAGTAAGTTGGCCACTTGTGTGTATTAATATCCTCTAGTGCATTCATTATGGCTATCTCCATTTTGAACATCTTCTCATTCTGTTCACATGCCCTATCCATTGTTAAATCGTTTCCTATGGATATCTCTAAAAAAATTTGGATCATCATCTCGCATTCATTCATCCTTCTGTTTTTTCCCTTTAGTTCCCCTCCATCTTCTAACAACATTGGTACTCCCATTTTTCATGACATTGATCATCCCCTACTCATCACCTCTCAATTCATCATGGAAGTCTTTATGTTTTTTCATAAAATTGTTTGTAGTATCAATAGCTATGTTATTAGGAGCATCCCTTTGGTTTATTTCCTGGAACTTCTCTCGGATCCTACCATCTATCCTCTTATGTTATTGTAGTGCAATAAAATTGTGTGAATGTGTTCCCCAGGGTTTACTCAACCAAGTCATTAAATTGGTCTACCTCTTCCTTATTATTGCAGTGAGTGCATCACATTTACCTTGTGAGTACACTTTTGATTCTTCCCACTAGTCTCTTTCCTGGGATCTTTCACCATGATTCAATTGCTTTGTGGATCCCAACTTGATTCCCATCATATCCTTCAAGTGATCATTTTGTCTCAGTAGTATCTTGTTATTAATCTTATACATTTATTTTTCCTTGATTAGCTTTTGGATTTGGTCTTTATTTAATTTGGCCACATTAATGCCAATTTCTTTTGTAGCTATTGGATCAACCTCACCAAATTTTAATGTCATTACATGTCCAAAATCCTTTTTAGTATCGATTACAAGAAATTTCTTCTATGGAGGATATAGGGCCCATATCATAAGTGATCCCTCATCTGGATTATACTTAGATCATGCATAAATCTTTGCTACCCCCTCAAGAGTGAGTTTATGTGTGGCGTTACTATTATTCAAAAACATATAAAAAACCAAAGCAGATTTTAAATCCAACTCAGGAAAGATCATGACACTTGCATCTTCTAATAATTTACTTCCTTTCTTAGGCGTCATGCTCTTCATTCCTTCTTTCACACCTGATTTTAAGTTATTCAATAGTTGTTCCTCATTACTTGGTGTAATATTCTCCACTAATTCCCTTATTGATTTTCCTTTTAATTTGCACAAAAAGTTTTTAAATTCTAAGGTTTTAATGAATTCATCATCAACCACAAATGATTTATATGCTATCTTCTTTGTGTTAGTATCTGCACTCTCTTCAAAATCTGGTTCCTTGGGAACATACTTGTATTCTTGAGTTCTCAATCTAGAAATTTTATCAATTGTACTGCTAGGCCTACCATCACCAAATTCCTCTTCATCAAAAGATAATAGTTTTGTATCTTGCAATCCCTTGTTATACTCATCAAGAACTTTTTCGGCTTCCTCTGCTTCCAAATTCCTTATCAAGTCATCATACAGATAGGGTATGTGATTGTATCTTCCCAAGTTCATTTTATTTTCAGAAAAATCAATATACCCTTCTGGATCAAATCCTTTTTGTAGTGGACCCTTCTTCATGTTGTATTGCAAATTTTTTTTGAGAACCATGGCATATAAATCCCTTGCTAATACAGTGAAATCACTGAAGCATAATGTACTAGGCATAAATGCCTACTTTCTGAAAGAACTCAGATTCATAACATCTGAAAAGTCCAATTTCCTAGCAATCTCCAAATATGCAATCCTATCAGGCACCATCTTGGGCAGAATGAAGGGTCCATCTTCAAATCCATATACTCTTATCATGTTCGCATCTTCTAGACAATACCAGTCTCCCCAATTGTGGTTGACATGTCCATTGAAGTCCTTAGGTCTTAAAAACCTTTTTATTTCATCAGACAATGAGTATTCACAATGATGATTGTAAAATCTTACAGTGGTTTCACAAAAAAATCTTCAAAATGTAGATAACAATAATTAGCAAATCTGCAATCCCAGGTGGTAGTCTAGAGTTGTACTGGTAATAAGCTTCCTTCCTTATCAAATTATACAACCCTCTATTTTTCAGGGCACATATGGAATTCTTTTCAATAATAAAGTATCATATGCATTAGGATTGAATAAGAACTCAAGTGCAAGATAGGAGCTGCACTTTTTAATGCCATCAGTCGTGAATCAAGTACTTTAAAGATGTATGAAGCATAATTAAAAAAAAATGAATTGTGAAATTGGATGTCCACTGCAATTACCATGGGTACAATTGACATGTGCTTAGGGGCCTCAATTCGCAGCACTCGACACACTAAAAAATATGTGTACCTCATGTAGGGTGCAAACAAATCAACATGGAATGAGGGACCATCACTATCATTTAGTGGAACTAAAGCACCATCTTTCTTAGAACTATGTAGTGACAACCTCCAACCCTTGTACAAAGTATCGATCCTCTAGAATTTCTTTTCTAGCTCTTCAGGTACAAAGTTTTCACCACACACTCCCTATAGGTTAAAAAGCTCAGAGATGGAAATTTCAAATACATGTATAAACAATTTTCCTGATGGATCACAAATAGATTTACATTTTGAATTATAATTGGTAGCTAGCATCTTCACCAATTCTAAATTTACAAATACATTGGGGTAGACTAGTTTCCCTAGGTTTAACTTCCAAGGATTGCACACTGGTTTATATCGGTTCCTTTTTTGGTAATGGAAAATAAACAACTCATATCCCCTAATTGCGGTCCATATGTCTCGTATATGCTTGCATTTATCCTCTAATTTTTCCACTTCTTCCCTAGGTTGTGCAAATTGCCTGGCCTTAGGTCCTGAGCCAGGAAATTGATCATTTAAGTCCTAGTTTAACTTCCTCTCAGCTACCCCTGGTTCCTTCTTTGCTTCAATTTTTTTCTTTTTTCCTCTAGCATTTCTACTCTCACTCTATTTCCTACCTTTTTCTTTTCCTAATCTAGTGCTTTCCATTTTATGAATCAAAAAACCAAAAATTTAATTGCAGAGAACTTACAAGTTTATTTAGAATTCTTTGATCGGAAGATCCTTTGGCCCTTCGTCTATTCCTCTCCTACTTACTTTGCAAAATTTTCCTTCAATTACTTTTCTCAATTCAAGAAATCATCAACGCATTTGGTAGTAATACAACCATTAATGTCTTATCTTTGAACACAAGTGTAGCTGATCTACAAACTTACCCATTGTTACATCATATTTTATATCATCGACAAGACAATTGAAACTTTCCAAGCGATCCTTTTATTCAGGCTTGACTAACATTCATTAAACATTCTTTTTTTTGGGGAGACATTACGCCAATATCACATTATCTATCCATCTAATTCATATAAATTTCCCCAAGAGTCACCCCGACAACTATCTTGATCTATTTGTGTCTTCATCCACAAGACATGGTGTATCGCTAAGACATTCAGTAATTTTGCCAATGTTATAAGTTTCCCCGATGATTATTCCTTCGATCTCAAGTATGTCACCAACACTGCTACCAATGTAATCTTATCAGCATGACATAGTGGTTCGGGAGGACATTTTGAACTCATTCTGATAGTGTTTGTCTTGGTGATAGTATGTTTCTTTGTTTTGTTGACAAGACAAGATGAGTTTTTCGGCGATGATATTTCATCAGCAAGACAAATTCACTCTGGTTGACTGAGGGATCTTACTTTGATGGCATTTTTCTGGCTGATACAAATCCTTGTGCTTTGATCGGTGAGACAAGATAGGTTTCTTGCCGATGGAAATCATCAGTGAGACCTATATGCTCGATATGACCTTTTCATTTCACCTTGATAGAAATTTTCTTGCCGATGATATGGGTTATTTGAATACTAGATTTTGGAGGTTTTTCATGATATCAAATGGTAAAAAATGATGTGATCATATGTGACTATTGATGAAACTTCAATTTTTTCTCTTTTAATTCCATTTTATCTTTCCTTAAATGTCTCTGGTCTTTCATATTGTTTGAAAAAACCTAAGGTTGGGATTTTTGTTTTTGCTGAAGGTGTTTCTGGATTAGATTGTGTTTATTTTTTGCATCAACATTTTGGATCACACTCCATGATCCATCAACATTTTTTTCCAGTCCAACAACCAACTCCCTTTTCTTGATGTTCTTCTACTAAAAAAGCCAAATGGCTCCATTGCACATAAGGTTTTATGCAAGGCTACCCATACTGATCTCTATCTCCACTCATCTTGTCATCATCATCCTAGTAAAAAATTTAGCATTCTCAAAACCCTTGCCTAGAGAGCCTAGCAGATTTGCAATGAGGATAACTTAATGCAAGAGTTGATGCACCTTCATCAAGTTTTTAAATTAAATGGTTATTCTAGCAAGAAAATCTTGAGGGCCCTCAACAAAGCCAAATCTAGCTTCCTTTGTAGGTCCACCCCAAAACATTCCTCAATCCTTCCTAATGTTTCTCCTCATTATGTTGAAGGTATCTCCCAAAAAATTCTCTAAGATCCTTCTTTAAAAAGGCCTTCGTTGTGCTTTTAAACCCTTCTCTACCTTCAGAAAATGTATTCCTTCCCTCAAAGACTCTAGGGACATCTTTCTTGACTCTGGAATTTATAATATTGTTTTTTCATGTGGCATTCCATATATTGGGGAAACCGATCATTCCTTTACCACCAGAATCAAGGAGCATTGTGCCAACATTAGACATGAACACACCTCCAAATCAGCCCTAGCCGACCACTCCTTTTCCACCAAGCACACATCTGTCTAGAAAGTGCCCAAATCTTATCCAAAGAAGACAATTTCTTCAAGAGAAAGCTTAAAGAAGCTATTCAAATCAACCATCATCCCCTGAACCTTAATCGTGATGAAGGTTGGAGTTTGAGCTTGTCTTGGCACTCGTTGCTTTCCAACTTAAGATCCCAGAATCTTCCTTCTCCCCTCTAGTTTTTATCCTCCCCCTTTCTTGTCCCTCTCCCTTGTCTCCCTCTGTTTCTTGGGTTGCAATCCCCACCTTCCTTTCCTTGTCTTGTTGGTTCCTTGCTTCCCTTTTGTCCTCTTGGCTTCTCATCCTTATCCTTTCCCTTCTCCCATTTCTCTCCTCCTATCTAATGGAACTTCAAAATTTTAATCTTTGAATTCCATTTTGTCTTGCCCTTGTCCTGGTCTATCATGTTGTTTGGGAAAAAACCTAAGGTGGGGATTTTTATTTTTGGCCTTCATGAAAATCATAATGTTCTATGTTACACCTTGGGTGGGATCTATTCAACCATTACCTTTTGGAGTGGGTTTTAAAATAACTTATGCCCCATTGCTTCATCTAGGTCGGGCCCCTTTTAATAAATTGTTTTAGATATTTCGCCTGACTTTATTATTCCCTAAGTCTAGGTTGGCTCGTGCCCCATGTTCATATACAACTTTAAGCTATTGTTTGTTGTTGGCCTAGGTAGTGTCCCATTGTCCATTTAATAAATGTTTTATTTTTGTAGGGAACAATTTGAAATGACCGTCGATCAACCGTCAGTTGATCTTATCCATTCCCCACAATCCTGTGATGACCCCACCATAGAGTCTCCATTGATTGCGATATCACGGGTGAGCGCCATGTGTCTTAGTCGGCCATGCTGAAAATATAATCAAATTAATTTAATATATCTATCAAATTTTAATGTGTTATATGATAGGTTACTAAAGTGGCTATGAGATGCACATGCTCAAAATCAACAAAGATGTTATAATCTTGATGAAAAAGCTACTTGACAGTTATGTTCAACATTGGTGACTATCTTGAGCAAACACGATTGTCGATGGTGGAGATCAATGGTTTCCCACCATTGCGCGATCAAAAGATGTAAGGTGTTTACTAATTGCGATATCACAGACACGTTCCAAGTGTATTTCTTTGGCGATTTATAATGTGGCAGGCCCTTGGTGCTGAGATGGAGATTATGTCAGCCTTTTCAAGGCAATCATTCAATGATCTAACAAAAGTGAATGATTGACGGTTGGAATTTTAATTTGCAAGCCATTGGCCCAACATGCAAGTAAGATTTAATGGTGGACGAGACGTCTACTGGCTCGATTTGATCGACATAAAGTGATTTTATTTAACTCTATTTTCTCACAAATTATTCAAGAATCTTTGTGACAGCATTTTCAGAGCCAAGGATGAAGTTACAAGCTGTCACAACAAGGATTTGGTCTTGTACAAAGCATAAACACCGTGAGTTGTTTTTTTGTATAGCCCTTGTCTATTTGAAAGATTTGAAATTTTAAGGAAGCCCTAGTTTACTTGAGATGGCATTGCCAAAGCAGCATTTTGGCCATGTTGATTATTTACAAAGGAATTTTTATGATGATTTCCTGGATCAACTCCTGTTGTCAATAAATGATAGGAAGAGGGGTTTGGTTTTGTTGCATGGAAGAACCCTAGGTGAAGGATTAGTATGAAAGAATTCAAACATTGCAGATGATAGGGTTCCCATGACTAGTCTGGAGATGTTAAGGCTGTGGTATGGACAACAAAATTTTCCTCACCCTTTCTCAAATGGTTGGAGATATGACATGGGAAGCTAGTGGTGCCAAATGTGTTCCCCAATGTGGATTTTCTCAGGGTGGTGGCAACACGTTATGACCCTCTTACGAGAGTGATCAAGGATAATGATGGAGGAATTTTATTAAGTATAAATAGGGAAGAAATTCAACAAGTTTTTGACTTGAGTGAACCTAGTCCATTCTTGATTCAAATAAATCTTGAGGAGATGAGTACGAGTATGCAAAGTCAAAGTCACTTTGTTAGGTTGAAGTTGCTTCCTCCTCATCTGGCAAGGGCAAGTAGTTCAAGGATTTATATCAGTCCAAGTGACCAAGAGCCTTTTAGGCTAAGTTTTACAGACCATTTCTTGGCTACCTTTTATTCATTGTGCGAAATTTTGGATTTTAAACCTAGCACAGTAATGCCAATTGCCTATATGTTTATGGGGGTGCAAATACAACACCCTAATTTCTCTATGGTTTATGATTTTGCATCTTTTCTGGAAGAGAAGATAAATGAAGGGCTGGTAAAGTTGAATGTAGGGGATGCAAGCACTCCATTCCTTTGGTATTCCTTGTTGATGTGCATGTTCTTGTACAAGAATGTTGACTTCTTCTTAGAGAATATGGAGTTGAGGCAAGAGGTAAATTGAGAATGATTAATAGTGCAGGCTTGGACTGCAGATTTATCATACAATAGGGAGAGTGCCAAATTTGTGCAATTTGACAATTGCTTTTCTTCTAGACTCAAGGCTTGGTTGATAGTAAATGAACCTAGGATCCTTGATGATTTACATGAATTTCTCAGACCGAAGGGGAGGAAGCCATATTTAAAAGTTTTTCACAACTGGGGTGACATTATCTTGTACTTGGTCAACACTATTTTATGGGTGTATGACTTCCAAATAACTCCACATATCCTCCCATTCAATATGCTAGCAAGACTGGGGTTTGTTGAGGTTATGTGACAAATAGGTTGTATTCATGAAGACAACCTAACAGGGAAGGGAAAAGGGACTCTTTTCCCTGATTATACTGTTGTGTCTTATTTTTTGTTCTCAAAGGGAGGATGGGTCCACTTTGGGAGGCTTTTTGATGATTTTCATTTAAGGTGTGGTCCCAGGCGACAACATGACCCTGAGAGCTTCTTTGCCCTTTTTAGACAATAGATAAAAGGTGGCAGGTTTGTACATGAGTTCAATTTTCCTGATGATCTGATTAGGAATGAATTTAATTTGAACAAGGAAAAATGAATAGCATATGAGAAGTTATTAGCCATTGTGCATAAAATGGATTCCAAATATGATTCATTAGTGGAATTCACCCCATTCCACAAGAAAATTTATTTGTTGATGGACAAATTCAAGGAGATCATGGGTTTTTTGATGAAAAAGAAGGTCAACTTGGAGTTGGACTTCGGAATACAAAAGCCAAATGTGAGGCCTGCTAAAACAAGGCCAACATATCAACCCATGATGAATTGGCCTCTTTATAAGAGAAAGAGAAGTGATGGTAGTGATGAGGAGGAGTAAGATAAGAAAGGAAAACAAATCATGAAGGCATCAACACGACTAGGTTTGAAGATCTGAGAACCTAGACGAATAATGATCATTGATTTGGACTCATCACCAGAAGATAATCTTGCACTACCACAATCAGAGCCAAGAACTAAGAGGAAAAGAGTTGAAGAGGCACAGGAGAATCTGATGGATGAAATCATTATCACAAATCAAGACATGTAGGTTGGTATTCCTTCCCCTCCTAGGTCAACTCATTTCTTTTTGTCTGATATGGATGTGAAGGGACAATGTGCGCAAGATGCAAAGATGGAGGCATGCAAGGCATTTTTAGATGATGATACATTTGTTAAAACTCCAGTTTTCTTACAACTAGTATGGATAATGAGACTAGAAGAATATCAGAGCAAATGAAAAAGGAGAAGAGACTTGAAACCTAATAGGTCTAACTAGGAGAATGATGATGAAGTAAAGGCTGAATTGATGGAAGAATTCAAGAGCATCACTTCTGAGGAGGGGAGGAAATTAGTAACTCAGGCTGGTGTACTATTTTAAAATCCAAGAATCCCATGCAAAATTATGAGGAAGAGGTCAAGGATGCACTACAAGATTCTGCCTTTTGTAACACCACTATGTTTTGCTTTATGGACTGGACAGTGTGTCCTTGTTTTGTGTTGATTTATACTTCTGGATATTCAGATACTTTATCTTGTGTGTGTATTTGATCACCATTTATTGTGCGATAGACTATTCTATGTGATGTGACTTGAGTTATCTGATGATTTATGTTATATGTTTTAATTGGTGTAATAATGATGTAGTGATATAGCATGTTAGTGCTTATGAGAATATTCGATGTATTGTGGAAGTGTCAATTTTTGTTGAGTGTATTGGTGAAGGGGACGGATTCGCATCACTAGCTTGCAAGCGCCTTGCGAATATCAGATTTCCTCATCATGGTGTGTATTTTATGCTGTTTATATTATATGATGTTGGTTACTATGTTTTCAGGTTTGCAGGTACATGACACCGACTCCACCTGGTTTCACAAGTCTAAGCGTGTCGATCCAACAGTTAAGTTGAAGGGAGCTAGTAGCTAGGTAACATGTGTCAAGTCAACACCCTAGCCTTAGTGTGTCGACAGTCATCTGTGTCGAGTCATTGTTTGCCTTACTTTAATGTTATTTAATTATGAAAGATTCTTGATTTGGAAATATATGTTTAGAATAATTGCATTATATCATGTTGATGATTATTTAATTTAAATTATGCAATGTGGGTAAAAGTTTATATTTAAATTAATTAATTATATTTAATTTATTTAATTAATTAAATTTAATCCAAGGGGGTTGAATTTAGTTATTAAATAATTAAATTAATTAATTAAATGTGATGCAAGAAAATTAAAAGAAATAAAAGAATTAAAATTAATTTGGAATTTAATTTCAAATTGTGGAAATTTAATTATTTTGGAATTTCATTTCAATTAAGTTGAAATTTAATTAGAAATTGAAATTGGATTTTAAAAGCAAAGTTGGTTTTCAATTTTTGGAGATAATTGATATTTAGATATTTTAAGTTTCAGTTTTGCATGCAAAATCAGATTTGGTTGTGCAAGATATTTTCAATTAGGCATGCATGTGTGAGGGAATTTAGGAATTAAGATGGGTTGCAAAATTCATGTAGAGAGAATTTTGAAGAGGGAAAAACTTCTTCTGGTGTGAAAGGATAATTTTGGGAAAATTGCACAGAGGAAGGGTTGAAGCAACTTTTGGTTTTGGATGTGATTTGAGGAAAGTCAGTTTGAATTGTTGAAGTTTTGGATTGGATCTGTTGCACGTTTAAGAAAAATACAGGGAATCCTTGGAGAAGGCTTGCATCAGAAATTTATTCTCTTCCTGTAGCTTCGAATTCCAGGTTTTGTTCTGTGGTTTTCTTGTTCTAGTTTGTTCAAAACAAATATATATTGTTCATGAAATCTGTTTGTTGAATTCATTGAGAATTAGGATTTGATAATTGAAACTAGATTTAAATTAAACCAAAATGTGGGGAAAATTGTATAAATCTCTGTAGGAGTTAATTTAATTGAGAAAATTTTGTTCTTGTTTAAATTAAACTTTGAGGTCAAACATTAGATTGTTGAAAAATTCTAACTCTTGTAGAAAACAATCAGATCTGGTTTTCAAAACAAACCCTTTGTAAAAAGAAAAATTGTAATGGAGCAATTTGATCCCCATTAGTATATCTATTTTGTATTGTTTATAATTCTAAAAGAATGTTTTTAGAAAAAAAGAAGAAGTCTTTAAACATCTGTGTAATTTAGAAAATCATTCTGGAATTTTTTTATTAATTTTCTGTATCTGGATATTTTTATTCAGTTTTCTCAATTTCTCTAGCAAAATTATTTTGTGTAAATATATATATTCATATATTATATGTATTATATTCTGACATACACATAATATATGAATATATATATTTATTTTATTAATGTTGAGATTTAAGTTATTGAGATTGATTAATTCGCCGTACGTGAATTTCGAGTTCTATGTGAATTTCCGCACATACACCGAGAATGTATTCTCATTTTTTTTTATTTAATAAAAAAAAAACTTTATGGCATTGGTGGGGGGGGGATTTATTCCCCACTGCCCATTTGTTGGGTGAGTGTTGCGCTGCCTATGAGGCAGTGCGCCCACCCTATTGGGGGACGCGCTGCCCCATAGGGAGCATTGCCTCCCCTCTACCTACGACGGCTGACTATACTATAGGTACAGTCTGGCGTGATTCTTTAATTCCATATCCTTTTTGCTTTAGGGGATCCGAAATTTAACTTTTATTTTTATTATTGTTATTAAATTTTTATAATTTGTATAAATAAATATATATTTTGTCTAATAAAGATATAGATTAATATATATTTATTAGATTTTCAAGTATTTAAATGCTTCTCAGATATTTAGTATGATTTTATTTGATTTATTTTTATTTATTTATTTGTTTTAAAAAACAATCAAAACATTTTGATTTTATTTGATATAATGATCTGAAGGTATGTTAATAATTAATTATAGTTAAATATATTATTTTATATTTAATATATATATATTGAAGGTATATATATTTGAGAGAATAAATAATATTTTATCTTTTTATTTTGCTGTTGCAAATTAGGTATTATTGGTGTTTTAAAAGAAATGATTAGTCTGTGTGAGAAATATATAGAAAAAGATATTTAATTACTTGATTTAAAGGAAATATGTATTTTGTTAACATGATTGAAGAAAATATTGAGATATATATATTGCATGAGTAATATGAGTAGGTATATTTAAACATATATATAGTTTAATATTTCATCTTTTATTAGATAGATGCATGTAATTTAGTATTGCATGAAGATTTGAAAAGATAAGTGATGAATGCATGAACTAATAGATATAGAAAAAGGATAGTTTACAAATTGAATATATTCATGTTTTAATAGAGAATTGAAAAGATATAGGTTTTGGATATAAACATGGAAAGGTTATTGGAAATAATTTTATGTTGTATTAAAAGATAATTAAGGAGTTGTTTATAATGAAGAGACAATTAATTACCTTAAGTTATTTATTTTCTATTAGAGCAATTAAAACATTGTGATTGGAATATTTATGAGATATGGATTTAGTATATCCAAAGTAGTGATTCCCTCGTGATTACCTTTTAGATTTATTTTCTTCGTACTTTGCAAAGGGTTGTGAGTTTAAACTATTTAGGAATCTCTATTATGAAAATGGAAAAAGGGGTAAATGGTTATTTGAGTAAACCTTGTTATCGTGTCATTGACTTTGTAGACGTTACCTATTGCTTGAGTATGGATTTAGGGAATCCAAATATAAGGTTTGATTAATGACTTGATTGCTTTTGTAGCTATGTCTTCATGTTATATTTTGGGATATGGGAACAAGTATTAGTCCAAGTTTGTAATTCTTCCAGAAGATCTTAGAGAATGAGGGTTGTTGTTTCTTTGTGTCAACCAGTTGTTTTCCCTTGGGTAGTGCATGGTGTCTTATCAATCTTTACCCGGTTTCCACGAACGGGGTTGTTTGTTGGTACCTCCTATGAAAGGAGTGGACTATGTGTTTAGGTTGCCTCCAAGATATTTGGAGCGTGTTCTATTATTTGTTTCCTCCTTGTGATGGAGTGGTTTTGATACCTAGTTTGTATGCACTTGTGAGTCGCTTGGTGGATAGTTTGTATATGTGTTGTCGAATAGAAGAGTGGCTTCCATTAGAGGCCAGAGCCCGGAAGAGTTAGGATTTGGGTAACCGATGGAAGTGAATTTAATCAAGTGATAACTAGAATTGAAATGAATATTGGGGAGTACTAGACACTAAAAAGATAAGTTCTAGCTTCACTCATAGTCAAGTCCTAGTTAAGGCTTGGAATGAGTGGAAAGGCCTGGAATGAGTGGAAAGGCCTGGAATGGCATAGTCATCTATCTCATTTGTACGAGAGGTATTTGATTCTGCACTAGTAAGTATGAGGGCCGAGGGTCGGTAGAGGCCACCAGGATAACCGAAGCCTATGAAGATCCGTCAAGGGTAACTTATTATGAGTTGTACGATGACACTCTATCTAGGACAACTGGTGGTATTTGGTTATGTGTATGGTTCTCTAAACATACTTGATCTATTTTATATCTGGAAGCAATGTGACCTATGTCATTGATGTGAGAGTTGTACTTGTGTTGTACTTGAATTGTTCTTGTGTTATACTTGAGTTGTTCTTGTGTTGTACTTGTGCTTGGTAGTGTCAGTATGAGTCTGCCTTTGGTTTAAGGTTGTAGATATTTGTCCATGTTACATTGTTACTATCTCCTAGCATGGGGGGTGGGCCTTCGGGTACCACTTGGTTGGGTGGAACATGCACCAAAACCGTTGGGTCTCCATTTATCTTCAGTACTTGGTGGCGAGACATCCAATTGGACAACTCACGGTTCTTGAGTTATTCTTGCATTGTAATATTTCAGATTGTATAAGTTATTTTATCCCTCTTATGTTTATGAGGTGAAATTATGTAATTGTAACCTTATGTACTATTGCCTCATTCTAGGAATGAGTGATGTAAATTTTGGATTAAGTAAATGAATATGAAATTGTATCT
>CM021100.1:414649679-414899653 GCA_007115665.2 Sequoiadendron giganteum | reverse complement strand
TCCCTCTTTCAAGCCTCTCTTTGTCTCTCTCACTCACTCCCTCTCTATCTCTCCCACATCCTCTCTCTCTCTCCCACTCCCTCTCCCTCTCTCTCTCTCTAAATTCTCTCCCTACTACCCCCTCTCCCTCTCTCAAGTCTCTCTCACTCACTCACTCACTCCTTATATGTCTCTCCCCTCTACCCTTATCCCTCTACCCTTAACCCTTAAACCCTTAAACCATCTACCCTCAACCCTTAACCATCTACCCTTAACCCTCTACCCTCTATCTCTCTCTCACTCCCTCCCTCACTCTCTCTATCAAGAATCTCCCTCCTACCCCCTCTCCCTCTCTCAGGTCTCTCTCTCACTCACTCACTCACTCCCTCTATCTCTCTCCCCTCTCCCCTAAACCCTAAAACCTTAACCCTTAAACCCTCTACCCTCTACCCTTAACCGTCTAACCTCTATCTCTCTCCTACTTCATCCCTCTCTCTCAAGACTCTCCCTCCATCTCTCCCTCCCTCCATCCCACCTTCTCTTCCCTAATCCCTCAACCCTTAAAACCTTGAACACTCAACCCTATACCCTAAACCTTCAACCCTCAACCCTTAAATCCTAAACCTCTAAATCCTCTACCCTCTAACTGCAACCCAATACCATCAACCCTAATCTATCAACCCTTAAACCCTTAAACCCAATTAAACTCTCTACTCTAATCCCTAAACCCTTAAACCTTAAACCCTCATCCCTCAACCCTCTCCCTTCAATCCTAATCCCTTAACCCTAAAACCTCAACCCCTATACCTTGTACCCTATATGTTGGACCTTGAACCCTAATCCATCAACCCTATACCCTCATCCTTAAACTCTTGACCCTCAATCCTTAAACCCTGAACCATTAAACCCTTAACCATCAATCCTCAACCCTGAACCCTTAATCCCTTAATCCTCAACCCTTAAACCCTAAACCTTGAACCCTTATACCCTCTACCTTATACATTAGACCCTCAATGCTAATCCTTCAACCATATACCCTTAAACCTATACCTAAACCCTCTACCCTCAACCCTAAACCCTTAAACCTTCTACCCTCTACCCTCAACCCTCTACCCTCTACCCTCTACCCTCTACCCTATACCCTCAACCCAATACCCTAAACCATCAATCCTATACCCTCAATTCTCAACCCTCTATCCTATACATTAGATCCTCAACCCTCATATATCTCTATCCCTTTCTCCTATTCTCTCCTCTCTATCTCACTTCTCCCTCCATCTCTCCCTCCATCTCTCCCTCCATCCTTCCCTCCCTCTCTACCCTAATCCCTCAACCCTTAAACCCTTAAACACTCAACCCTCACCCCGATACCCTCTACCCTCTACCCTAAACCCAATACCCTCTACCATCAACCCAATACCCTCAACCCTTAAACCCTTAAACCCAAGTAAAATCTATACCCTAATCCCTCAATCCTCAACCCTCAATCCCTTGACCCTTAAACCCTCAACCCTAAACCCTTAGCCCTTAAACCCTTAGACACTCTATCTCTCACCCATCCCTTTCCCACTCCCTCTCTCTCACTCCCTACCACTCTATCTTTCTCCCTCTCTCTCCCTCTCTCAGATATCTCCCTCCCACTCTCTCTCCCTCTATCTCATGTATCTCCCCCCATTCCCTCAATCTCTCTCGAATCCCTCTCCCTCCCACCCCCTCTCTATCTCTCAATTCTCTCTCTCTCTCACTCCTTGTATCTCTCCCATACCTCTATCTCTCACTCCCTCTCTCTCCTACTCTCTTAGGTATCTCTTTCCCACCCCCTCTCTCCCACTTTGTCTCCCTTTCCTTCTCTCTCAGGTGTCTCCCTCCCACTCCCTCTCTCTCACTCTCTCACACTCTCTCTTTGTCTCTATGGATTAAGATTTAAGGGTTGAGGGATTAAGCCTCACTTACCTCCCACCCTACTTTCTTAGGTCTCTCCTTCCCACCCCCTCTCTCTGAATTCTCTCCTTTTCAGAGGAACATATTTGGCACTCGCCAAATTTGGAGAGCACAAAATGGGTTTTACCTTGAAATGGTAAAAATAAGGGTTGACCCCATGATTCAGGCCCACATTCTCCTGTGTTTGTCTGGTTCAATGCTTTATCCGAGTCAAAAACGCCTTTTTTCTGCAATTGACTTCATATTGTACCAATCTATGCTTGATCCATCACCTTTTTACCACCAATCTGCATGGTAGACAATGAAGAAGATATTCTGAAGTTTCTACATCATTTTACATTATCTGAGGTAATATATTCACTTTGGTAAATTGAAATGTTTGTCTTTAGTATATTTGTTTGTTTTTGACAATATAAACTAAATTTCCTTAATGATTTTATTAATCATAACAATTGGACTTAGAATTCAACATTGAATTAGATGGGATTTGCATTAAAAAATTCAATTTTTATGAGTTTGAAGAAAATAAAAAGTAAAAAACATGACATTTACTTAACATAGATTTACTTATGAATTCTTTTTGCATTGCTTATAGTAGTCCATTTGTAGCATGGCTTGTGGAATTCACTGTATTTCATTCTTTTTCCAACTAATTTGGAAAACTTTTATTTTCATCTAATTTGGAAAACCTTGTTGCGAAAGAAATAGTGAATAATGATAAGATATATCATCACAAACCCTTCTTTGAATCCATATTCTTCATGACTTTGTTGACAATCAAAAAATTGGTTTTGAGAAAAATAAACACAAGAGTCTCTAGTTTTCATTTAGGTGGCAGCAATTTATACCCTAGGTTTGTGATTCTCATTGATTTTCTGTATTGAATGGTTTCCACCTCTCTCTGCATCAATTGTTTTGTAAAATGCATTACTTACTTTTGTTCTATGTGTGTTTGTGGACATGTAGCATTCAAGGTCATGCTGAGGAAATGACCGACACCTCTAACACGAGAAGAGCGTGTAGTTAAAAATGGAAGGAGAAGAGAATCAAAAAATGTAGCGTGTGGAGCAAAGTAATTGCAGCCCATACAACCACAAACTTATGTGCAATCTAATAGAGATGTCAAAATGGCAAAACAAAGGACACGAATGAGGAAAGTTCATGGAATGACAGGAATGAATACAGAAGTTGGGGGCACATCATCAACCATAGGTGAAGCTCAATGCACATTGACAACAACATTTGGTTTTCCAGGTACATCAGAAATCACATCTCTAATTGAAGACACATGGGTATGTGCAGGATCATCATGGAAAAAAAAGACCCTTAAGTGGCAATAAAAAGACCAAAAATCAGAGTTAAACAACTTGACGTAAAAATTTGAATAAGTTATCTATATTATTTCAAAAAAATGTAAAAATAGAATCTGTACAAAATTGAATGTAGTTTATAAACTACGAGACCTTTATTTTTAAAAAAAAAGTCTATTTGGTAAAAGTTTGAAATTTCAATGCAGTAGTATTTAAATTTTTGGGTAAAAATAAGAAGTAGGTGTTTGTCTGACCACCATAACCACAATAAAATAATAATACTTTTTTATAATATTTTAGATATAAGTAGAGGACTCATGTCCCGATGTGATGCATATTTTCTAATAATTTTTTTCCATGTAAATAATTAATTATGATTTTTTTATTACAACTTTTAAAAAATATAAAAGCTCGTCTGTCTAACCACCTTAACTTGGTCAAAAATTCATGAAATTATTTTTTTTCTTTTTTAATCCTATAGTATGCAAGGCATAGTATGTGACACATATTTTGGATTCAAAAAATGTGATACCATTTGAAAGTTATAGATGTTTTTCAATCAACCTATCAATCAAGACTTTATTCGTAATTCTAATAAAAATTGAATAATAATTATTTATTAAATTCAAAGTAAAGCATAATTTATATTGGTGGAAAGCTGAGAATCTCTCTAAAAATACTTTTTGTTTCATCAATTTTGGGTTAAAAAAAGTTGTTAGCCACATGGACTAAGATATGGCTTACATATCGCCACTTTTTGGCCCATCATGATCTTGCACATACCCACACCGTCAAAAACATTGCATTTTGAAAGTACATCAGCAAACACATCTCTATTAGAAGGAACTCCATAAACGAAATCTCAAGTTGGAGGTACAACATTGTTTACATGTCAATCTCAAGGTATATCATCAATCGAACCTCCAATTGAAGGTACGCGATCTATCCCCAATGTTATTGACCTTCCCAACATTGAGACAAATTTACATTTGAGAACTCCTCCTAGAGTTTTGCATAGAAAACCTACATTTTTTATTGATATTGATTCCAATGTTTTGAAATGGATGCCTAATAAGATTCCAAAATGTATATGTCAAAGATATGCAAAAAGGATATGGAGTTTGTTTTTTGCGAAGCTAAGTGAGGGTGGAAGATGCCATCTATTTTTTGAAATGATGAGGCAAATCAAATTTAGGCCCACCATGAAGGCTCTTGGGCTAAGAGTTTTGAATGAATCCAGTGAAAATTCCACTGTAAGGAACTTGATGAGTGCATATGAGAGCATGGGTTCCACCTCACGCACAAAGGATAGTTGTGCCACACGACGTGTGATGACAAAAACACTGTTAAGCAGTAAAACAAGGAACACGGTGAACCTTACAAAGGCAAGCAAGTCTTTGAAAATAAGTAGATCATCTCTAATGAGATCCAAAGGAAGGTGTGAAAGAGTGGAGGATCCAAATAGCAATGAGTTATGGGAATTTTTGGGTGGAGTGCCATGGAAAGACACAACAATTGCTCAAGGCTTGAGATCTTTAATTGTGAATTATTGGAAGGATAACACAAGGACCTCTCCTAATCAAAGATATGTTGTAAGAAGGAGAATTGGTAGTATAAACTGTGAGCCACATCCAATGCATTATTTGGATACCACTCAAACCCAATTTTTTGCTGATTTTGTACAAAAGTATCCCAAAATTAAAATATGTCAAAGGTATTTTGAAATGCTAAAACCTTTTTATGTCAAAATAAATCACACATGCACTACTTGTTGTTGTAAGGTTCATACTAAGTTTTCTAACCATTATGATGTTTATTGACGTATATGTGTAGAAATGCATACTGACAATGTTTTGCAAGAATGTAACATAATGCCTCCACCTAAATCGTCAAGGAAATTTTTGTCTTCCATTTTATGTGAAAGAGAGGATGGTCAAATTTTTTACAAAAAATCATGTTTGGATGGCACATGTGATCATTGTGGTGGATTGCAACATTTTCCTATTTTCCAACACATGGCTAGTACACACACAATTGGAGAAAAAATTATGGAATTTGGCAAATATACGATAGTGGCATACAGTCTAAAAGATGGAAAAGAAGAAAAGAAGTGTGAATTGGTTAGTGATAAGATTCTAGTGTGTCATTTTATGGGAATTTTTCGTGATCGGGTGGTTTATGATTATGCAATACATACACACAAAGAACAATGGTTGGACTCACAGTTCAAGTTATGCAAGGACACCTTTCCACTTCATCATATCATTTCAGTTGTCGACTTTGCTGAGAACTACACACTACAACCACAGAATGAGGTGCAATCACAATACTACAACTCTGTGTAGGTTTCTATATTTGTACATATAGCATTCATTCATGCAAATGATAGTAAAGAGGAAAATAGGAAAGTATTGAGGGAGTATCACTTTTACATCAGTGATGATCGTACACATTCTGCAGAGTTTGTTCAAGGTTTCTTTCATATGTTCTATGCCGATCTGGCTAGTAGGGGCATACCATTTAGTCAACATATCATATGGTCAGATAATTGTACATCACAATTCAAGAACACCAGGATTAGTGGTGTTCAACATATGTGGAACTTCTCAGAGGCTGGGCATGGAAAGGGGGAGCATGATGGAGCAAGTGCATGTATCAAAAGATCCCTAGCACGAGAAGAGTTAAAGTACACAAAAAATTTAAAGTTGATAGATGAAAGATCAATTGTCCAGTGGTGCAATGGTTCAATAGGTCCAAGTAGTGAAGGCAATTCTTTAGTTCGTAAATTTTTTCATTTAGTAGATGATACTAACATTGCAAAATATGAGGATTGTTGTACACTAATAGGATCAAGAGAGCTACACTCTTTTAGAAGCTCCAACGTAGGTACATGGACTATCCATACAAGGAAGATGGCATGCTTTTGTTATGCATGTACACTTCAATCATGGAATGATTGCAAGTCAACGGAGTGGGTTGATGAATGGTCTGTAAGAAGTCTAACCCCACTTGACACTTATCAGCTCCCGACCACTCTACAAATCATGGAGATGCAATCATCCATTGACTTTGATCATGTATCAGAACTACTAGAACCAGGTAATATATCTTACTTACAAGTTTTATTATGTTGCTCAATAAATAAATCTAACAAAATGAACATATCAATGCAAGGCATGTTTATGCAATAATTACAGATGAAGACAATGAAGAGGGTACAAATTATTACCTGTGTTGTTGTATCGAGGCCAAAAAGAAATTGGATTCCCAATTATAGATGGAGAAAACATAGAATATCCTATAGGTTTGGTGGTTGTTACTAGAACATGGCTTCGAAGGTATCCAATTAAGAATGTTGTAGTTTGGTTGTTTGAGGACTTCGACACGCATCGAAAAATTCTTCAATATTCGAACCTTGTTGTTGCCACCAACGTTCATTTGATCAAATATAAGGGTAAAACTACGAACAAGAACTTGTGGAAAGTGCGTGAGTCTGACCACGAGGCAATACTCGACACAATAAAGACCAGAGCAGACCCAGATGGTTCCCTAGATTGATTTGTAAGTATGCACATTGAATTTGTAAAGCCATGTTATTGATCACTCTTTTGGACCAACACCTTGCAATAAGGATTTTTCATGATTACTGTTTGATGTCATATACATTTATGACTGTCATTGATCCTTTTCTGGTTGTGACTATAGGTAATACTGAAGTTTTTCAAAGTATATAAGAAAAGAACAACATCGGTTGCTAGTGCAAGTGTTCAGTGGTATGAGAAACATCGGTTGCTGGTGCATTTTCTAGTTGTCAATCTTCTCTTTCTTTTCCATCTCCTAGATTTATCGAATTGTTATATACTACACATTTTATGTTAAGCCTCTCAGTGATACATTTGAAATTTATACTTAGGGTCATCGAGAGATGATAAAGTAGTGAAGGGGCACATCACCATTGTAGGACCTTCAATCGACCTCCTTATCTAGTATGCATGAAGGTGATAATAGGTCTCGTCAGTTGAATGACTGACATGATTTATGATTGCTCTTTTAATGATTTTTATGTGAGTCTATGTCTAAGATTAAGGGGCTTTTGTAGGTTTTTTGTGGACCAAATTCCTATGGTACTACACAACCATAGAGAGGCTACTACCCATGTGTTTCATAGGGAGCAGGTGATGTACATGTTTTGAACCATTTTGGAATGCAAATAGTTGGGCCAGCTGAGGTGGAATGGAAAAAAGAAACTGGGCAACAACTCCTTTTGTCCTTTTCTCAAGTACAATATATTTCATGATTTGTGTTGGAAATGATAGGATTATTTCCCTGCATGTATTGCTACAAGTATTGACAAATGGGAGGATTTTCAAGATGTTCTTCCATCACTATTGTAATATTTTTCATTGACTTACTATATTTTTTGAAGACTCCACATTCATAAGGACCTATTGCTGCATACACAACCATAGCTCTTGGAGTTTTTAGACATCGACTGACATAGACTTGATAGTCATAGGACATTGACTGTGGTGAGTGAATTTGATTATCAAGCACTTTATAATCATACACTCACTGTACTTAACAACTAATCACTACTCATTTCTAATATGTCCTTTTCATTTGCACATTTCCATGTACAGTGACCCTTCACAGTTCCCTTGTGTTCATACATTCATGATGCTTGTCTTAATGAATAATCTTCCTTTAAATCTATTGTCCTTTGATGAAGTGACAAGGTAGGGGTAGTGTATGCCTTAGAGAAATTGATGCAACCTAGGTCATCTCTAACATACCTTAGGGTATGACATTCAACAAAACAACTACTATGGTTCAACTGACTCAATCCCTTAATGGTGCAAAGTGTAAAAGGGAAACAATATTTGACAGGGTATTACTCATAAATCATGGTGATTATGAAATATCTGTCTAAACCTACGACTTCATGTTGGACCCCTCTACAATAACATTTCTCGATTTTTCGCTATCTCGGAGGCTTTTTCCTATGGTGGCGAATTTTCACTGGAGGAAAAAGTTGTCAAATGCAAGTAGTTGAAAGTTGCAAAGTGGTACAACTTTCATTTTGCAGCTCGTGTGACCAAAAAAATTGTTCCAACACATTAGGGTGGGTACGTTTACACTAGTAATGGTCCTTTTTTCACACCTAAACATGCGGAATCGCTTTGAGCTACGTTCAACCGGATAGATCCCTTAAGGGGCCAAAGTGCAAAATGGCTGTGAAATTCATCATGCTATTATTCGGACACCGTGATGCTTAGAAACTTCTCGTCTAAACTTAAAAGTTTAGTTTGGGCCCCTCTACAATAACCTTTCTCAGTTTTCGTTATCTCGGAGGCTTTTTCCTATGGTGGCGAATTTTCACTCGAGGAAAAAGTTGTCAAATGCAAGTAGTTGAAAGTTGCAAAGTGGTGCAACTTTCATTCTGTAGCTCATGTGACCAAAAAAAATGTTCCAACACATCCATGTGGGTACATTTACTCTAGGAATGGTCCTCTTTCACACCTAAACACATGGAATCGCTCCGAGCTACATTCAACCGGATCTATCCCTTAAGGGTCCAAAGTGCAAAATGGCTATGAAATTTAGCATGCTATTACTCAGACACCATGATGCTTAGAGAATTTTTGTTTGATCTTACAAGATCATGTTGGGTCCATATACAATAACCTCTCTCGGTTTTTGCTATCTCGAAGGCATTTTCTTGTGCTGGAAAATTTTCACTCAGGGAAAGTTGTCAAATGCAAGTAGTTGAAAGTTGCAAAGTGGCGCAACTTTCGTTCTACAGCTTGTGTGACCAAAAAAACTATTCCAACACATCTGGGTGGGTAAGTTTACACTAGGAATGGTCCTCGTTCACACCTAAACACGCGGAATCACTTTGAGCTACGTTCAACCAGATCGATCCCTTAAGGGTCCAAAGTGCAAAATGGCTGCAAAATTCAGCATGCTATTACTCAGACACCGTGATGCTTAGAAACTTTTCATCTAAACCTACAAGATCATGTTGGGCCCATCTATAATAACCTCTCTCAGTTTTTGCTATCTCAAAGGCATTTTCCTATGCTAGCGAATTTTTAGTCGGGGAAAAAGTTGTCAAATGCAAGTAGTTGAAAGTTGCAAAGTGGTGCAACTTTCGTTCTACAACTCGTGTGACCAAATGGACTATTCCAACGCGTCTGGGTGGGTATGTTTACACTAAGAATGGTCCTCTTTTTTCACCTAAACACGCGGAATCACTTCGAGCTACGTTCAACCGGATCGATCCCTTAAGGGTCCAAAGTGCAAAATGGCTACGAACTTCAACATGCTATTACTCGGACATCATGATGCTTAGAAACTTCTCATTTGATCCTATGGGATCAGGTTGGGACCCTCTACAATATCCTTTCTTATTTTTCTCTATCTCAGAGGCTTTTTCCTATGGTGGCAAATTTTCACTTGAGGAAAAAGTTGTCAAATGCAAGTAGTTGAGGCATATTATCAAACAATTCACTGCCTTGTCTATGGCTTGTTATGGCATTCCATCACCATGAGACCACTTTTCTTTGAGGAATTTTTTTAAAAATTTCAATGGATTGTCTATGCTATTGCTTACTATTATGCTTTCCTAGATTTTTTCCAAGCATCCATAGCTTGTTCGAAAGCATATGTTTTAGGCTTTTAGCCATAGCAAGAAGCAAATGAACTATTTGATAAAATGCTTTGGTAGACATATATGAAAAATGTTGTAGCATAGAAAACGGAATAAACTATTTGAAAAAATGCCTCAAAGAAATGTGGTCTCATGGAATGCCATGACAAGCTAAAGCAATTGGCAGCTGCTCCTAGTTATTAGTTATGCAATGTGAAGTAATTGCATTACTGCTTAGGTTGAATTTGTCAAAAGCTATATTGTAATTGAAATTTTGTCATCTATCAGCATCTAGTTATTCGTTATGCAATGTGAAGTGATGCTTTGAGTTTGAAAGATGCGCAATGCATGAATAAAAACTACAAAAATCTATTTTCTACAATTCATTAGTTAAACTCTTTATTTTATTTTCTCTCTATATCTCTATGCTATGGAAATGCCTTTCGATTTCAAAGAAGATAGTTTTTATCTCTTGTCATACAATTTTTTACATTTTTTTATCTCTTGTTATAAAAAAGAGCAAATATACAATGTTGAAGAAGAGTGAAAGCAAAACTAAATTTATCATTTCAAAGCAATTTTTTTGATGCATTTTTTCAAACAGTTCAATTCCTTCTCTATGTTGTTGCTTACTATTATGCTTTTGATATATTTTTTGAAGCATCCATAGCTTGTTCAAAATCACTTGTTTTAGGCTTTTAGCCATAGCAACAAGGTAGTGAACTATTTGAGAAGATGCTTTGGTAGAAATGTATGAAAAATGTGGAAACATAGACAAGGTAGGGAACTATTTTAAAAAATATCTCAAAGAAATTTGGTCTCATAGAATGCCATGATAAGAAAATGCAATTGGCAGCTGCTCCTAGTTATTAGTTATGCAATGTGAAGAAATTGCATAATTGCTTAGGTTAACTTTGTTCAAACTATATTGTAATTAAATTTTCGACATCTATCAGCATCTACTTCTTACTTATGCAAAGTGAAGTAATGCTTTGACTTTGAAAGATGTCCAATGCAATGCAATCAATGCATGAATATAAACTACAAAAGTCCATTTTTTACAATTCATTAGTTAAAATATTTATTTTATTTTCTCTCTATATTTCTATATGCTATGTACATACCTTGCAATTGTATTTAAAAGGATTAATAGGTCAATTAGGTGGTATTTGCAAAATCAAGTTGTGAATGAATGCTAATTAAGAGAAAAATTGTCAAATTGCCATCTTAGAAGTCTAACAAAGGGTGGTTATGGTGGTTGATCGGCTCAAGGGGTAGTTAGATGGTGGTATCAAGATATATTCCTGTAATACCCTGAGTTGAGGGTTGATTTTGTTTAGTTTCTAATAACAAAATATACTTGAAAACGCTGATCACTAGTTTTCTTTGTTTTCCTGAATTTTCTTTGCCTTGCATAGGCCCATACAAGTCTATCATGACTTGAGGCTTTGGATACTTTATTTCATATGTTTTTACTCTCTTTGCATCTTCTCTGAAGGTTTAAATCCACCGTTGGTGTGTGTGGGATCAACAAACTTGGTTACTACTTTGTTTTTTGTGTTAGGGGTTTAGAGGGCAACACTGTGACACATTAGCCAATCCACCTACTGTTATGACCCTGTTTCTTGGTGGATTGGACTCTACCATGATTAGTTTGGTGTATTAATACTTTGGAGGTCGAGAGAATGAATAAACTCAATGGGTTGTCAAGTTCTAATGCTGTTCAGGGGTGTTTCCACCATGAAAGTAAGGAACTCAAGTACTAAATCTGAGAAATATTGAAAGGAATGGGATTGTGAGTGTCCTTTAAGTTAGGGAAGAGGTATTGTGGGGTGTTTTCACCTTTGGAAGGATTGGGGGAGGTCTGGAGTTATGAGTTTCTTTAAAACCCTTTCTTTTGTGAAGGTTTAGGATGGTTTGTGAGTAGAGGAATAGAACAAGTTCTTGGGGCTCTTAAAATGGGAGAATCCTGAGTTTAGTGAGCATCCCTAAGACTATTTAAAGTTTCCTTGGTTTGGAGGTGAGTTTGTGAGGGGGTTCCTTTGGAAATTACGCCTAATTATGAAGCCTAGAGTGAGGGAGGTGTATTGAAAGTTCATGTTGGTCCAAAATAGTTACTATTGGTTTTGGAATATGTTGTGTAACCCTGAAAAGGGTATCTCAATCCACCTTTAAATGGTCACGTGTTTTGGAAAGGTTGGGAGAAAGTACGCTTGGACCGGGTTTTGAGTTTGGTGCAGGAGCACCTACACAACATCATCAATTTTTTTTATTTGAATACATCAATAGGGAAATGTTAGTGTCTTTAGGTTTATTTTGTCTAATAAGCTTTGAGAGATCAAACATAATGCAAATAAAGGTTTTTTTGTGTCTCAGAAGTCAATTAGAAATCATATAAGTTGTAAAATGCTGACAAAGCAACTTTAACACAAACAAATGTAATTAAGGGACCAACTAATCCCAAGGTTGGTTATGGGCATTTGGGAGAATATGGTTGTTGAAAGTTATTTAAAAATCATTTCCAAGGCTCAAATGAGAGAGTGGAAGAAGTTTTGTAATAATTTTACACAATAAACACCACAGTTTTGAGCAATTTTCTAGAAAAATATTGTTTTCTTGATATTTTTGATTGTTGTACGAGTACATACAGGTTCTTCCTAGTCTAATAATTTTAGAGGATGTGTCTATATGTTTTATAATTAATTTATTTTTTATTTGGTGTCTTAACTCTTTGTTTGTAGAGAGAACCAACACAGACTGTGATTGTCCTAGTGTTGCTGAATCAAGGGTTTGAGGGAAAATTTGTGATGTAACAATCAATCCACCTATTTTTTTCTACTGTATCTTGGTGGATTGATTGAAAAAATGTTATAATAAGTGTGTCAACTCATTTTGGAATAAGGAGTCATAATTATGTGGTTTTTTTTTGACCGTTCTAAGACTGAACAAGGGTTTTCCAACATGGAAGTGAGGAACCAAAGAGAGGTTTTTAAGAATTAATTCCTATAAGGGTTATGTGAGGGTCTCATGAGTCCGTGTAGAAGTATTTTGAGGTGTTTGGGGATTTGGAAGTGTTGAGAGAGGTCTCGAGTTGTATGTTTCTTTAAAACCCTTGATTTTGTGAAGGTTTTGGAGGGTTCTTGGGTTTTGTGAGTTAGAGGCTCTGTAGACACAAACTAATGACAAAATTTGAGGTTTGGCACCATGACCTAATACTTTCTAAGGAATTTGGATAGATACATAAAGTTGGAAGGGTGGTCCCTTTGGAAAAAAAGGTTAATTGTGAAGCCAAAATTGAAGTAGGTGTGTTGAAAGTCTGTCGGTCCAGAAAGACCACTGATTCTTTGGTATGTTGTGTAGCCTTGAAAAGGGTATCTCAATCCATATTGTAATTTTCTAGTGTTTTGGAAAGGTTGGGAGAAATCTAGCTAAAATTGAGTTTTGAGCACTATAAGAATAACCAGTCACAAATGTGAGTTTTGGAAACCTTGATGAATCTGACTTAGGGATTGTTGTCAATTGATTCAATTGTCATTGTATGAATGTTGATGGTCTTTGTAGGGCCTTGGTGGAGTCTTTTTGTTCATTTGCAAGGTTGAGGATTTGATACCATTGAGGGTGGGTTGATGCCTAGTAGGCTAAATCATTATGAAGAAGAGTTCTTGATTGAGAATTGACATTTCCATTGTTGTGAGTCTTCTCGACCTTGGCTCTGCATCAGAGTGCTACAAGGGTGGATTGTTGGGTAAGGTGTTGAATGAAGAGTTTTGTTTGATGGGGCTTTGAGGTTGTGTAGATTGTTCAAAATAGGTTGTATTAATCTTGTTAGGAGCCCCTTGAAGGCAAGTTGTCAAACTGATTGGGTTTGAGCCTCCTTGCCTCTGCATCGGTGAGGCACAAGTAATTGAAGCATTCCAAAGGATACAAACCACCATGAATGGAGCTTACTTATACAATACGCTTTAGATGGGGCTTATTGAGCATTCCACGATAATTAATTAAGCATTAGATGCAAACAAAATCCATGCCTACAACATTCAACCATACAACTTATAGGATATGCATGATAACATCATTCAAGAATGGCAGTAGCAAAATAAGTGTTTCTTTAATCAAAAATCTGAAAGGCTATACAATGATATATTGATAAAAGTATATAAATATATCCAAAAAAGCCATATAGGCATAGTCCAAAGGAGTCATTTGGATAAAATATCATGTATATATATCAATAGTACAAAACATATGTTCGAAAATGCCACATAGGCATACAAAAAATAACACTAATACATAGTCATTTCCCTCTAAAGGAAGGAAATAGATCTCGTGCTCGCTTCAAAATTCGGCTGGATGGAGTGACTGTTGCTTGTCTTGTCTTTCGAACACGCCCGCTAATCCTCCTCTCTTCACTCTGGACCTTCAATTGATACGATTAAAAGTTGTTGGTGTAATTAAATGTTTTGTACCTTGTCCTAGGTCATAATTACACCTTAGTTAAGTTTACTTAGGGACCACATAGGAGTTGTTGGATAATTTCCACCTTTGGTGGAATTATCTTCTTATTAATTTATCACCTCCACCTTTCATGGATATATCATGTGATTAGGGTTCCACCTTTTGTGGGAGATCCACTATTTGTGGTGGTTATCACATTATCAGCTTTCCACTTTAGGTGGAGTGATAGCTTTTCATTGTTGTCTCATTTCATAAGATTACGACACTTGTCATAATCTTATGCACTCCTATTTTCTCACCTTGGCTATATAACCAAGGGGTCTCTACTACATTTGTACACACATTAAAAGCAATTCCATTATCATTGACATTGAATACAGTTTATTCTTGTCATATTATTTTCTCTCTTCTTTGTGCTTTCCATTTGGTCCATAGATATTGGCATCCATAGAAAATTCTAACATGGTATCAGAGCAGGTTGGGTGCCATTGGAGAGTCTATTTTTGAAGAGAGGTACCAGATTTGGGGAGGTTCCATTTTTGGCTCTTTATTGCAGGTTTATATCGGAGCTTGCTGGTGCAAATCTAAGCTCACCATTGCATCTAGAAGGTTCAAGAAAGTCGATTTTGCCTTTTTTTCGTCCAAATCAGACATATGAGGCCAAATCTATTAGGGTTTGAAGTTGAATTGTGGTTGCCAGATCTAGAAGGTAGCTACATTTTTGGAGCAATTTGGGTCAAATCCAACCCTGCCATTGCATCCAGAAGGGCCAAAAACACTAAGATCGACTGTCTAATAGTCCAAATCAGAGCAAATCATCCGATGAAGCATAATTTTTTTGCCCAAAGAGCCGTATGGCCCCCTAAGTCGCCATCATTGTGTATGGTACGATTTTGAAAAAAATATTGTTGAAAATTTTTTTGAAATTTTTTTTATATAAAAATTTAATTTTTGCAAAAGAAAACTTTGTTTAAAATTTTTAGTTTTGAAAAAGATTTGAAAAAATAAAACAAAAAAATATAGAGGAAAAGTGAAGGTACACAGTCCGTAGACTAGTATCCTCTGTCCGCAGGGTACTCAGCGTACCCACCACCCTCCACTCGGTGGTCACGTGGCCCACCCATCAGCCCGTGGTCCCTCATATTCAGGTGGGCATAATTGAAGAATCAGCATCCCTCCACGAAATCCACCGAGCTTACAATCTAGCTGACAAAATTTCAGAGGCAACTCAGAAACTTCAGCAACTACATAAGATTCAGGCGACTTTCAACAAAAACTAGTGAACAAAATATAGCAGCGGACTAAAGAGCATATTCTATCACTAGTAAAATTTCCCGACAAAGGGGCATTTTTTGTGGTGAGGGGTGATAGGCCGTCAAATTCAACATATCATTTTGTAGACATCAGCAATACATCAGCGATGATGTCAGCATTCTAAAGAACTTTTTGCCCTCTTCACAGTTGAGCAATTTCATTTTGCAGGCCAACTTCAAAGCCTCATATCTTAGTCATTTTGGCTCCCTTTTCCGAGAATTTTTTTTTATTTGGGCTAATTTTTTGTGCTCTTCACATTGGTGCAATAATTTTTTGGTTTTGGCTTCTGTTTTTTCCAGAAATTGCAGATTCTCATAGGTGTTGCTGCTTCGTTCTCATTTTGGGAACTTTAGGAGCTCATAACTTGCTCCTATGGTAACATTTTTGAGTGTCATTTTTTTTTTAAGTGCATAATTTTTCGTGTACTTCTCAGTGGTATGATCAGATTGATCTCATTTTATACCAAAAATTATACTTGAATCTGTGGCCTATTTTGGCATCTGCATGTACCAAGATCAAAGTCCACTTTGCTATTTTTGGCAGTGGCAATTGTAAATGCACTAAATATAAAGTGCCAAATCAAATATCTCTTGGGGGCTACTTTGATTGAGTTAATTTGGGGGGGTATGTCTTGTGTGATTGTGCCTATTTTGTGCTCTTGCATTCCATCATGGGTTCATCTAAAGTTACACTCTTAACTGCACATAATTATGCTACATGGAAAGTATGTGCATGGAGTAAACTAATGGAAAAATGTTTAATTTACTACATTAATGGAACCATAACTACACCTGCAGATCCTAAGGCAGATGCAACTGCATATATGGATTGGCTCACTAGAACTTCTATGGCATTGGGTACACTTAGAAAGTTCATTTCAGATGATCTCATTTTTCATGTTGATAAATGTACTTCAGCCAATGAAGCTTGGGATAAGCTTGCTACTTTGTATGGCAAGCTTGATAAGGTTAAGGGATACAAACTTGAAAATGATCTCTTAAGCCTTGATCCTAAGAATTTTGACACTATTCAAGATTATGTCACTAAAGCACATGAGCTAAGAGCATAACTAAAGGATTGTGGTATTGACAAAGAGGATGATCAATTGGTCTTTAACTTGTTGGACAAGCTTCTAGGTGAGTATGCAGCCTTTGTTTCAAGTTTTCAGACTCAAAAATTGACAATTAGCAATTTCACATCACCATCTTTTGAGGCTCTCACAGATCTTTTGATTCGAGAGAAAAATAAGCTTATTCAAATGGGTACTTTGAAGTCTTCAAAATCACATGCCTTGGTTGTAAAAGATGAGAAGTCTTCAAGTAGCAAAGAAAAGAATAAGTACAAGCCTAAAAAGAACACACAATCCACAGAAGAACATAAAAATTCATTTTCAAAAGAGAAATCATCTAAGAAGGAGAGGTCCTTTTGTGCATATTGCAAGAAGGATGGACTTGAAGAACATTATTGTTATAAGAAGGATATTGATGAGTTGAAAAATATTCTCAAAAGAAATCAAATTGGTTTGCCTTCTAGAATGACAAAATCTTCTTCTCCTTCTTCTACAAAACAGTCCAAGGGAAAAGGTCGTGCTGATTTTTCATCTACATTAGGAAATCAAGGTCAAGCTCTTTGTGCTTATTCAAGTCCAGGATCAAGTAGATGGCTTCTAAATTCAAGAGCATCACATCATATGGCATCTTCACAATCTATATTCTCTTCATTTCTGCCTTGTTCTATGTCTCCTATCTTGATGGGAAACAATACATACATGAGTGTAATTGGGAAGGGATCTATTAGTTTTGGGGACAACACTTTCCAGGATGTTTTGTGTGTTCCTCATTGACGATTAATCTTCTTTCCATATATCAAATTACACATGGTAGAAATGGGAGAATTGTGGAGTTCACACCTGATTCAATCATCATTCGAGACTTGGAGAGTAGAGAGATTATTGCTACTAGGGTGGTTGATCATTCATCTCGGTTGTATACCTTTGTTGAGTTTGCTTCTGATGGTAACATTGTTCCTTCGACTGTTGATCACACTTCTAGTGTGAACCATGATTCAACGGAGACATTTGGCTACTTGAACTTGGGAGTTCTCACATCAAATCCAGTACTTGAGCCATGCATTTCATCTCCTCCAGTACTGTTGCAGTTGATGATGCTTGTGATTCCACAGTTTGGGTTCCTTGTGATTCAGTGCACCAGGATATACATTGTCTTCCAGATATAGCCACTTTGGATGGCTTCTTAACAGGTATTTCAGACTTTTTTGTGGAGTCTCATCTTGTAGATTTGGGGGACATCATTGATGACATTCATCTTCTCTTTGATGAAGATGCTCTTTCTTCAGTTGTTGTGAGGGAACACTCTCACCTTCTTGTTCATTCTCTACATGATCATTCTTTGTAGTTTGACATGAGTGTGGATACTTTTGGACAACATTTGGAGGAGGCTTGTTTGTCTTTAGAGGGGATATCATTCTCTTTGGATCATGTTCTACATTCTTCTCTACTAGATGTTGGATTTTACTCTTCAGTAGTGTGGCCTAGAACACTTGTTTGGAGTGTCTTCTTTCAGCATCGACGTGGAGACACTTGAGCATGCTTCGGAGACATCATACATCCTACATACATTATTGGTTTTGTTTCTTCCTAAGGGGAGAAATGTTGTTCGGAAAAATTGGATCATCTTTAGCATTCAATGTCGAGCTTCTACCATCATTGTAGGAGACTCAACATTGAGGGGGGGCTGCCTTGTCTCTCTTCTACTTCTCTCTTATGGGGGGTATTTTTCCTCACATGGGGTTTTTACTTTCTCATGCATCATTGAGGGCATTTCTATCTTGTATTTCATCTCTCTTTTGGGGAGGAGTTTTGTCCCACTACGTTTTCTCCTTTTCTCCAGTTGTGAGAGATTCCATTGCATTTGTACATGGGTACCTAACATGGCCTAGTTGTTAGGACCCATCTTGCATTGTTTGATTATCCCTAAGTTGCACTTAAGGGGGGGTGTTGGTGTAATTAAATGTTTTATACCTTGTCCTAGGTCATAATTACACCTTAGTTAAGTTTACTTAGGGACCACATAGGAGTTGTTGGAGAATTTCCACCTTTGGTGGACTTATCTTTTTATTACTTTATCACCTCCACCTTTCATGGACATATCATGTGATTAGGGTTCCACCTTTTGTGGGAGATCCACTATTTTTGGTAGTTATCACATTATCACCTTTCCACTTTAGATAGAGTGATAGCTTTTCATTGCTGTCTCATTTCATAAGATTACGACACTTGTCATAATCTTATGCACTCCTATTTTCTCACCTTGGCTATATAACCAAGGGGTCTCTACTACATTTGTACACATATTGAATATAGTTTATTCTTGTCATATTATTTTTTCTCTTCTTTTTGCTTTCCATTTGGTCCATAGATCTTGCAATCCATAGCCAATTCTAACAAAAGTAAAGATATTAAAACATATAAATTGAATTATGGAATAGCATATAACAAAATATAATCACTTACCGCATACATATAGTCATCATGCATATTTAAAGCATCACGATGTCCATGATCTAGAGTGAAAACCACCTGTAGCAATCATGAAGATAGAAATTAAACTACATAAAATTATCATGAAAATTTTCTATAATAGACCATAAAAGAGAAAATATAATGTCAAATCGACTAATCTATCCCATACCTCTCTCAATGGATCAGAACTAGCTATTGCTGCAGCAACTCCATGGTCCATCATGCCATCAACATCACCAGGGCTATCTCTTGTGAACAACTAAAAATGAAACAATATCTCAGGTATCATGTTGATATAGGAGAACATAATATGACACGATCAAGGAATACTTGACTGCAATGTTTGTGTTTCTCATCAATTTTTTAGATTTGTATACACACAAAATTATGAAAACTAGCTAACATAGATTTACAACCCTATTAATGAATAAAGGCTACCTGAGTGTATGTTGTTTGAGGATATGAATCATGAAGTGTGGAGGAAGAAGGTGCACCAAGAAACTGTTTGAAATCCGAAGCATGTTATGAGACAAACATTCAAATATAACATTCAATTCTTCAAATGCAATAATAATATCTTTAATACTAGTTGCATACCTGTGGACTCATCGTCAAGAATGTATAAGGGTTTCTAAGAATAGAGCACCCCTCATGAACAGTGCGACCCTGAAATTTCATCATATCAAAATTCTACTCATTTAGTTATTCTTAAATTTCAAAATATATTTTAATAAACAACAATAAAATAACTTGCTAAATTTTACCTAAGTGTCAATGCCGAATGTATCATTCAAAATATCATTTGTGAAAGCCATCACCTCTGCAACTGACGTAGGTTGTGCAGCTGCATCACGAGCACCCTGATAATCGTATGTGAAAAAAACACCACAAGTGCCACAATGGTGGGGTGGAGCTCAAGGCCTACACATCTCCTCCACACCAGGCTCTACTAGAGGACTCGCACACTGTAAAATGGTCTGGGTGAGTGAGCCAATCGACTTCATCGTGTCCACCTTTACACTATCCTTAACAATGGAAGGAACAACAACATGCTCCACCATGGGTCTGCCCAAGGCTCTTAGTGCCAACTTTGGATTACATCGTGCAGTTGGTCTATCATGTGTGGAGCCCCCACCTCTACCCTGAAAGTCTAATATGTCAAAATAGTTTGGCATTTTATTGAGGACAAACTCGCAATAGAGTTTCCTCAAAAATTGTTGCAGCACCTCATGGTTATTGCATGGAGGTTGGTCAAATACCATCCACCACCGCTCCCAAAATTTGTTTCTAATTAAATCATGGTGGAACCAATGGATGGGGAACCTCTTGCATGCATGGGACAAAGGTTCATTGGCTTTTGGGTCTTTAAATAGGGTACACAACTTAGCTTTGCTAATTTTTAGTTTTTTGACATCTGTATATGACAAACCATTAGCATAAAATTGCCTCATCTCATCTCTCTTAGTTGACCAAAAAATCATTTACTCACTCACTTCTCCTACATGAGTTAAAATTGACTTTAATGATTCAACAATCCCTCTCCTATAAGGGTGGGCTTCGACATGCTCGATTAATCTTGCAATTAATTGTTGAATGTCTCTTTTATTGTTTTCAATTTAATTTTGAATATTTTCTTGTGTTCCTTGAGGATGCCTATGAATTGATGGAGGGGTTTCAGTTTGTTCTTGTATAGGAGGATCTTGATGAGGGGGTGATTGTGAATTCTCAATGTTTTGAGGTGGAGATTCATTCCCTGAGAATTAGAGCAATGTTTTATTATAAAAATCTATTTAAAGTTGCATTCCAAATCAAATTTGAAATAAATAGAATAAAAATACACACCTCTTTGCAATCTTCGACCTCTCCGACATGTTGGCGGCATTCTCGTGGAAAATGGCAAGTTAAGGATGCAAATAATGGAGGAGATTTGGCGAGCATGAGCTACAGACCTGAAATCTTCCTTCTCAAGCTACGGTTGAAGACAAAATGAGGGTTCCAAACCCAACTTTTGCATTTTATGTCTAGAAATACATTTTGCACACGCCAAATGTATTTTTAGACATTTGGCGTGCACCAAAGGCCTTATTTCAATGTTTTTTTTATCGTTTTTTCAATTTGGCACCTAAATTGTGTCACAGATTGGTGCACTTACCCAAACATTAACTCCTACATCATCATGATCTAGTTCCTCCTCTTCGACATCTTCATCAGGCACATCATCAACTAACTATTGATCCTAACCATCATCTACATCATCTTATATTTCTTTGGTATCTTCTTCATCCACCAAATTATACTTTACCGGCCTTCCTCTTGGATCATGTCTAACAACATATGACCAACCCAGTTTACCTAGAACCTCTGAGTAAAATACCTTCTCACATTAGCTTGGAAGAACATAGGGCTCATTTCCAACTTACTCAAAATACCTTATATTAACCATGGTAAATCCATTATCATGTTCAATAACATTTCTCTTGGGATCATTTTCATTCAATCATAGCCTGTACAATAGGATGAAGAACAAAACTAATTTGAAGGACTTAAATTCACACTCGAGTATATCATCCAAATTCCCATAGTATTGATTTTGTGAGACTTTTGGATGTATGTTGCTTCTAGATGAAACATTTGTCACCTGAAAGACTGCAGTTATCTTAGAATCACAAGTTTTCTTTGTGTCATCCAAATTTTTTATTTGAAATTTATGACCATTGCACCACATAGCCTTGTGGTGTTTCACCTGCAATATGTCAAACATGTAAAAATTATTGCAATATCGTCAGTTGATAAACATATTTATTCTTGGCCGAATGTATGTAAAGGAAAAAATCTCAACATATATATTCATCAATATAATTGAAAATAATTAAATAATGTGGGTGATTAATATATTTATACGTACCTATTTATCTCTTAAACCATATGCGAAATCAATTTCCCTTGGTGTAACATGGGAATCTCCATTACGATGAGCTTCTTTAACTAATGAATCCACACATTCCCATGTTAATGCATGACCAGATTGTTGACATCGTTCAATCCATACCATCATCCAATCAAGATTTTTTGCGATGTACAAATGTAGTGCATCCCACTCTTAACCAACTGTATAAAAAAAATTTGAAATTCACAAATGACGTATAATTAATTAATTACCATGGTATACGACCTTAATTTATAATTGATGCATATTGAAGATTAATAATTAAATACGTACAATATACATAAAAACAAAATGTAAAATGTATTCTAATTAATCTCCATGACCATCTTATAATTACCTGCTAGTTTCCTCAATCTACCTTTCCCCATCAAGTACTCCCCTTCGAAATTGTTAATGGATTTGGGATCCCAAATGCGATCTACATGGATCTTTATTGAAAACTTAGGAAGATATTTAGTAATGTACACCATGGTCTAGTATACCATATATTCCTCCACAATAGAACCCTCAAGATGTTCTCTTTGTTTAACTAAAGCCTTCAAAAATTTCAAGTGTCTCTCAACCATCCACATTGACCTTGTGTGTACAGGTCCACACTTCAATCTCCTCAACTTGGTGTATGAGGTAGTGTTCTTGTGTATTGAAAAATGTCAAAGGTAGACACTTTTTCATTTCACACATTAGATGAGGAATTTTTCTCTTCCAATAATTTATATCTTCTTTATGGATTTCTTTAGATGGCAGCCATCTACAAGTGATTCAAGACACAAATATATTAACGAGATTTACCAAAAATATACATTGAATTGAAAACATATCGCTACTTACCTCATGTATTTTCCAAGATCATATACAACTTTCTTGACATTGTTGTCGAAGTTGTCTAGGAGAGATAGAGGTAGAATGTACTACAACAATTATGAAATGATCTTTTCATTATTTTTCCAAAAGTAGTAAACATAATCATTGAAAAGTACATACAGTATACAAATATATATATATAATATAAAAGAATAATTACCTTAATGAAGGTATGCCAATCATGCATTTTCATCCTTTACCCAAATTCATCTTTCTTTGTTATGATATTGTTTATGCTCGCAGCAAATCCTGTGGGAAATCGAATTTTTTGTATGAATTCTTTTATAGCATTGCTTTGCTACTTTGTGGATAACCAAGGAAGGGAACTTATATTAATTTGGTCTCCATCTCTATTTAATTGAATGAAATTTTTCATTGCATGAGTGGCTTCCTTAATGTCACTACAAATTTTGACAATTTTTTCTTTGTCATGCCTTCCATCCAATATTTTCCATAACATTTATGTCATATTATTTTTGATATGCATTGTATCAAACAAATACACAATTTATAGCTACTCATAGTAGGGCAACCTACTAAATTTTTTGGGATAACTTTTCAGTCCCTGTGGAAGTCGACCAATAATGCCTTGACAACCTTCATGAAGCATATAAGTTAAACAAATTAACAATGACAATCATTGTCAATTACAGTATGAGTAACCACAACACAATATAAAAATATAAATTCAAAACATATCATATATGATAGATAAAAAAATTGATCTGATGTATAACCTTGATGATTAATTATATTATATTCCAACTTCCATAGGCAAGGTGTCATTCTTTGTGGTTTTGATGTAGTCTCTTCTTTACCATTGAAAAGATGTTTTCCGGTAGTTTGATACTTATTATTTATGTGGAGGAGGTTCCTATACTCATCAAACACCTACTTTCCTAAACTTTTTGAATCACGAGATGTCATCTTTGGACCACAAATTCGACATGCAAATTTTCCCTTTGTTTGAAGACATGCAAAACATATATAATTGGATTAAATATGTCAATTTTTATAATTATATATAATGAATAGATTATTTTAAAAAATGCATTATATCTACTTCATAAAATTAAATATCATTAAAGTCACACAGTCAAACGTTATAACATACCAAAAAAATGTGTAATCCCTAGGGCATCTTCAATTGTCCATACAAGCATTGCATGGAATTGAAATTGTCTTTGTCCTATTGGTCTAGATATGCCATACATAGTGACACTATTCCATAACTTTGGTAACTTGTCGATAAGAGGCTTGATATATACATTCATATCTTTAACTTGGTACTTACCTAGTTGAATGAACATAAACATTACATAATTATTGTAGCCATTTTACTACAATATATATAAATTAAATGAAAAAAAAAAAAAGTCATTATGCAACAAATAAGACAAATGAGATGCTACTACGTTAAAGAAAATTGATGTAAAAAAATACTTGGAAGAATCATTTCCAGCATTATGTGCTCCCTCTTTATTGACATCCATGGAGGAATTTTATTGTTGATAACAAAAACAAGCCACACCGAGTAAATAGATCTCAGCTCTCCAAGAGGATTGACACCATCTGCTACCAATGAAAGCTTGAGATTGTGAGATTATTCTTTAAAGTGTGGCCATTTTTCCTCCATTTCCCTAAATGCATAACCATCTGCAAGAATTCAAATAATTTCATCTCCACTTCTATTTCATGCATGGTAATCCATAAATTGCGCTAAACTTTCACACGTAAATAATTGTTGCATATGTAGAATAATGGGAATATAATGAAGAACCTTGCGAGGCACATTTTTTGTTAGTTGATTTGTTTGATATCTACTTATATGGTATTCTGGGCATTTAGTTGCAAATTGATGTTGTTTAAATGATATATAATATGATCATTGAGACAAGCATATATTGCTTGATAATCCACTCCAATATCTTTCATAATGCCAGATAAATCTCGGTATGAGCAAGGTAAAATATTTGATGGTGGTAACAAAAATTCACCAATCAATCTACAACATTTTTTTTTTTGTTAATATAAAGAATATTAATGGTACATATTTCATCCTTTATTTACTAGTGATGAGCTAACAACAATTAAAATAGATGAAAATATATGACATATATGACATACCTTAACATCTGTGAGATTGCTATGTTGGATAAACCATTCATAACCTTCAAGTTCACTAGCAACAATAAACCAAAGAGAAGAGTTGTTTGGGAGCCTTTATAAAGGGGCTCGTATGCCTTCTCAAGTATAGGAAAATCATGAACATCATCAAAGTCATCTTGATCAAAATGATCAGTTGTGCCACTAAATGTGTCATGGATCAATGTATTTGTACAATCATCTAAAACTATGTTTTCTGGTGCATGATCATCTTCTTCCATAGGATCATTAACCTCATCTTCGATATCCATAGCTCCATGTTCCTCCGCTTGCAAAACCATGTTCTTTAGGCCATGATAATCCATATCATGTTCCCTAGGGCACCCCGCCTTTATAATAATGATAGAAACAAATAAGCCATGATTATGATCAAGTTATGTTTATATATATATAATGTTAAAACAATATAAACATTTAAAAATTCAATCAATATAAACACATAATGAACAACTTACCAATGGACAATAATCATGCCCCCCTTCAACATGACCATATTTCCTACAATGTTTCTCAGATATTTTGATTAAAAGTCTTCTCGTCTTTAAGCCCTTGCAATTATTGCAAGGACAATATCATTTCCCATCACCCTTTCTTTTCAATCTAGCCCACAATCTATCAAGTGACTCTTCATTTTTTTCTATACTTATATTATCTAACATGATTTTTTTTTACCACGCTTGAATATTTAGATCTTCAAAAAATATCAAACTCACACTCCAATAATTTTTAATCATAGACAGGTAAAAAAATCTAGTAATTATGATATTTTACACCCAAAAAATTTGGCATGCAACCACCCTTGGAAAAGAGAATATAGTCTGAAGTTAATGACCCCACAAAACAATTTAAAATTATAATTCCAGAAATTATTAAATTCTAATTTTACTATGATTTTGAACTTGCACAACAAAATCTAGAAATGAAATCTGATGAGATGTTTCTTTAAAATATGATTTTCAAACCTGGAAGTATAAATTTGACTTCACAAATGAATTATAGAAATAAAATAGTATGGCATAATAAAGAGTTTCATTTGAAGTGGAACACCCTATTATATGCCTTGATAAAGTTAAAATAATTATGAATTTTATCTACAATATAGCCTGCATAGTCAATAGTCTTATTCACATCCCTGCTTTGGATATCAATAGGCAACACCATTAGATGGCCTCCTTGAAAGTTCAATCCATTAAGGGAATAATGAAAGGGTCTTCCTTAATGATTACATCCATCTGAAAAAAAATATTGTATGGTTGAATAAGGATGATATCATTTTGAAAGACTAAAATGATTGTTGAGATTGATCCTAACATATTTATGTTGAATACAATACATATAAATAATCTTGTATAGACCTTCACTTCCACACTCTCAACAAAATTGTTTTGTAAGGACAACACTTCACTTGCCTAGTTTTGTAGGTTAAGCTAAATCTTGTTCTCACAAGAAACTTCAAATGTCTCATACACTTTCATCTACTTACGAAGCAAGCCTCTATCTAAATTGACTTCACCATTACAATAGTGCTTCAAAATATCATAGGGCCATCCTCTGGTTTCATATGTCAAATCTATTGCCATTTGTATTGAATTTTCTTCCATCCATGTAATTCATGTCTTTGGTTACAATGTTCATTCTAGAATCCATATACAACTTCCTCCCTCCTATTGACATAGAATTAGTATGGAATACTATCTTGACTTTTAAGCTAAATATTAAAAATTAGTTAGAGCTTATACTATGAAAAGGAGAATCATAATAAACCATAACCTTATCAGAAATTGAAATAGATAAGGGGTCAATCTATTCCACACATATTCACATAGACAATGAGCATGATATTTAGGGTTCCTACTCTTACTATTTTTCTGTTTATTTATGAAAAATAAGGTTACACTACAATATTTTTGTTCTTTTTTTATCTACTCTAACTCCTATTTCCTCTAATACATTCAATCATACTAGTATTGTGCCTCCTGTAAGAACATTATATCATGGCTAAATGAAAACAATGTTCAATTCCATGAGGCCCAAATGATATTTAGGCATTGGTCTTGAAATGTCATCAAACTGAGACTAGTCATTGTTATATAGTATCAAAGTTTCATTGATACTATTGGTCAGTATGATTTGTCATGTGAATTGATTAAAGATTGATAACCTATATATTCATAAGGTCCAATCATTATGTTTGATAGTGTATTGGCCAATTTACTGTCCAATGCTATTTGCAAAATGAAATATAGTAAAACATAAAACAATGATCTTTTCTATCTACTCCATTGTAAATAATAAAGACTCTAGAAATTTCCTTCCAATTTGAGTGTTGGAATTCTTTATTTTTTATAGTGGAGTAGATAGAAAAGATCAATGTTTTATATTTGAATATATTTTATTTTTCATTGTATTTGATCAACAAATATAGTTTGATGATGATTTTTTGACTAGTCCTACAATATTAGTATCTTGAGGTATTATATATGTAGATATAAACTACATTTTTATGATGCTTGATGTTATACCCATGTCCACTTGTTATCACCATAATTGTTTTTATTATGTATATGCAATATAGGGATACTATAGAGGTAAGGAGCAACGAGCAAAGAGTAAATATTTAAGGAAATGGACTTCAAAGAAAGGCATGACACTTTATTGTACATCCCCAAAAGGATATCATAGTTATGAATATTCAAATAAAAAATGATTATTCCATGTCATAACCATGAAGGGGGCATTGAAATTAATAATATCAGTGATAGGGTATTATGACAAACTTTAAAAGATACATAAAGAAAAGTAAACTGGGTAGTCAAGAGGGCTTTTAAAACATCACAAATCTTGTCAAGGGTTCATTTTCTTCATGTAGAAGTATGGTAAACTAATAAATATTTCCATCTCACAAAGTTTCAAAAGAGGAAAACCTACAAGCATATTAAGGAGTGCATGGACAATATCTCAAGCAGCTACCATAATTAATTTCTTCAAGTGTTATGCAAGGCCATTGACATCAAATGAATAAACTCGTGCATAACCTAAAAGACAAAGGATAGTCAATTTTCTAGAGGGAAAGTATCACAAAGGATATGGGATCACTTTCAACAGAGATGTGATGAAATTTTACATTTTTTTCTTTATTTTTCTTAATAAGGTCAAATCCTTTCTTTTAGTGTCAGAATCTACCACATAGAGATTAAATATGCTTACTCTCAAATAAAGTTGAATTATATAAACAATAGTCAGATGCCTCCCTTAACATAAAGGACAATATAAAGTACTAAGGAATTTTATATCCTTTATAAGAGATTTTTGTTAACAAGTTAAAAACTTGAGAGGGTAATACACAGGTTGCAAGGAGAGTTAAAAAATTATCATAAGTAGCTCAATACAAAAGGAAAAAATTAAGAATGGAAAAGCATGAGTAGATTGACTAGCTTCACTAAAAGCACACATTATTTTTACATCTTACCTGGATATTACTTGATAAGGTAAGGAGTTATTTTTTCCACTCAGTTTCATATGGTGGCATATCTACACACAAATCACAAAATTGTCAAATAACTAAATAAATTGTATTACTTAATAAAGTTGTTACAACATGCCATTCATGTCAAAATCAACTCTTCTTACCACAAAAATTTTGGTTTGCAATTTGATAGGTTCATGTTTTGATTCCTGTACCAACTTCTGAAGGAATTTGGTAGCTTATACTTCTACATGAGGAGACAATTTCATCTTTTAAACTATTCCAAAGTACAAAACAAATAGAAATCATATAATCTGCATGATATTATAGCTTGCTAGATGTTTGACGACATCTAAAAAGTTTAAGTGAACTAAGAAAAATAGAGAGGCCTTGACCTTCATTTTTTCATTTTTAGTTTGTTTCTCTAAATATCTCATAATATTTAAAATTGGTTGCATGATTTATTTATTGTTCCAATAAAAAATAGATACATTTGTATAGAGTCAAGATGAATTCAATAAATTCAAGTAACAGATATACCATAACTGCTTTTATAAGACACTGGCATCTAAGGTCTAAACTCTATTTCTGAAACTTGGCAAAGGGCAAAATACATCTTTATGAAGTAGTCTTCAAAAATATCATAGCTAAATGGATCTAACTATCCAATATAAAACATTCCCAATTATTTTTACAACCCTCTAAGCCTAAATCTTGACAACTATTTCACTATGTAGCTATCCCTATGCCTTTGATATTATCTAGTTATGGCTCCCAAATCTATTGAAAATTGATCATTAGGGTTAAAATTGAAGCCTTGCAAATATGATCTTTGTCCAAATCCATCAATTATAAAAAATTCGCTTATAAAGAATTTGTGAAGTAAGGTCTAAAATTCTGAAAATGTACAAGACAAAAAATAAAATCTGATGAGATGTTGCTTTAAAATATGATTTTTAAACCTAGAAGTACAAATCTAACTTCACAAACGAATTCTGGAAAAAGACAATGACTACCCTCAACCCGGCAATATCTTCGTGAGTTTTTCTTGATTTTCCCTAAGAAAATCATCGAGCAAAACACTGTCGTAATAAATAGTCAAGCTCATTTTTATTTATGTTGGCCACAATTTAACTTTGCAAGTCTGTCAAAATTTCGGTGAAAGATCTTCATCAAAACGTTGATGAAAAATAAGGTTTGTCAAGATTTCAACGAACGTCGGGGATCAAATTTAAAGAAAATGAAAATTTCACACAAGTGCCCAATGATACATTTGATTATCTAGCTTTCATCAAAAATTTTCATCAAATTTTGCAATCAAATGAGTTAGTGCCCCATGCCCTAACATCCAACATTTATTTCTCTTTTTGTGTGATCTGTGGGTCTTATTTGTATATTTTTCAAAGAATAGGATTGGAAATGTTTTAAACAACTTGTGAAATCCCTTCAAGGTTATCAAAACCCTAAAAGAGGCTTGGATAACACCTACAGGCCAAATTCTATAGTTTCAGATTCGAAAAATTACAAGGAGAAGAAGTGCAGACCGAGAGCTATGGATTCCCCTTTCAATATTTGAAAACAATAAAGTGGACACTTCCCCTAGTTGTGGCGACTTAGTCCCACTATGTAGGTTTTCTAGAGATTTCTACAAATTTGGATACTCATTTGGCTGAAACAGCCTCCAATGTAGTTTTCCAAATTTTTCCTAAAACTAGACTAAGTCACCAAGTTTGGCACAAGTGTCTCGCCACGCTCAAAAATAAAATTTTCTAGAACTTGTGAGACATTTGCAGTCTTCATTCCACCTTCTATCAGTTTCCAAGTGCACTCTTTCTATTTACACATTTTATCTTGTTCTATATTGCATTTAATCTATCTTTCTGCATGTCATGTTGCATTTTCAATTATTCCTTATCTTTTCAAGTTTACACTTGGTGGTGAGCTGTCTTTATCAATTTCCATCCCCAAGAACTCTTCCTTTGATAGATTTCAATCACCTTTGCATTGAAGTCTCAAGGGTTTGTTCTTGAATTTAGTGATAGATCTTTTTTCCTTAACCTTTAGGTGCAAAACCCTAGAGGTGTAGGAGGTGACGAAAATTTATGGTACATTTTGGTGAACTCGATTTTCAAACACCTTATTTTTTGATTTGGAGTCCCTTATCACCCTAGATTTAATTGACATTGTATTTTGCATTAATTAATTTGTATTAATGAAATTGTACATATAGCTTGCATTTTTGAATCTCAGATCATTGAAAATCATACAAAATTTACATTTATCTTTCCTCTTTCAGTCATCCAACATCAACAACATCAAAACCACTTGAAAATTTCTAGAAATTTTGAAAAAAAAACTAATTAGGACTAATTCGCCATTCTGGGCGACTTAGTCCCTATCAAGATTTTTAACTATCTGTTACAACATCAGAAACCTCATTCTTGTGCTTCATAGGCCTCCTAGTATCATATTCTATAATTCTGGAAAGTTTCAAGAACATTTGTTTTATGCATCTAGTTGAAAAACATCGATTTAGGGTAGTCCTTTTTTAAATCATTTCATCATTAAATCTGAAAATGCTTATATTTTTAAAATTTTGTATCACATTGATCAAATTATTTTTCACTTTTGCATATACAATGTTTCTATTCATAAAACTTTGCATGAGTTTGATAAAAGTGCTTTTCATTCTTAAAGCTTAGCATACATTGGATAAAAATGTTTTGTATCTTTGGATATACATTGTTTATATTACCGAAATATTACATGAAATGGTTACATAGTCTTTTCATTTTTTTTCAAATAAATCTAGTGTCTTACATATCTAGACATGCTAAAAATAATTTCATATCCCCTCCCTATGAGAGTGTTTTAATGAAAGAGGATACAACTTTCGACATTCCTAATGATCATATTTTTTCTTTTCCTAATATCTTTCCACTTGGTGATGAAGATACTTGGTTATTAGAACCAATCAATGAGATTTTTGAGAATCTTCGTTATTTCTCTCCTCTTACATCTCTTAGTGTGAAATATGTTAATAAAAAATCCAACCCAAACATAGGTAATCTTGACAATAACGTTTGTTTTTCTCCTAGTTGTGCAGAAGATGCTTTGATGTTAGAAAACACAATCAATAAAAGTCATGAGAATATTAGTTTCCCCACTTCTCATAGGAAAACCCTTATGGAGCAAGAAAATTCAAGCATTGATCATTCCCCTACTTGTGATGAAGTCCATTTAGAAGAACCAACCTTCGATTCTCAAGAACAATTGGTTTGTAGTTCTCCTAAAACCCTTCCTCCTAGGGAATATGTCATGATAAACGATAAGGATAACATTGACAATAATAATATTGTATCCTTAGAAGAAGATGAAGAGACACCCTTAGCCTCTCACTCACTTAGGGATGTTAATATTATTCAACCTCAACTCTTCCTCTACCCACCTTCACACAAACAAAAAACTCCAAACCAACCCAAACTCATCCTTTATCTACCTAAGAACAATGTTTCATACACACATTACACAAGAAACAATATGCACCTACCACAACCAATTTTGACACCTTTACCTTTTCCTAATCCCATCTTGCCTCGTGATCCTTGATTAAATTCAAACATTAAGGAGTATGATCTTGTTGAGCAACTAAGGAACAGTCCCGTCAAGATATCATTATGGGACCTTATTCAAGCCTCCCCTCACTATCACAACATGATGTAAAATTCCTTACAACAGGATCCTATCCCTTCTAATGTGCAACAAAATTAAATGTTAGCTATAATTCAAGGAACAAATGTTGATATTATTTTTTACGTAAGTGAGCTCCCTCCTTTGCAAGTGTCAAAACAAAATGAAGCTTTAATCATAATATCTCAATAAAAACGAAAAGGGATCATGAGAACTCTTGTAGACACCAGATCAACCCTTAATGTTTATAGTGTGAGCCTTCTGGATAGGCTTTCCATTGATAGATCAAACATTCAACCTGATTCTTTATCTATTAAGGGATTCGACAACATCACAAAGCAACCTCTAGGTGGGATCATTTTACCTCTTATAGCTAGAATTCCCACATTGGAAACTTTGATCCACATTATGCCTCAAGAACTTTCATATAATCTTATCTTAGGGAGACTCTGGGTTCATGCAATTAATAGGGTTCCTTATACTCTTCATCATAAAATAAAATACATCTACAAAAACCAAGTGCACATACTTGAAGCTAAACCCCAATCAAATAGTTGTTTGAACATTGAGAAAAATAAGGAGAATCATTTCAACACATTAACACCAACCACACAAGTGGAACCTGCACAACAAACAAAAAAAGAACAACATATTGAACAAATCATGAAGCTATTAGATGATGATTGGGGTTCCTTAGACTTCACACCTACATTAATGAAAGAATACAAGATCATAAATAATCACTCTCAAAAGGGAAAATAAGTCTTTTCAACACAACTCGAAAAACACTTCGAAAGCATCCACCTCAACCACCTTAGAATAAAAGCCAACAAACTTTGACGAACTTAATCATAAGTAGCCACCCGATCCAAAAGCAATGAAAAAACTTTATGGAAAAATTTATGAACTTATGCAACAACTTGGCTACAGTGGAAAAGGATGCAATTCTCACGAACAAGGTATCTATAACCCTATCATGCCTCATACACAAACAAAAAATCATGGTCTTGGTTATTGTCCTTTGATATACATCACGAAGCCTTCACCTCAAATCAACACCATCACACACGATTGCTCTAAACCAACCTTAACACTAGTGCATCCTGAACTGATAGACAATAGTCCAGTCTTTCTCCTTTGCACACAACAAAACCAACAAAGGAATCTTCACTTAATATCAATATCATCTCGTAAAACATTAATGATTTAAATTTTACACACTCCTCTAAGGAGTATACAAAATCTCACAATCTATTGAGCCTTGCATAGGTATGAAATCATGTAGTAAGAATGGCATAGCTTTTCCGCATAATAAAGGAACCTCTTCTACCTTTGATCAAGAGGTTATCTTATCGATACTCCTCCAAGATCACTTGATATCCCTTCTACCAAAAACTCGAAAGAAATTCTATTACAAGAATTCCTTTTGTGCATATCACAAAGTTCATGGCAATTGTATTGATGAATGTAAGTCCTTGAGTAGTAAAATTCAACATCTTAAGTATTTTGGTACTATCCCTTATGTGGGAGCACCTCATTCCTCTAATTGATACTTATTTTCACTCTACCAAGCATTTCATCAATCCCTTCATCTCACTCTTGTCCTATACTAAGTGGGGGCAAGGGGTTAGGTAGCCTTTTCCTTGTATGTCACTCATCGTTGTCTCTTTTGGCTAGTCGTTAACCTTTTATGAACATATAATAGTAAGCTTGGGATGTGGACGACATGTCTTAAGTTGACTTGCATGTGACATACTATCTTTTTCATGAATTGCTTCATTCAGAAACATATCACTTGGCATAGAGATTTCTGAATAAGCCCTTGTTTCTTCTTCTACTTTAAAGAAATTACTCATAGTAAGGGTGTTGGCAACCACTTTAAAGTGGGGGCATACATCAACACTCACATTTCATTGTGCAATTTTCTTTTTCTTGTGATTCCCTCTCTTGGAAACATTAGGTAGAATGTTGCTCAGGATGAGACATTGCACTTTTCCTCTCTTGAAAACAAGATGAGACCATTTACACTTATCCTCTCTTGGAGACATTAAGCATGATGTTCCTTAAGATGAAACCTTGCATGAACTAAGAAAAATCCCTTTGAACATTCCTTACACCATTTTTACATTTTAAAAATCATTTACAAAAGTCATTTTCTTTTGTGGCACCTTATTAAAGTTATCAAGAGGTATAAATCTAGTATGGTTGAGCGGGAACCCCAACCAACGACATGAATTTCCCCATAGCCACCTATGTGTGTGTGAGTGCATACCAGCCATGAGTGTATGTTTCTCACCTTCTTGGACTTCTCACCTAGTGAACAACCAAGAGTTTCATCACCTTAGAGTGAGTATACATTTTTGGACAAACAACCTAGATTTGATCCACAACTATCTAGACAAATGATTGAAGCCTGATCCAACCTTTTACTTTCCTTATTATCTTCCTTCTATTTCTTTCCATTGCATGATCATGTATCTAATTTTTCTACAAATCATTCACCCTTGTGCATGTCCTCTTACACTTATGTTAGTTTGACTTAGGATCTTTGATCCCAAGGGCTTGTGCTACCTCCTTTGATCTAAGTTTGCATCCTTTGTCATTTGCATTGGAACATTTGGACCCCTCTTGAATGTCTACTTTAGTGTGATTTTGAATCAAGTTCATCCTCTCATTAAAGTGGGGGCTAAATATAATGTAGAAAAATGTATCCTTGACATTTTCACTCATTTTGGGTTTTTTCTTGTGGATTTTGGCCTAGTTTTGCCTAGATTTAATGTTGTAATGTGGCCAACACATTCACATTAGGTCTTGAACCCTTGCAAATCAAGAAAATTCTAATTATGTCCTACAAAGGTGTTGTGAAGTGTTGTAACCCACTTTCACACTTTTCTAGGACCTTTCTACCATAATTCACTTAAATAACCTATTTTTATCACTTAGCAAACATTGTTTCAAAGTGTTGTAAGGGGTTGTAACAAAATCTCAGACTTTCCTAGGTTTTTCATCAATAACTTGACCCTTTCTTATGTTAAAATGGCCCCTTAATGCACTTATAGGCCCCACATGAGTGTGTTTCAGAGAAAAATCTTGTTAAGCAACATTAATCACAATTTAACTCCCAACAATTAGCAAATTTTCCCTAGTGGGACCAAGTCATCCCCTGGGCGACTTAGTCCAATCAGACATAAAAATCAAAATTCTTTTAATATTTTTGTGGCATATTATTCTCTAAACCCTAAGGTCAAACCATGATGAGGTATTTTCAGAATCATGTATAAATAAAGGGTTTTCCCTCATTTTTGATCTCCTAAGTCTCATTCTTCTATATCCTTCTTATCTCATCATTCTTCTCAAGCAATCTAGGGATTGAGCATTCTAAGTCATCAAGACATCTTTTTGAAGCATTCAAGGGAAGATTCTTCAATAATCATTGCAGCAACTCAAGATCTATCATCAAGGCAAGGTTTTGACTCTATTGTTTTATTCTTTATGTCATAATCTCTTCATTTTGGTTTAATTACCTAAAAGGGTTTTGACCAAGGAAAACCACCATGCCCTAACATCCAACATTTCTTTCTCTCTCTTTGTGATTTCCAAGTCTTGTATGCAGATTTGTCAAAGAATAGGATTTGAAATGTTGTCAAAAACTTGTCAAAGCCCTTCAAGGTTATCAAAACCCTAAAAGTGGCTTGGAGAGCACCTACAAGCCAAATTTTGTAGTTTTAGATCCAAAAAATTACCAAAAGAAGAAGTTCAGACCGAGAGCTACAAATTCCCATTTCAAATATTGAGAAAAGACAAAGTGGAAACTTCCCCTAGTTGTGGTGACTTGGTCCAACTACGCAGGTTTTTTAGATATTTCTGTAGATTCAGATACCCATTTGGCTGAAACAACCTCTAGTGCCATTTTCCCTTTTTTTCCAAAATTGGACTAAGTCATCCAGTTTGGCACAAGTGTCCCACCAAGCTTAAAAATCAGATTTTCAAGAACATGTGGTACATTTCCAATCTTTATTCTAGCATCTATTAGTTTCTGGGTGTACTCTTTTTGTTTACCCCTTTTATCATGTTTTGTATTGCATTCAATCTATCTTTCTACATGTCACATTCCATTTTCAAGCATTCCTTGTCTTTCCAAGTTTACACTTGGTGGTGAACCCCCTTTATAAATTTCCATCTCAAATAACTCTCCCTTTGATAGATTGCGATCTCCTTTGCATTGAAGTCTTAAGAGTTTGTTCTTGAATGTAGTGATAGATCTTTTTCCATTAACCTTTAGGTGTAAAACCCTAAAGGCATCAAAGGAGACAAAAATCTATGGTACATGATTAGATTTTTCAAAGGAGGCATTGTGTAAACATTTTTTCAGGTGGAATTGTGTTAGTTTTTACTCATTTGGAGGAGCGAAAGAGGAAGACTTTTTTCTTTATAGGTCTTCAACTTATAATTTGAATTGAATTTTTGAAAGGAGGCATCATTTAAACAATTTTTTAAGTGGAATTGTGTTAGTTTTCTACTCATTTGGAGGAACAAAATAGGAAGCCTTTTGTCTTTATAGGTCTTCAACTTGCAATTTGGATTGAATTTTTGGAATAATTTCACTATTGAAATTCATTTGTGCTTGAGAATTTTATAATCATGGGTTCACGAGATCGTAATAAAAGGAAAGATAGAAAGACATTGACTCCTAAAGAAATTCAAGCAAGAAGTTGGGTCCACAAAAAGCTCAAAAAGTGGAAGTGTCTTTGTTGTTTTTCACAATTTGTCACACTTGGACTAAAAATTTGAGGCACTTACGCAATAAATTTTAAAAAATATTAGTAATATGAAATTTATAATTTTGAATCTAGTTTCTAAATATTTAAATTATTAAAATACCCAGATTGTAGAAATTAAATTTTGATAGGGATCTATAAAAACCACTTTTTAAATGTCATTTTTTTACCATACCATGCACATGTACGGACACCACTTTTTGATCTAGATAAAATTATTTTGCTAATTCCTTTTGAGGAAAGAGAGCTAACAACATGAAGATTGATGAGGAATTTTTTTTATAATTTTTTGTAGAATATTTTTTTTTTATTAAATTTTTATGGGCCTTAATTGTTGTTTTTAAAATCAGCATGTATGGACAACATAATTTGACCTAAACTAAACATGTTTTGAATTTTTCTTTTTCATTATGTAGAGAATTCTCTAAAGATTGATGTCATATAATTTATTTTACAAGAAAATTGACCAAAAAAAAGTCTGATATTTCATGTTTAAGGACTAGTTTTTTATGAAATTAATTTAAAAATAACAAATATAATCTAATATTAATAAAAATTATATATTTGGAAACTAGATATCATTTTCTATAATGGGTTTTAATTTTATTGATTGATTCAAAAAAAAAGTCCATCACCCATATTGTCAAAGTTGGACATTCTTCTTCAATCTGCCTTAGTTTTTTAGTTGCAGGTCAAAGGCTAAGGCTCAGATTGCCAAGCTTTTCCCGAGCCTAAAACCAAGGCTACAAGTGGGTTGGAGATTCAAATTTTTAATAACGCGTATGCATTACAAAATGCATATGTGTTCTTTATTTGTTTGATTATTTAAAAAAAAAATTGTTTTTAGAAACAGGTACCCGTTTTGAAAAGAAAAACGCTTACGCATTTTAAAACGGGTACTTGTTTTGCTTTTCAAAATGCATACACATTTTAAAATGGGTACCCATTTATAAAAAAACATTTTAAAAAAAGTAAATGACTTGTATACACTAAAAAACGCATATGTGTTATATAACGCATACGTGTTTTATAGTGCATACACGCTTTTTTAGGCTCAGGTACCCGATGCATAATGCCTACGCATTTTTTGTGAGATTTTTTTTTGGCTGAAACTTCCACTCTTTGTGGACCCAACTTCTTGCACTTACCCAACCCTAGAGGCGTCGAAGGAGACAAAAATCTATGGTACAGGATTAGATTATTCAAAGGAGGCATCATGTAAACATTTTTTTAGGTGGAATTGTGTTAGTTTTCTACTCATTTGGAGGAGCGAAAGAGGAAGACTTTTTTCTTTATAGGTCTTCAACTTATAATTTGAATTGAATTTTTGAAAGGAGGCATCATTTAAACAATTTTTTAAAGTGGAGTTGTGTTAGTTTTCTACTCATTTGGAGGAACAAAATAGGAAGCCTTTTGTCTTTACAGGTCTTCAACTTGCAATTTGGATTGAATTTTTGGAAGACTTTCACTATTGACATTCATTTGTACTTGAGAATTTTATAATCATGGGTTCACGAGATCATAATAAAAGGAAAGATAGAAAGACATTGACTCCTAAAGAAATTCAAGCAAGGAAAGATAAAGAAGAAAAAAGGAAAAAGGAAAAGAGATAGAAGAATGAGGATTCAATCAATGAACAATGCTTAAACATCCAATTCCACAACTATTGAAGATAAAAAAATTGAGGACGCCATGGTTGTAGTTGAAGCTAATTTGCAAAAAGTCAATTTGGAAAATAATATGATTATACAAACAAGTCCTAGTATGTCTTCAAATCCCTTTTTCAATGCTATGGATAATGTTTCAATAGTAAAAAATCCAGGTACGTCTTCACATCCACATTTTAGTGAAATGGAAAATTTGTTTGTATAATTTTTACAAGATGATGGACTTATTGATGTTGACATTGATAATATTCAAAGAAGAAAATTTTAAATAGTTTGTAGAAAATAAATTAGAAAATGAAAATGAGAATGAGCCTTTTTCTTTAAATGAAAATGCAAACCATTTTCTTAATGAGAATGAAAATGAATACCGTTTTTTTGATGAAAATGAAAATCTAGGATGTGATGTTGAATTTAATAAAAATATTTTAAAAAACATTTGAAAGTGATGTTTTGGATAATATTCTTGGTAAGATATCTTGGAGGCAAATAAGAACACATATGAATAGATTATAAAAAATAAAATTTATCATAAAAAACATGCATTTCAATGTCAACTAATGATGTAGTTCATGAGAATGCAAAAAATGAGAAAAGTAATGAAAAAATTAGGCTTTTTTGTTATACCAAAAATAAAATATCAATCATTAAAACATGTTATATCTATTGTTTCTAGTTCCATTCAATATATTGAAATAAAAGTGGATCCAAAGATAAAAATGTAGCAAGAAGAGATATAAAAATTGCTATAGTTAATAAAGAAAATTTGAATAAAAGAATGGTAAGCAATATTAGTGAAGTTCTACAAATACACCCTAGAACATTGCTAAGAGTGGAAAAGGAAAGAGAAAGTATAGAAAGTTATCCAATTAACCAATGTTGGGGTTTTAGTGGTTGACTCCTGAGGTCTGACATGAAATTGAATTTTCAAATTAAATCTTTGAATGAAAAAAATTTGCATGATAATACTAGGGTATCATCTAATGCTAGAGATGTTTGAAAACTAAGAGTGGGGTCCAAAGCACGTGATCCTCATCCAAAACACCTATCAAATACAACACAAATTGAATTTTATAAAAAAATAAAATTGGTGATTTAGTGTTACTTGGTAATATTAAACTAAGTCAAAGGTCTTTTGAAAAATGTAAACCGTGGTATGTAAAATTTAATAACCAACAAATATCTTGTTGTTATAAAATGCATGTTCAATTTCATTATTTTTATTATGTTTTTCAATGTATACGTTGTACTTTGCATACTAACATGATTATGTAGGAATGTGGTATTAATATGCTACCTGAACTAATAAGGGAGTTTATATCAAGTTTTTTTTTGTGAAAGATCTTGTAATACCCCTTCGTTTTGCTCTTTTGATCAAATAGTGTTCTTCTCCTGTATGTTGCATTTTTGTTAGTACTTTGACTTTGGTACTCAATTACTATTTGATCATTGTTTGTAAAGTAATGTGAATTTTATATTTTGATGTGATGATATTTTATTCAGATGTTATCATCATGGCATGCTTTAGATTAGCATTGTGAATATTTGAATTAATAATGTTTTATGGTTCGATTATATCATTGATGTTAGATTCGTAAGTTAGTAATATTGTATTGGTGAAGGGGATGGAATTGCACCAATCGCTCGCGAGTACCCTACAATTCCGCGATTTCCTCTTCACGGTGTGTTTTAATTATGACATATATCTACATGTTCGATATATTCTTTGTTCATAGGTTGACAGGTACATGACATCGATTCCACCTAGTTTCACAGGTTTGAGCGTGTCCATTGCCCAATGAAATTTGATTAGGAGATAGTAGCTAGGTTTCCCATGTCAATTCATCACCCTTGTCATAGTGTGTCATCAATTTTAGTCTAGTTTAGGTGTTTTAATATTGTTTATTTTGCCTGGATTTTATTTAATTGAAAGTTAAAAAGGGTGATTAAATGGCTTGATGTATTTAAGTTGTTTATTAAATTTATCTAGTTTTATGTTGGAAATGTTATTTAATTAATTAATTAATTTAATTAAACAAATAAAATAATTTAATTAAATTAATAAAATAATTTAATTAAATAAATAAAATAATTTAATCATGGATTTTAATTAGTTATTAAAATTAGTTTCCCCTTATCAGTATTAGAAAGACAAAGAATAATTTTATTTAATTATTATGTTAGGGCAATTGTTTTCTTTACTCTGAAATGAATGTTAAGGGAAATGGATTTTATATCTCTAAAATTAGTTTATTCCTCGCAAATTATTTATGTGATTGATTCCTCTATGTTCATGTTTGAGGAAGTGGGTTAAGTGTATTTAATATGTAAGTCTTCCAGACAACCCTAGAGGTTGAGGGTTGTTATTTTTTGAGGTTAACCGTTCGTTAATTCCCTTGGGTAGTGCATGAGGTTATGTCAATGTTAGTACCCGGTTTCTACAAATGGGCATGATTTGTGCCTCCTTTGGAAGGAGTGGATTATGTGATTTGTTGCCTCGAGTGTTTGGAGTGAGTTTTAGTATTTGTTTCCTCCTAGAGTTGGAGTGGTTGTAATATCTATTTTGTATGCACTTGGGATCCCTTGGTAATTGATTTGAATGTATGTTGTCAAGTAGAAGAGTGACTTCCATTAGGGGCCAGAGCTGTAAGAGGTAAACAAAGTAACCTTCGAAGGTAGTTTAATCGAGTGATAACTAAAGCAATGTAATCTGTGTCAGTAATGTATTGGTGTACTTGTGTTTGAATGGTTCATGTGTTTGGTTGTATTAGTATGAGTCAGTCTGTGTCTAGAGGTAGATGGTCTTGTCCTGGGATCCTTGTTACTATCTCTTGGCATGGGAGGTGGGCCTTTGGGTACCACTTGGTTGGGTGGATCGTGAACCTTACTCTGTTGGGTTTCTTCTTGTTCGTGTTGACAAGATTTCCAGTTGGAGAGCTCGTGGGACCTAGTTACTCTTTATGCTTATTTTCATTTCAGTTTCTCTTATTATTTATTACCCCTCATTTGTTATCGAGGTGGAAGATTATAATTTTTAATAATACTTATTGTATTTACCTCATTTGGGGAATGAGAGTTGTAATATTATTGTTAAGTGAGATCTTATGGTATCTCTATTTTATTTGATGAATTTATCTTGTATGGAATGTATGTGTTCTTAATTTATTAAGTAGATAAATGTTTAGGATTCATTTATGTTGTTTGTGGGTTAATATGTAATCTCAGTCTCATAACCTTAGAGGTTGTTTGCAATGGGTAGTGAACTTGCTTATTAATTGTACTTGAAAAAATTAATAAGTAGTGTGTTTGTTTAGTGAATTGTAACTTCCCCTAGGGTTGCATGGCGGGGTGTTACACATGGTATCAGAGCCCTAGGTTCATACACTAGGTTCCCTGGGTACATTTGTGTCCTCTAGGTTGTCCCTATGAATTGTTAATGGAATTGGTAAGTTATCACATGTTCATAGATTTTACTTTAGCATGATGTACTCTGTGGAAAAGAGTAGCGTGAAAGAAACCTAATAAAAGGCTTTGGTTGGAAAGTTTTGATATGTATCCCATGGGTTATGGAATTGGATATTCCTATAGGATTATGTATGTAGTTGAACCCCTGTAATTGTAAGAAACGAGTAATTGTATCTTGTTTGAAAGTTGTGAATACCCCGTACTTGCTTTGTGTATCCATGTGATGGTGATACTTGGTACCCATCCTTGAGGAAAAGTTACACTTTGGTGTGGCATTTACCATATTGTTATGTGTGTTTGCATGTTTGTTACCTAATTGAGGGCCAACCCAGGTGTGGTTGAAACTTATATATAAGAGTAACCAAGAATAGTTCTTCTTTTGGTTCTCTAGACCCTCAGTCCGTGATTGATAGTAGCAGCCACAAGTTCCTTGGGTGGAGTGTATAGCGTATGTAAATTGCGGCACAGAGCATCTTAACTCGACCAATCCCAAGAAAACGTACCCACTACTTTCTCTTATGATGGATCAGGATACTTGATTTATAAGTGTTAACCTAATCCCCACAGATTAGAGTACAATAGCATAGGTATGTTAGCTATGCCTGGATGTCCATGGAGGCATTGATCTCACATAGCGAGTAAACCTCGTGTGTATGAGAAGTGAAACTCGATAGCCCCATAGTGATATTATCGTATTGCATTATGTATATATAAACCCTATCTGCTTGTGTTCTAACATGATGTATGAGATACGATGCCACACCTAATTGGTGTTCTGACACAATGTTGGTGGTGATGTCATGTTACATGATGCCACGTACGTAGACACATGAAGGCACATTATGAGATTTTCTTTGTTCGCCTACTTCTGTGATGAGCGTTATGGGGCCCCAAACACTTATAGAGGGATCCTCATGGTTGTCTTGACCATGTTGGTCGAGTAGCATATAGGTAGATCCTAGCCATGTATACCTTTGGCTTTCATGACTTCCTGCATGTGTGTTCTCCATGAGGTATCGTGGGTGGAGTGCATTCTGTGCATGCCTATTTCCGTGGACCCTCAGACACACTGCCACATGGCATATGACTAGTACATGCCTTGGCCAACTAGCGTATGACCAAGCAGAGTGATAGCATTTTGTGAGTCATCGATACACTTTGGGCCATGTGGAGGGCATGCTTATTCTGCACCACATGAGGGCTATTATTATTCTAGCATGACGTTGTTTCATCTTTCCTTGTTTGGTGGCTATTAATTAGTCACATAGTAATGTACAGTGCAATTTTAAAGATTGTGAACTTTCTTTTGGTTATTGATGATTTTTCAGTTGATTGTGAGGGTTGACACTTTGTTATATTTGATTATGAAGGTTTAGCCACAACTTGTGATCTTATTTTTTTATAACCCTAGTGGTTATATATTTGATTCAATGTTGAAATTAAACTTTAATTTTCTCTTCTTTATGAACTTGGTGGCTAAGCTAGTTATCATTGTTGTTTTCAATGTCGGCTATGTGTTGTATTGTAATTCCTCTCCAAGGACGTATGATACGGACTTGGTGAGTGTGTATGGGGAAGTAGACACAAGAAATGTAGAGGATGGGGGTATGTGAGGTTGTTTACAGCTAGGACTCACTACTCACCTATGTGTGATGACTATCTCTTGGAGGCTAATCACCTTACACAATAAGAGACAAGTCATTGTGGTCTTGTTTGGATGGTCTCACTTTATGTATGACATAACACCATTAAGCCATTGATTTGATGTTGAGTTATATGAGTTGGTTATTTGTTCATGGTTCATGGATTTTTCTATCATGGATAGGTATGTTGCTTTCCAATGTCCAGATGAACCCTTGTGTAACCTTGTGATGTGTGTTGGTTCATATGTGTATTATGTATGTTAATCCATGGTTATGTGTTTTTGGAGACTTGGTTGGTGGTTGCTTCACCATGCGGCTCTATATGGATTGTCAGTGTACTTGACTGGGTTGTATATGGCATGGGTTGTTGTTTTTATGTTGAGGTATGGAGTGGTTCAGTTTAGAACCCTTGGCTATGTGTGATTGTATGGAGTTTACACTAGGGGTAATTGTAGGCTTCCAAGAGTAAGCCCGACCCTAGGGGGGAGGATGTAATACCCCTCCGTTTTTCTCTTTTGATCGAATATTGTTCTTCTCCTATATGTTGCATTTTTGTTAGTACTTTGACTTTGGTACATATATACTATTTGATCACTATTTGTAAAGTGATGTGAATGTTATATTTTGATGCGATGGTATTTTATTCAAATGTTATCATTATGGCATGCTTTAGATTAGCATTTTGAATATTTTAATTAATGGTGTTTTATGGTTGGATTATATCATTGATGTTAGATTCGTCAATTAGTAATATTGTATTAGTGAAGGGGATAGGATTGCACCACTCTCTCATGAGTGCCCTACGATTCCATGATTTCCTCTTCACGATGTGTTTTAATTATGACATATATATGTACATGTTCGATATATTCTTTGTTCGCAGGTTGACAGGTACATGACATCAACTCCACCTGGTTTCACAGGTTTGAGCATGTACATTGCCCAACAAAATTCAATTGGGAGATATTAGCTAGGTTTCCCATGTCAAGTAATCACCCTAGTCATAGTGTGTCATCAATTTTAGTCTGGTTTGGGTGTTTTAATATTGTTTATTTTGCCTGGATTTTATTTAATTGCAAGTTAAAAGGGTGATTAAATGAATTTATCTATTTAAGTTGTTTCTTAAATTTATCTAATTTTATGTTGGAAATGTTATTTAATTAATTAATTAATTTAATTAAATAAATAAAATAATTTAATCATGGATTTGAATTAATTATTAAAATTAGTTTCCCCTTATCAGTATTAAAAAGACAAAGAATAATTTTATTTAATTATTTTGTTAGGGAAATTGTTTTCCTTATTGTGAAATGAATGTTAAGGGAAATGGATTTAATTTATCCAAAGTTAGTTTATTCCTCTGTGTTCATGTTTGACGAAGTGGGTTAAGTGTCTTTAATATGTGAGTCTTCCAAAGGACCTTGGAGGTTGGGGGTTGTCATTTTGTGAGGTCAACCATTTGTCAATTCCCTTAGGTAGTGCATGAGGTTATGTCAATGTTAGTACCCAGTTTCTATGAACGGGGATGATTTATTCCTCCTTTGGAAGGAGTGGATTATGTGATTTATTGCCTCCAGTGTTTAGAGTGAGTTTTAGTATTTGTTTCCTTGTAGAGTTGGAGTGGTTGTAACAACTATTTTGTATGCACTTGGGCTCCCTTGGTAATTGATTTGAATGTATGTTTTCAAGTAGAAGAGTGACTTCTATTAGGGGCCAGAGCCGTAAGAGGTAAACTAGGTAGCCTTCGGAGGTGGTTTAATCGAGTGATAACAAAAGCAATGTAATTCATGTCAGTAATGTATTGGTGTACTGTTGGTTGTAGGGTTCATGTGTTTGGTTGTATCAATATGAGTCAGTCTATGTCTAGAGGTAGATGGTCTTGTCTTGTTACTATCTCCTAGCATGGGGGGTGGGCCTTCGGGTACCACTTGGTTGGGTGGATCGTGTACCTTACTCTGTTGGGTTTCTTCTTGTTTGTGTAGATGAGATTTTGAGTTGGAGATCTCGTGGGACCTATTTAATATTATGCTTATTTTCATTTCAGTTGTTGTTGTTATTTATTACCCCTCATTTGTTATCGAGGTGGAAGATTGTAATTTGTAATAATTCTTATTAGATTTACCTCATTCGGGGAATGAGAGTTGTAATCTTATTGTTAAATGAGATCTTATGGTATCTCTATTTTCTTTGATGAATTTATCTTGTATGGAATGTATGTGTGCTTAATTTATTAAGTATATAAATGTTAGGGATTCATTTATGTTTTTTGTGGGTTAATATGTAATCTCAGTCTCATAACTTTAGAGGTTTTTTGCAATGGGTAGTGAACCTGCATATTAATTATACTTAAACAAAAAAAATAGTGTGTTTGTTTAGTTAATTGAAACTTCCTCTAGGGTTGCATGGTGGGCCGTTACAGATCTAATGGTAATTTTTTGTATTTAAGTTCTTCTATTTAAGGACTATGCACTAGTTGTGGAAAAATTTAATTCTTAAGAATTTGTATGCATGAAAGTGTTGATAATGATTTTGGAACAAAATTAGTAGATATTAAAAGATTTAGGAATGTTGAATATTTTTTAAAATATGGGAAAATAGAAAAGCATTGTTATTTACTTACAAAATAATTTAGTGTACATGCATTCATCAGTGAATTTAAGAATAAGATTATACCAAAATGTGTCATGCACTGTCCACATGCTCGATGGCTTGATGGCCAATTTTGCGAATGTAGAAACACATTTCTAATTGGTACTATACTATCAGTGGTTGATGTTGTGGAACATTATACTCTAGCTTCACAAGAGGAAATTAAATCATAGTATTATAATTCAGTGCAAGTAGCTATGTTTTTCCATATTATTAATAGACATGCAAATGATAGCACAAAGAATGGTAGAATGGTTTTGAGGGAGTATCATTTCTATTTGAGTGACAACCAGTTACACTCATCAGATTTTGTTCAATACTATTTCAATATATTTTATAAAAATTTAAGAGAAAGCGGAACTCGGATCACACACACCTCATATAGTCACAAAATTGTACAAGGTAGTTCAAGAATGTTTGAATGTTCTATTGGTTAAGTAGGGTTCACAAGGAACTTAGTTGCTAATATATGTGGAATTTTTTATAAGCTGAGCATGGTAAAGGAGAACACGATGAAGCTCATGTGTGTGTTAAAAGAATTTTTGCTAGAGAACAATTGAAATTTGAGGAGGGTGATCCCACAATACTAGTTTACAATTTTTTGGCCAAACTAGACACTAAAATAATTTTTTCTAACTAAATCTTCACTTTCGAGCACCTATAGCGGCTAAACCATGAGGAATTTGAAGATGATGCAGACTACTGATTTGTGAAAGTTTATCTGTAGATTCTATATATATTTTTTTCAAAAAAATTGGAATTTGATTGCACTTCTTTTTCCATCTCCTTCGAAAACTAATTTTTTTGAGCAAACAACATTTTTAAGGAGTGATGCTCATCGTATACAACATAACGTTTTTTCCATGAACGATAAAATTATAATTCTTTCAAATTTAGATAATTTGTAACTACGATATCTAGTGCTTCCAATTGGTCTCATAGTGTTTTATTGAATATTTTTTCCTTAATCAAGTTTCAAAGTCAAACCAATTACAATTTAGACATAGGTGGATCATATACAACATAATTTTTTCTGTATGTATTAAAATTCTCTTTTTTTTGTTGGATCAAGGACTTCAATATCTAGTGCACTCATATTTTTCAAAAACAAAATTGATAATTTTCTATTTTTCCACATGTGCAAAACACAGAGTTTGATTTTCGGTGAAAAACCTATGTTTAATAAAAACAAAAAAACAAATACATAATAAAACCAAAATATATATATATATTATATTCATTGGATAGCTCATTTCAAGGACTACCATCATTTAGTTGGGTCTATGAAGTCTCGTCCATTTCCATCCTCAACCCGAGCTTTGAAGGGAAAAATTATGGAATCCTTTTATGCCAAAGGATGAGAAGGTGGGAGCAGGGGGGTTCAGGCAAACCAGGGGGGTTTGAGCGAACCCCTTTTCAAAAAAGGTTTTCTTTTTTTTTGTGGGAATGGTGGGCTTACTTAGTGGGTTCACTTGAACCTAGGTTCTATCGAACCATCTTTTGGTTTGCTCGAACCAATGAGTTCATTTGAACCCCAAAAACCAATTTTTTTGGCATGGGGTCATTTTTTGTAACTTTTCCTTCCTCACTCGAATTGTAAACCACTTTTGTGGGTTTCCCCAGGATGCAGTAAAATTCAAAGATGCATGTGGGATTGTGGATTGGTGCAATACAAGATTATCTACACCTAGTTTGAGTGAGTACCCTACAATTCATCAATTTTTTTTGTTGGTTGAAGAAGATAACATTATACGTAGACTTGATTGTGAGACAATCATTGAATCTACTAAATGGCATTCATTTAAGAGTTCGACAACAAGCACATGGACTATCTGAACAAGGGAGCTTGCAATTTTTTGTCATTTTTGTGTCTCATGAGATTAGGAAGCATGTGAAAATAGAGAATGGGTTTAAGAGTGGAAGAAAATATTGTTGATACTTGCACAAGCACATGATCAATATGAAACAACAATTGAAGACAACGATCAAGTTTTTTCATCTGAAGGCTATGACCATGTTTCAAACCTTGTACCAGAAGGTAATTTAATTCAATTTATTTTATTTTATTTCACTTTATTAAGTTATTTTATAGTACTAAATTATTTATATGGATATGTGCAAGTTATTAAATCAAATTTTGTTGCAAGACATGTGTATCTTGTTGTTGCACATGAGGTGAACGAAGAGGAAACAAAATATTGGTTGGCTCATTGTGTGGAGAATAAACATAAGTTAATATAACCTTGAGAATATGATGATGTCTATCATTATCCAATAGGTATGGTGATCCCCTTAAGACATCCCTTTAAAAAAAATTGATAACAAGTTTATGATCCCCTTAAGCAAATTTTTAGAACAAGTCTTTAATCCCCTTAGGAAAATTTTGAGAACTTGTTTGATGATGGTTATAATGTTTTCCAATAGGATCGGTGGTGGTTGTTGGCACTTGGCTTTGAAAATACCTATTAAGGAAGAATGGTCTACTTGCATTCAAATATTATGAAACACATAAAAATATTATACACTATTCACATTTCGCTATGGAAAGAAATATAAAACTATATCAGTATCGTTGAAGACCTAAAAATAAATTTTTCTGGACAATTTATATAAAAGAGCATGAGACAGTCATAGATGTGTTGCAAAAAAGAGAGGATGCAGATGGTATAATGGAGTAAGTAAATACATGTAAGTATAGTTTTCCTTTTATATTATCCTTTAAATAGATTAAATACATGTTTTGATATTTCTTAAGTGTGTTTTTAGTTGAAATTGATTTAAATTGTCCTTTTATAGATCCTTAAGCCATCATCGAAAAAAGGATATTCCATGTAGATTCAACCTAGACAACATGGGATACTTGGTAAAAATAGGTAATTATTAGTTAAATTATATTTAAATATATTTTTTGATTATATATTGATATTTCTCATACATTAATAGTTAAAATTGATTTATTATCATTTTTTGTATCCTTAAGCCATCATTACATTGATCTCATACTTTGAAACAAAAAGGAGAGGATGAAAATTCAACCTACATATATGTGTGGAATACTTTTAAATACAACCTGTATTTGAGTTGTGTACATATAGATAGTTTTATATATCTTCAAATATGTATGTTTTGATGATTTCATTGATATTTCTTTTACCATTTTGATATCAGATTTCGTGAAGACCTTCTACATTCTGGGCACAAGTTTTAGATGTTCTTGATATGGCATAGCCAAATTTTGTAAACATTTTTTTAAGTTGACATATATGTAATACATACACAATAAATTTTTGTGTACAAATTACAAATATGTGTGCATACATAATTATACTCTATGTACTTTTATGTATCAAAATCAACATTTTATATATTTTGTTTGTTAAATGTGCATGTTTTCTGACTTTGAAACTTTATATTTGATTGTATAATCACTAAACAGCATGTATATTACTTCTTTGATCCCCTTAAGATGTCTTATTAGAACATATCCTAAATATTATACTTAATTATATCATTTGTTATGATGAGTGATCCTAAGCTATAGTACTTGTTTATATCACTTAAAACTTATACTTAATTATACTCTTCTTTGAAACTCTTAAGATGTCGTATTAGGAAATAATTCAAATATTATACTTAATTATATCATTTTTTATGATGAGTCACCCTAAAGTATAATACTTGTTTATATCACTTAATATTTATACTTAATGATACTCTTCTTTGATCCCCTTAGGATATCGTATTAAGACCCCTTAATACATCCACTTAAGATGTCATAGTAGGACATATCTTAAATATAATACTTTCAATTATATAACTTGTTATGATGAGTCACCCTAAAGTATAAGTTAATTATATCAATTGCAATTAAATATGAGACGTGTACTTTGCATAATTTCATCCCCTTAAGACATCCATAGGTCAAGATGTTCGTCATTATTCTATTTGTATTTTGAAATCATTTGGTTTAGGATGTTACCAACTACATGGAAACGTGTCGATTAACTTAACTATCTCTTTTGATATAGGATGTGACTCTCATTCCAACATATAGTACTAGAAGAAAGGGTGGATGCAAAGGAAGAAGGTTGTAGCATTTTTGTTGGATGTTATTGTTTGTTTTGACAACTTATAAGTTTTTTTTTTTTTTGAAACATGAGGTCAAGAGGACTTTTATGTTCTTAAGTTTTCTCTAGCACTTTGCATGATTTGTAAATATGGGAGTACATGATTTAATTTCAAAACTTTAGCCTATTTTTGGATAATTGAGTTCTTTAGTTTTATGTTTTAAAAGAACTAGGAAATATGGTGTATGGTTATAGAATTTTTTTTTAGAAAAACCCATTGCATTTTGATTGGTATTTATGTTTTTTTTTATAGAATTTAATGATTCTTTTGTTTTGTAATCTTGCATGGTATTGTTTATTTCTCAAAATTTCATCTTTTGTGGTATATAAATGGATTTCTTTTGTTTGTAAAATATGATTTATTTTCTTATTTTATTAGATCTAACCTATGTATTAGGACCCCTTAAGACATCCTATTAGGGGGTATGTGTAGGATCATCATGGAAAAATAGGCCCTTAAGTGGCAATAAAATTCAAAAAATCAGAGCTAGGCAACTTGACGTAAAAATTTGAATAAGTTATCTATATTATTTGAAAAATATATATGAATAGAATCTGTAGAAAATTGAATGTAGTTTCTAAACTACTAGGTGTATTTTTTTAAATCTATTTGGTGAAAATTTGAAATTTCATTGAAGTAGTACTTAAATTTCATGGAAAAAGTAACAATTAGGTGTCTGTCTGACCACCCTAACCACAATAAAATGATAATATTTTAGATATAAGTAGGGGACTCATGTATCGATGTGATGCATATTTTTTTGTAATTTTTTTCCAAGTAAATAATTAATTATCAATTTTTAATTACAACTTTTAAAAAATATAAAAACTCGTATGTCTGACCACCTTAACGTGGTAAAAAATTCATGAAATTCAATTTTTTTTTAATCCTATAGTATGTGAAGCATAGAATGTGACACATGTTTTGGATTCAAAAAATGTGATACCATTTGAAAGCTATAGATTTTCTTCAATCAGTCTATCAATCAGGACTTTAGTCGTAATTAAAATAGAAAATGAATAATAATTATTTATTCAATTCAAAGTAAAGCATAATTTATATTGGTGGAAAGCTGAGAATCTCCTTTAAAACCCCTTTTCGTTTCATCAATTTTGGGTAAAAAAAAGTTCGTCAGCCACATGGGCCATCATATTACTTACATATCACCACTTTTTGGTCCATCATGATCCTCCACATACCCTAGGACCCCCTAAGACATAATATTAGGATGTGAATTAAATAAGTTCATTGACTAATTATCACTAGTTATTAAAAGTATATCATGTATGGATCACTAAATTTGTAAAGTACAAGAGAAATATGTCCTATTAATTTCAAATTAATGTCCTATACTAATTTCTTGACTATGAATCTTTTGAAAAGTACAAATATTTCCTATGAGTTACATATTAAAATTTCACATAAAATGCATAAATGTACATTTGTAAATTAAAATTAAACCATAATAAAGTTCATTATTTACAATATATCAAGTGCATGAAACCAATATATTAAATGCATTAAATAAATTCCATCAGAGTAGAACCCATGAAATAAAGTCCAACAAAGTACTTGACCCATGAAATAAAGTCTAACAAACTACAACCCATGAGATAAAGTCCATGAAACAATATATTAAGTCCATGAGAAACCAAATATGTAGTCCATGAAATAATCAAATATAACCAATAAAATCATGCTTAGCACATGTATCATCTCTCTAATCAAGAGACCTCTTCACACCACGTGGACTACGCAGATGGCCTGAAAGACTTTGTACAAGAGAAAGATGAAACTTGATGTAAGAAAATTAAAAATGATTCAATGACAATTTAATTTATAACTCATCATAAAATTAAATTACCATCATATCTAGCTTTGGATGCTCTTGTGCACGTGGACCAACCTCTAAATTCTCTAAATCAATATACATATACAAGAGAAAGAAAGTTGAAATTACATGTAAGTCTATAATTAAAAATGATTTAATTCAATTTAATTAATAATTTATCATATTTAAATTATACCATAGGAGGTTGTGCACCCTTTACTCCAGGACCTGTTTATACATGCTCAACTACAAGATGTGTCTCATGATCTATAAAATAAAAATAATTTAACATGTATGGGCTCATATTTATATTCAATTTTAAATTTAATTAAAGTTATTCGCAATGCATAATTTTTAATTGACTTCAAATATAATCAAAAAATTAAATTACCATGATATTTGGAGCCTGCTCTACATGTCCTCCTAGAGGTGTAACTATGACTAAGTCATGGCTGAAAGTTAAACTAACAAAGTCCTACAAGATCAAATTTAAAGCATGTATACTTGAATTAGGTTAAAATATATATATTCAATTTTGTACATTTTGTATAGAAACTTTTTTAAACAACCTGATATTCAGAGGCCTCATAAGTAGCCACAACATCTAATGCTTGTTTGATTCCCATTCTCATTTTTGTATCAACCTAGACATACATATAGATTTAATGCTTATAATATTTACAAGTTTACATGCACATTTGATATATAGTGAATTCAAAATTCATAATTGTAACTATATTAATGTAAGTTAAATATTTTACAATATAAATGTACCTTCCCATATTCTATAATGCTCAATAGTGGAGGAGCACTTGACAACCCCTCAGGTGGAATCGATGTGGAAGTCGATTGACTCCCATGAGCCAACATAAATATTGAAAACATATGTTCATGATTGAATTATAAATTTAAAAGTCAAGTTAAAATTTTTTTCATATATAATTTAAAAATATTGAAACCAAAATAACCCATAAGGGTTTTCGACTACTATTGGTGGCGACATATTTACTCACAGTGTAGATGATTTCCCCATTGTTAGCATCATCTATACACCAAACAATTTGATTGTTAAAATCTATTGATTTTGTTTTGATCTATATGTTCATTAAAATTCTTATAAATTCAACATGTAGATGCATATTTATACCTATGTTGCATTGTCCTCAGGGTGATGTTGTGTAGTAATAAATTCTACAAATGAGCTGAGGTGACCAAATGATCCACCAAAATCTCCACGTCCACCCGAACTAGGTGTGGCCTGATCAGGTCCATAACATAGCTTATAGAAAATAGTACATAAATGCGGTTTCAACACTCTTGGAGTGGTACTAGGACCAACTCCATAGAATGCTCCTCCATCATCGTGGTCTCTATGCTCCCTAGGCGATATTGTAGAAGCATGTTGATCAAGGTCTTCTATGATCATACTAAGGGATCCTAATATCGAGACCACTGCATGTTGATACGCAAGTGTGAGAATGGTAAGACCAAGAGGAGAAATAGGGGGTTTGACATGCACGGGGCATTGGGGATCAACTATTGCCCCTAGCCTCTATTGTGGCATGTTACCACCAACACCTCGAAATTATTTCAAATCAAAATAATTGGGCTTTTCCCATAACAAAGTCTACATATTGTTTCCTCAAAAAATATAATGGAACCTCCAAATTAGCATGTGGTGGACTATCAAATACCATATACCATCAATCTAAAAAATTTGCACTCATTTGTGGATGTATACACCACCTCATGGATATTCTAGATTTAATGGCAGGAATGGGCTACTGAATATTAGGGTCGATAAAATAAGGGACTAAATGGGATTTTTTTATTTTTAGGTCTAAAGTTTGTTTATATGAGAGACCATTTGCATAAAATTATCTCATCTCCTCTCTATTTATTTGATGTCTACCTAAGTCAGAATCAATAGTCCTAATGGCATCGACAACATTTTTCATCACATATGCAAAAAATTTCACATGTGGTGGAATCAATGCTTCATTTTTCATAGCACTGATTTTGTTTTGAATGGACATCAAATGTTCATTGATATGTGCTTGCAAGTGAGCCTCATGTGATCCAGCAAGTAGTGGAGGTGGGATATGAGATGGACAGGGTGGAGGGGGTGGAAGTGGAAATCATGGAGGTAGAGGTTGTTGAGGTGGTGGATTGATGATATCATCAGTGTCAAATTGATCCATGATATCTATGTAAGTGTTCCCCTCCATTAAATTATACAAAATTAACATACAAACTTACAAAATTACAACTAGTTAAATTTTAAATGTACATGCAAATTTGTTTAAATAGGATGTGCATACATACACATACACATACATACATTGATTGAACTTGAGCATGTACATACAAATTTAAAAATTTATGATGTACATACATTTAAAATTTTAAAAATATGATGCATAATGCATGAATATATATCATTCAACTAAACTATGTGTACATAAAAAAATCAAAATTTAAGATCTAGAAATTCATGTAATTTTAATACTTGTGCATACTAAAAAATAAACTTGAAACATTCCCAAAAAGCTCATTTATGTCTAACCCATATATAAATTACATTTTTACAATAGGATAAGTCATGATAGTAGATAGTCATAAAATATATAATATTATAAATTCATCATTATAAGTTATTGTATTAATAAATTCAACAATAAAACTATCCATCCAACAAAATTCATAAATTCATCACTAAAAATATTCATGGAACCAAATTCATAAATTCATCATGAAAAATATCCATCCAACCAAATTCACAAATTCATCACACAAAATATCCATCCAACCAAATTCACAAATTCATCACACAAAATATCCATCGAACCAAATTCATAAATTCAGAACTATAAGATCATTGTCTTAATTTATAAAGTGTTGCAACACTCTACTTCATCTCTTCATTTCTTTGTGTTTTCATTTTCAGAAGCAAACTTTATCCTCTCATATAGCCATTGTCGATGCTCATCTATGACCCCTTCCACAGCGCTGATAGCATCAACAGCATTTTGCATCCTGGATGCAAAAACCCTGAAATTTGGTCGGATATATTCTTCATTTTGAATAATGTTGATTTGATCTTGAATGGTTCTAACATCAACATTGATTCATTATTGCAAACAAGCACCATCGGTTTTAGGTGGTGGAGGTGGGGGGTTATGAGGTGGAGTGGGTGGAGGTGGAGGTGAAGGTAGTGAAGATGGAGGGCATGGTGGTGGATTGCAGATATTATTTAATGGATCCATATCTCTAAGATATAAGTGAACTTGCGTTAGATTTGTAATTTCAAAATGTAAGATACATGTTTAGGAAATACCCTTCAACCATTCAATATAAATGGCCTAATTGAATACGAATGATAAAATGTCTGAGCCTCATATGTCTAAGGCATGTTACTTGAATGAAAAAATAATTAACAGTTAATATAGGATGGCTTAAGGGGATCTATGTATGAATATAGGATGGCTTAACCTGGGATCTATGTATAGTGCAATGGCATGGCTTAAGGGAATAAAATTTGGTGAAGTTTCTTAAGGCAACCAAATTTCATTAAGGTCCTAGGATAAAATTACGGTTTTAGGGATTAGGGTTTAGAGTTTAGAGTTTAGGGTTTACAGTAATAGGATGGCTTAAGGGGATCTATGTAGTAAGGTCCTAGGAAAAAATGGCATCACTTAAGGGAATAACATTTGGTGGATTTTCCCAAGCTAACCAAATTTTATTTGAAGGTCCTAGGATAAAATGAATGCTTTAGGGGTTTAGGGTTTAGAGTTTACAGTTCAGGGTTTAGGGTGAAGTTTGGGTGGCCCTTCGAATAATGGACTTGCAAGTTAGTGAACAACATTTTCTTGTGGAATAGTTGATTGAGATATCCCTTGTTTCAACTAACCAACCTCTCATGAAATCTTTAATTCATATTATAATCTTGCGAGATCTTGTTATTGTTAAATTTGGTTGCCTTGGGCAACTTCACCAAAAATTTAGAACTTCTTTGCTCCCCTTAAGAAATGTCATATTAGGACCCCTTAAGACATCGATTTATAGTTTAGGGTGATAGGATGGCTGAAGGGGATCTATGTAGTAAGGTCCTAGGACAAAATGACATGGCTTAAGTGAATAAAATTTGGTGAAGTTTCCCGAAGAAACAAAATTTTATTAAGGTTCTAAGATAAAATGATGGCTTTAGGGATTAGGGTTTAGAATTTATAATTAGGGTTTAGTGTAATAGGATGGCTTAAGGGGATCTATGTAGTAAGGTCCTAGGACAAAATGGCATGACTTAAAGGAATAAAATTTGGTGGAGTCAAGCCCAAGGAAACCAAATTTTATTTTAAGGTCTTAGGAAAAAATGAATACTTTAGGGTTTAGGGTTTAGAGTTTAAAGTTCAAGGTTTATGGTTTAGGGTTTAGGGTGAAGTTTTGGTGACCCTTGGAATAATGGACTTGCGAGTTAGTGAACAATATTTCCTTGTGGAACAGTTGATTGAGATAGCTCTTGTTTCAACTGACCAAACTCTCATGAAATCTCATTCATATTATATTCATGCATGATCTTATTATTGTTAAATTTGGTTGCCTTCAACAACTTCACCAAATTTTGAGAACTTCTTTGATCCCCTTAAGAAATGTCATATAAGGACCTCTTAAGACATCGGTTTAGGGTTTCGCGTAATAGGATTACAAGTAAGGGGGTTAATATTTTTTGATTCATCACATATGCAAGAGCATTAGTTTATGAATGTTTTTAATTTTATTAATAGACTAACTATTTCCATAATAGAAACACATAGTTATATGTTATTAAGATTGAGTTTGATGTATACTTCAGCTTGATATTTTTTTAATTGAATATAAGTTTTTTTTTTTTAACATGTTTTTCATTAATATTGATTATATATGTGATGAGCATTAGTTTATAATTTTTTTTATTTTATTAATAGACTAACTATTTCCATAATAGAAACACATAATTATATGTTATTAAGATTGAGTTTGATGTATACTTCAGCTTGATATTTTTTTAATTGAATATAAGTTTTTTTATTTTAACGTGTTTTTCATTAATATTGACTGTATATGTGATGAGCATTAGTTTATGAATGTTTTTTATTTTATTAATAGACTAACTATTTCCATAACAGAAACACATAATTATATGTTATTAAGATTGAGTTTGATGTATACTTCAGCTTGATATTTTTTTAATTGAATATAAGTTTTTTTATTTTAACGTGTTTTTCATTAATATTGATTGTATATATATATGAAGTTTAATATACTATGATAATGTTGAATATTTCCTAGACTTAAATGAGTTTTATGATATAAAATGTATAATAAAACTAGTTAATGTTGAATTTCCCCAAAGATCCAAAATCTTATTTAATTTTGGATTGTTTGGAATTGAAAGAACTTAAAAGAGAGAAAAGAAAAATATTTAGATTCTTTTAGTGTCTAGGTAACTAGTCCAAATTAAGATTTTACATTAAACTAGAAGCCTAAAATTTAACAACTAATTGACTAGAATGAGAGTTAAGATTGTTGAAAGACAAGAGACAGCACATGCAAACAAGAAATGTAAACAAGGCATGACTAAGGGAGATCAAAATATAAAATAGAAATGAATGCAAATATTATCTAATTAAGTGACAATTAGAAATGGATTGTACAAGGATTTATGAATTTGCTAACTAAATTTGCAAACAATATTGAAAATTTATCAAATGTAACGATCCACTAGTTCCACAAGTAAAGTTTAACATATTATTTTATATTCTTATTATATCCATGTTCATAATGTTTTATTGATTGTGTCTCTGGATGAATACGCATTAAAATGTATAATATTTATCAAATCCTATTTCAATGTCAATATCAAGGACCCTAATTTACTATGTATCAACCTAAATCTATGGAATAATTTCTTCCATAGGCATGCCTACATACTTGTCTCCATATAATGCAAATGAATTTTTTCCATTATCAAATATTCCTGAGCTTGAAATCAGGGTTTTCAAATACAAAATTAGTTTTTTTATTTCAATTTAGGGTTTTAGCAAAAAAAAATTGTTTGAATTCAATTTAGGATTTCAAAAAGCGATTAGGGTTTTCAATGCAGATTTGTTTGTTTCATTTCAAATTAGGTTTTTCAAATGTAATTTTTTTGTTTGATTTGAATTTACGGTTTCAAAAAGAAATTACAATTTTCAAATGCAATTTTTTTTGTTTCATTTCAATTTTGGGTTTTCAAATTAAAAAAATTGGTTTCCTTTCAATTTAGGGTTTTCAAATGCAATTTTTTTGCTTTGATTGAACAATTTAGGTTTCAAACTTATCTAATTTGTTTTCTTAAGATATGATTTAAGGTTGATTTTTTTTATTCTATTCAATATATTGAGGGTTTCATTTCATTTTTTTCTTTTACTTCTATAAGTCAACATTTCTTCTATTACAAATAAATAAAATACATAAAATGATAAATAAACTGAAAAAAAACATGCTAAAATCTATTTTTGTATTAAAAATTTCAAAAAAACATGAAAAAAGTGAAAAGATTAGGGGTGGAGGCGCACATGGAGGTCATTGTTGTCTTTGTGAAATCGAGATCCCGTGCTTTGTGAATAACTGAGTTTTGTTTATTTCTAAAAATAAATACCACTTTAAAACGGGATCCCGATCTTTACAAAATCGGATCCCAATTTTTACAAATCGAGATCCTATTTTGTAAAGTTCTGAATCCATTTTCCCATCAACCGGTTCAGGACCCATTAATAAATGTGATCCCAATTTTTTTTTAAAAGGGATCCCATTTAGAATTTAGGCTTAGGATCTCTAAGCTAAATGAGATCTTACTTTTTAAAAGCGAGATCTCATTTATTAAAAAGTGGGATCCCATTTTTGGCAAGTCGGTTTCATTTTTTTTCCTAAGGAAAAATCTTCCACATTTCATGGACTCATCTTCTTTCTCTTATGCACATACCTTCATAGTCAAATCCAGCGAAACAAGATATTTAATAATGATAATTTTTTTTTGTAATTAGTACTCAAACCATGTTGCTCCATGATTTTGTTCCTTGGGACCCAATCAAAAGTATCGAAATCCCAAAGATCTTTAAGTTGTCTAACACATTTCTTAAAGAGATAGTAGGATTATCTTGGGAAACTCATAGCCAATGGTTGATCATGATAATAAATTAGTTGGTTCCACCAAATTGACATAGAAGCAAAACTAAAACCCATCTATAAAGGAGAACCATTCCAATTTAGAAATTTACTAACTCTTTTCCATGCTTTCCAAATGGACTGAAGAGGGAAGGAAGCTCTAATTTTAAATAAATGAGACAAAATTATTTTATCAAGCCATCAAACATCTTGCCAATTTTTCTTAATAGAATTTTTCATAATTCATTGGTGATCTAAAATTTTCCATGGTTCATCTCCACTGGTAGCTCTAATAATCCATTTAGTAGTAAGGCAAACCCCTTGGGTTTGGGGGTAAATAAGACCCAGGCCACCTTTATGTTTTGGTTCAATGCAAAGATACTATGAAGAAGCAATGAATCCACCATTACCATCATATTTGGACCAAAAAATCTATGAGTTATTCTATTGAGTTCTTCATAACCTTGTTTGGATGGTATCCAACAAGAGGAATAATACACATGGGATGCAATGAGAATATTATTAACAACTTCAATCTTGTCAGCTAAGCACAAAAATTTATTACCAAATTTGCATAGCTTACTCTTGATTATTTTTACAAACCAAGTCCACATGTAAAAAAGAGAGACTCTCAAACCAAAGGGAATACCCAAATATTGATTTATCTCATCATGCTTGATTAATCTCCATTATTTTGGTATCCATTGTGGTCTAGGACCAAATGGAGACATCAAAAACTCATTTTTATTATGACCTATAAGAGAGCCATATATATCACAATACAACTTTAAAATTTCTAATCTATTGCTCATCTCCTCTTTTGAATTATACAAGAATAACATGTTGTCATCTGCAAAGTGGAAATTGATCACCACTTTATTTTGAGGAATATAAATACCTTTGGTAAGATTCATTTAATGAGCTTTATGCCTAAAATAACCCAAAGCATCAACTGTAAGGATTGTATCTAAAAACAGGTAATGAGGACATACCTACCTTATGGTACATTATAAATCAAAGGAACTTGACATATTCTTGTTAATAATCAAATGTGCATTATCATCTTGGAACAACATTGAAACATGTTTTAAAATTTTAGGACCGAAACCCAACCGTTTGAGCATTTTTAGGATAAAGTTGAACATCAAATTCTATCATATGCTTTATCGAAGTCTAACTTGATTATCAAAGCATTTTGACCTGATTGTTGAACCCACTCCATAGTCTCCCAAGCTAGCATTAGATTGTCAAGGATATATCTTTCTTTTAAAAACCCTATTTTCTCATATCTCATAATAATTTGAACAATAGGTTTAATTCTGATTGCGAAAGCCTTAGCAATAATTTTATATGAAGTGTTTAATATATTAATTGGATGCCAACCAACAATGGTTTCCTCATTCTTCCCCTTAGGAATAATTTTAATCAAGCCTTTATTGATTATAGGACCTAGAAAACCATTATGAAAGGCTTTTAAATAAAGCATATAAAAATTATTCTTAATATGCTTCCACATAGTTTGAGAGAATTCAATTGGAGGACCATCAACGTTAGGTATTTTATTTGGTTTCATAGAGAATAAAGCTTGCTCAATTTCTTCCAAAGAGAGGATTTGATGCAAATATTTTCTATAACCTAGATCAATCATATTAGGAATAAATTCTTGGATGCTATCCTCCAAAGCTTGTTGGATATCTACCCAATTGGTTTCCTCTTTAAACAACCTTTCATAAATAATTTTATAACATATTTATGATTTCTACCCGATCAGTGTGAAGCCCACTTTCACCCCATATAGATTTAACTCTCTTTTTTATGCTTATAGTTAAGATGAATAAATAAATATTTAGATCCCTTGTTCCCTTCCTTGATCAAATGAATTATGCCCCTGATTTTGGCACCTCGTCCTCTGTAATGATCTAGTTTATGTAGTTGAGCTTCAGTAACAACAATGTGTTTCTAAAAAAATCATTCAAAGGATCATAGTTAATTTTATTTCTAGTAAGTTCTAACTACCCTTGGAGAGATTTTTCTCTACATTGATGTTTCCAAGCCATTCTTCTCCAAAAATAGCGAAGAAACTCAACACATTTTAATACAATAGTAATATTAATCCACCACATAATCCATGACTCTCCTTCAAGTGGTTTAGGAAAAGAGTTCCAAATCCAAATTAAGGTTGAAACACATTCTTGGTTTTTAATATGGGAAGTATTATGTTTGAAGGGAATTTGAGAAGAAGACTCAACATTAGCATTTTTAGAAGAGGAAAATGAGTGAATAATAGGATGATGATCAAATAAAGTTGCAGAATAATCCACCTACAACCAATAGTCTTGAGACAACTTATCTAATTGTATATTGTGAGATAAATCAAACCAATCCAATCTACTCAATTTCCTATCATTACCTGGTCTAAAATTAGACCAAGTATTATTCCTATTGTGCATCTCATATTGTAGCTAAAAAGGAATTAAAACTATGCATCTCTCCTCTTAGATCAACATTAGGAAGCATTTACACATACATTGCTTCCTTTCACATTTAACATCACAAAGGATAAATCATAAATCATGCCTCTAGGGATGTTATAAATAGCACAATGGTGCAAGAGCACCTACACCTTGTGAAGTCTAAGTTGATAGCTAGGTGTGTCTTGTGTTCATTTATGCTTAATAAGGTCTAAAGGACCAGTCATAATGTAATTTGAAAAGGTTTTGAATCATTTAGTTGAATTTGTCAGTTTGATTCATAATGCCAAGGCCATGTGAAATCATGAGTTTTAAGGGATATGGGGAGTAGGGTCTTATTCCATGTTAAATAAGGTCTCAATGAGCATTTTAAATGTATTGGAGGGCTTAATAGGTCAGTTAGGTGGTATTTGCAAAATCAAGTTGATCAAGTTGTAATGGGGTAGTGATTAAGAGCAAAATTGGCAAAAATTGTCATCTTAGACTCTAACAAAAGGTGGTTATGGTAGTTGGTCGGTTCAAGGGGTGGTTTGGATGTTATTACATGATATATTTTTGTAAGATCTCGAATTGAGGCTGTTGGAGAAGTTTGGAATGAGTTTCTAATAAGAAGTTTGCTGTTTTTTTGTGTTTTCCATTAAGAAATTGCTGATCCCGTGCATTGTACGACCTGTACATATTGTTTTACACTACAAGCCTATTATGGTTGGATAGATAATTAAATAACCTTTCTTTTGGCGTTGGAATGGTGTGATTTCATTGAGAATTGAGTGAGATATCCCCGTTTTACTACCGGGTGGTCTCAAATCCCATGTTTTTCCTGTTTTCCTGAACTTTGCAAGCATTGTACGGATCTGTACCATCACCATATGATCTGAGACTTATATCATCTTGTAGGGGAATGAAATAGCTTTCATCTGAATCCAATTAGAGGTTCTAATATTGATTTTTGAGAGAGATCTCTTCATTTTTCTGGGACTGCCTGTTTCTAACTAATTTGAGGGTTTGATTGGTGTAAAAAATGATGTTCTAGTCATTCCACTTGCTGTCCAGCCCTGTAACTCGGTGGAATGACTTATTTCATGGAATTTTAGATGTACCAATGGTTTGGGAGGCATAAAATACAAGTTGTATGGTTTTAGGGGGATGCCTTAGGGTGTTTTCATGAGTTTTCCAAGTGAAATTGAGGAACTAAAGTAAGGTTTTGGAAAAATATGATTGGAACTCTATATGTGATAGTGTTTTGAGTTTTTGCAGGTCATTTTATGAAGGTCTAATGTATTGGAATGTTATGATATGTCTTGGAACCCATATTTTCAATAAACCCTCATGAATTGTGCCTAAAACAAGGTTTTTCAAGTTTGGCATGTATTTGTCCGTACCAATGGAATATTTTTGTGATTTTGGAGGTTTGAAGGCATATGAATTGCTGCACCAAGGTTTCATGGTCCTATGATAGGTTTAAAGGCATGTTGCTTTGAAAAATAGGCCTAATCAGCATAATTGAGCCTCCTGGGTCTGCATCATAGTGGTATCAGAGCATCAGGAAGTAGATCTATTTTCATTTTGCAGGGTTGAAGAAGAGGCAAGGTTGACAAGATGCCTCCAAAGAAGAATGATATGGCTAAAGAGATGAAGGAGATGAAAGATAGGCATGCAAGAGAACTCAGAGAGTTGGAAGAGAGAGTCATAGCCTTGGAGACAAACAAAAGAAGGGAAGTGGAAGAGACTGAGACTGAAGAAGAGGAAGATGAGGAGTTTGAAGATGTGGAAGAAGAGCTTACTCCAGAGGATCAAAGAATTGCAAGGTTGCTGAAGGCAATAAAGAATGACAAACCTAAGGTAAAACTTGATGTTCCTAAGTATGGTGGTAGTTTAAATGATGAAGAACTATTGGATTGGATTGCTGCAATAGATAATCATTTTGAATGTGATGAGGTTCCTGAAGAACAAAGGGTCAAGATTGCAAAAACTAAGTTGCAGGGTCATGCTTTGGTATGGTGGGATTACCTTCAATCTGAGAGGAGGAAGCAAGGAAAGTCTAAGATCACATCATGGGATAAGATGATATCAAAAATCAAAGGTAAATTCTTACCCAAGGATCACCAAGTTCAATTGTTTAAGAGATTGCAAAACTTAAGACAAAGGGAAATGGATATTAAGTCTTATACTGAGGAGTTTTATAAATTGAGTTTAAGATCTGGTCATCATGAGAATGAAGATGAAAAGATTGCTAGATATGTTGGTGGTTTAAGGCTTAATATACAAGATGAATTGGTTTTGGCTAACCCTAGGAGTGTAGAGGATTGTTATCAAATGGCTATTAGGGTGGAGGAGAAAATGAAGAGAAGGCAAGACAAAGCAGCAAGAGGAAGAGGCAACACTTCTAGAGGAAGAGGGTTCAATCCTAGTTCAAAGACAAACAATGAGGGCCAAGGAGAAGACAAGAAGGATCAAGAGAAATCTGATTCAAGAGGTGGATGGAGAGGTTCAAGAGGCAGATTTGGTGGAGGAAGAGGTTCCTATCAATTCTAGGAAGATGCTACAATTGTAACCAGCCTGGACACCCAGCCTTCAAGTGTCCTGAAAAGCAAGCCTCAAGCTCTTATGGTGGAGAAAGGAGGAATCAATTAGTGCATGAAGATGAAGAGAGTGGGAATTCACCTATAGTTAACCTTACATCAGAAGAAGGAGAGGCACTCATGATAAGGAGAACTGTGTTGCAAGCATCCAAGGAGGAAGAATTGAGTCAAAGGAGGAGTCTATTCAGAACTACATGCAAAAGCAAAGGTAAAGTGTGTCAAGTTGTCATTGATTCTGGTTCTCAAGATAATCTAGTGTCTAGGGAGATGGTGGATAAGTTGAGTTTGGAAAAGTTACCTCATGAATCACCTTATAGAGTTTCTTGGGTCAATGATAATCAAACTTTGGTGGTAAAAGAGCAAGCATATGTTGATTTTCAGATTGGAGAGTATAAGGATAGGGTTCTATGTGATATTTTGCCAATGGATTGTTGTCATGTGCTCTTAGGGAGGCCTTGGCAATTTGATAGGAGGTCTATATATGATGGCTGGGAGAACACATACACCATCAAGAAGGAGGACAAAACTTTTAAGTTGCTTCCCTTGAAAACAAGTGTAAGGGATAAGGGTAAGTCTAAGGTAGTGTTGTTTGGCAAGAAGGAGCCTTTAAGGCCTGAGGACAGTAAGTCTGATATGGTTGCAGGTTTAGAACAGATTAGTGGTGTTGTGACAGCAAGGAAGGCACCCACAAATGATGTTAAGACAGTATGGAGTTTGTTTTTGCAAGGGGCAACGAGAGAACTCAAGCCTAAGTCTGATTTGATCAAGGTAAGTGATAAGTGTGCAAAGGAGTATGAAGGACAGGGTGAAATTGTTGTTGGGACTATGGTGTGTCCCATTACTATGAAGGTTGCTGCAAGCCAAGTGAAATTTGGTAATGCAAAAGAGGATAGAGTTGTTAGTGCAGGGGCACAAGAGGATGGTGACATGGCAGGTCTAGGGGCATTACAAAAGGAACAAATTAAGCAAAGGCATGCAGGTCTGATCACAGAGCCAGTAAGGCAGAATGTGCAAGGAATGGTGAGGAGCTATCCATGTATGGGTGGAGCAAGGAAGAGAGCAGGTTTATATGATTCTAATGTTTGTTTATCTGCAGGTCTAAGGCATAGAACAACACCAAATTTTGATCCAGGACTAAAGAGATCAGTACCAGGTCTGAAGATGCTTGAAGCAGCAATGAGAAGGCCAAGAACAAGTTTCCACTCTTGGGGCAAGAGTCTTTTTTATGGGGGGGTGTATGGTGCAAGAGCACCTACACCTTGTGAAGTCTAAGTTGATAGCTAGGTGTGTCTTGTGTTCATTTATGCTTAATAAGGTCTAAAGGACCAGTCATAATGTAATTTGAAAAGGTTTTGAATCATTTAGTTGAATTTGTCAGTTTGATTCATAATGCCAAGGCCATGTGAAATCATGAGTTTTAAGGGATATGGGGAGTAGGGTCTTATTCCATGTTAAATAAGGTCTCAATGAGCATTTTAAATGTATTGGAGGGCTTAATAGGTCAGTTAGGTGGTATTTGCAAAATCAAGTTGATCAAGTTGTAATGGGGTAGTGATTAAGAGCAAAATTGGCAAAAATTGTCATCTTAGACTCTAACAAAAGGTGGTTATGGTAGTTGGTCGGTTCAAGGGGTGGTTTGGATGTTATTACATGATATATTGTTGTAAGATCTCGAATTGAGGCTGTTGGAGAAGTTTGGAATGAGTTTCTAATAAGAAGTTTGCTGTTTTTTTGTGTTTTCCATTAAGAAATTGCTGATCCCGTGCATTGTACGACCTGTACATATTGTTTTACACTACAAGCCTATTATGGTTGGATAGATAATTAAATAACCTTTCTTTTGGCGTTGGAATGGTGTGATTTCATTGAGAATTGAGTGAGATATCCCCGTTTTACTACCGGGTGGTCTCAAATCCCATGTTTTTCCTGTTTTCCTGAACTTTGCAAGCATTGTACGGATCTGTACCATCACCATATGATCTGAGACTTATATCATCTTGTAGGGGAATGAAATAGCTTTCATCTGAATCCAATTAGAGGTTCTAATATTGATTTTTGAGAGAGATCTCTTCATTTTTCTGGGACTGCCTGTTTCTAACTAATTTGAGGGTTTGATTGGTGTAAAAAATGATGTTCTAGTCATTCCACTTGCTGTCCAGCCCTGTAACTCGGTGGAATGACTTATTTCATGGAATTTTAGATGTACCAATGGTTTGGGAGGCATAAAATACAAGTTGTATGGTTTTAGGGGGATGCCTTAGGGTGTTTTCATGAGTTTTCCAAGTGAAATTGAGGAACTAAAGTAAGGTTTTGGAAAAATATGATTGGAACTCTATATGTGATAGTGTTTTGAGTTTTTGCAGGTCATTTTATGAAGGTCTAATGTATTGGAATGTTATGATATGTCTTGGAACCCATATTTTCAATAAACCCTCATGAATTGTGCCTAAAACAAGGTTTTTCAAGTTTGGCATGTATTTGTCCGTACCAATGGAATATTTTTGTGATTTTGGAGGTTTGAAGGCATATGAATTGCTGCACCAAGGTTTCATGGTCCTATGATAGGTTTAAAGGCATGTTGCTTTGAAAAATAGGCCTAATCAGCATAATTGAGCCTCCGGTCTGCATCACAACCACCAAGGGTGCAATCCAATAAATTAATCATTATAATTTAAAGGACACTATGTAATGCATGGGAGGTCACACATCGAGTATCATACATGACACCGCTGCTAAAAGAGGACAAATCATGGAATGAAGGGCCACACCTTAGGGGACATCAAGCATGATTCCACCACCAAGGGGGTACAAAAATGACATAAAAATCTATACATTAGGGGGTATCAAGCATAATACCACCACTAAGGCGACACTAAGAAGGATTGAGAAGGTCACGCTTTAGGGGATATCCAATATGATATTACTACTAAAGGGACAACATGTGAGATACAAGGGCACACTTTAGGTGATACCTTATATAATAAAACCACTAAAAGGGGCCATATGGCTTAAATTATTATCCAATTCCCTAATAGATGGGGGAATATTCCCCCCATTAAAATGTTAGTGTACTCGCTACACTAATATTTTAATTAGCAAATGAATGAAGAGATGATCCTTTAGAAATAATACACACCTCATGGGTTTATGTATCCTTGTGCCCCAAGTGTCAAGAAAATAATAACTACATACAAATACTATTATATTTCTCCTCATTGATGAAATATAGTTGCACAAAATATTTGTGTGCCCCCATGAATGGTAATCAGGATCATATGATACTATGAATAACACATAGCATGGAGCAACACCATAGTTCTTTTATTTTTATGGATCGACATAAATTTCATACAATTGATTTAACCATTACAATTTTTTCTTTAAAGCAAAACATTCATCAATAGAATTACCAAGTGTTTAGTGATATGCACAAAAGACAATTTTTTAGTTGTTTTCTTGTCATCTTTCCTTTCATGAATATGTAGTAGAGTGATTAATTCCTATTGAAAAAGTGTACATAATGTATGTTATATCTTAGACAAGGGTTGCAAAGTTGAGGGCAATCCATCTCCAATTGGACCATGAGGTGGTGGTGGGTTTGATGCTGGTGTAAATATATTATGCAAAGGTGGAGTAAAATGGTAACCAATCCCTATTATAGAGACCTATCTAGTGTTTTTTTCTAAAAGAGTCTGAATTTCATGTTCATTCATTATATCATAACCTTGTTTAGCAAGAATTTTAAATCCATGTCCATAACACTTTTCTAGGTTAATTTATGTTTTGGTGTTTCAAATTGATTATCTAGGTTTGTCTAAGGATTAGCTAAATCCTATGCTCAAAAACCCTAGGTCATTGGCCAATGAATAGGAAATAGATTTTATATTGTTTCTCCTTTGCACTTTAGGCTCTACAAAACCAAGGTGGGTTCCCCTTGCATAGCATCATATGATTATAACAATACCTACCATGATGCTAAAGAAAATATTGTTCTTCATGCTAATATTATAGAGGATGAGCTTGATTGATTAAATCATCCTCAAAACCCTCTATTAGCTCTTTATTTTTTGACGGTGTGAATTGAGAATAAAATAATAAATTCTAATTAAAGTAAATTTTATTTTTTTATGTTTGATTCTACTTAGTTTTAAAACTTGTGAATCAACCTAGCCAGTGTCTTATCCATTACAGACTCAAGATGGAATAAAAACCTCCCACAATAAACTAACTTTATGGATTCTTATAACCTAATTGCATTAAAATGAGAAACAAACAAAAGAGACAACACTATTATTCTACTTACAAATCCTTAATATAACAAAAAAATATTTAATCGATTTCTTAAGTAGATGCCAACAATCAAAAATTCATAACAACAAGTGTGAAATGAGAACCATGAATAATCCTTGATTATTGATATTTAAAAGAATTTGTATTACAATATGGAGACAGTAATAGCTTGACATACAATTTGAATAAATAATAATGTTTTGAGTTGTCTGGTGATTTTTATGTATCAAGTGATGCCAAGGTTTAGGTTTGTATGCTTTTTGATACCAAATAAATTGAGGAAGATGAACACTACCTAGATAGATTCTTACATCTTTATAACTAGGAATTTTTCAATTAAAAGTATTGTGGGCCCAAAGGTGATTGAGAGTGGAAGTATGGGAACGGCAAGGAAATGAAAGATATTGATAATAATAATAAATTTCATATCTTTAAGTTTCCTCTTGGAGAGGGTTCTGCTGATTTTATTGGGGAAAATATTATGGAGGTCAAGGTAGTTCCTTTCATATGAAATTTAGGAAATCAATTAGGATTTCCTCTCCTTAATTATTTTAATATATCTAACCAATCTTTAAACTAAGAAGTATAGTGCTTGAGGAAATCATAAGGAAAAATATTTAATTTGTAAGTAAAGGGTTTAATTAATGTATCACTTAGTCTAGTATTAAGACTCTCCTTTCCCAAAAGAGAAGGAGGAGGATTTTAGACCAATATTGATTTTTTTCCTTTACTCTTTAAGAAAAACTAAAGCTAGAGGATTTTGGGATGATGACTCTTGTTTATCTTATTTTATTATGAGTGTTGTTTGGTTAGTAGTCTTTAATGAACTTGAAGAATTTTCTTATCCTCGACTTCCTTAAGTAAGGTTATATTAAAAAAAAGGTTTCAACTCGTATTAATTTTCTTTTTTATAATAAAAGAATTAATTATGGATGATGGTTGTAATTGATTCCCTTACTTTATATTGAAAGAAAAATCCTTTATACATTAAAATAGATTTATTATTAAGTCAACATATAATATAAATAAAATTATTTACTATAAAATTATATCAATTTTAATGAAAATTATGGAATGAAATATTACTATAAGTATAAGACAAAAGCAACTTATTTGTAATCAAAATAATATAAAATATATATATGGAAGGAAAATCAAGAAATTAACTATATATATATATATATATAACTTTACAAGATGATGTAGATTGTGCAAGAAAACACTAAAAATTTAATTCTACAAAATTGTTATTTATTATATATAATTTGCATCCAATTAGTTACATATTACCAATATATAATCTTGATGAAGGTGGAGCCTCTATTACATGATGATGTTTCCCTTATAAATATATAACCTAATTCCAAATTCATATTGGCATAGGTTCAATCATCATTTTATGGATAAGATTCTTTGTCTCTATGCTAGAGACACTAAAACCATCCCTTTCTTTGTACAAAAGTTGGAGACCTTTTGATAAATTATATGCATTATCTTTGATAATTATTGGAACATTATCAGGTTTTAAATATTCCCAATTTAATTCTTCGAGGCTTTCATCAACTAAAGAATTTATATACTTCAATGCATCTTCCTCATTGGATCCAAGATGGTCTTTCATGTAACATGTTATACATGATACTACTTCTCCACGATCTGCCTCGGCCTTCACAAACAACATTAAATTTTTGTTAGATGCAAAATATAATTACCTTAAATATATGTTAATTGATCATATGCAATGAAATATGAAGTTATGAGGGTTCAAGTTTCTAAATTTATATCATACCTTAAAAGTCCTTGTGTGACCTCTTAATCTTAGGGTTAAGCATAATAACTCATCAAACCTTGATGGGTAATCAATTTCTTTGAGAATGTCATCAGAAAGAGGCACATCTAGTGATAATATAGGTTGCAAGGTCACAACACGAGACCCAACACTCACTTTTCCATTCTCCAAATATTCCTCTAGAGATGTTATATAACCCATGGCAAGCCACTCTGCTTCTTTCATGTAAGCATCTATATAAACTTCCCACTGCATTCAAATAAAATTCCAATTAATACTAGTAATTCGTGATAATAAAAGTAACAAGAAAAATATAGCAAAACCAAGCCCCAAGTATTAAGTCGAATATCCACATAAATCTTTATAAATATATTTCAAAATTATTTCATATTATTAAGAGAAACTAACATATTAGTATTATTAAGCATAACATATTCAATATATATAGTATAATATCAAAATATAATATCTAATTTATAGGATAAATGTTAATGAATACACTAATAAACTTGTCAAAATTTTATTCTTGCTAGTATCACAATTAAAATCATTATATTAAACTATAAAATAAAATAAAAAGGAAGATATAATATGCCTCCACCTTACATTCTAGGTCTCTTATGGATGTAGCACAAATAATAACATAATCTCTTCCTTTTTACCAAATAACTATTATAACCTATATACACTTCATTTGATTAAATAGATTGAATATAAAGTATGATAGATATTTGTACACTTCATTCCATTACTTTTTATAGTTTGGGCTTCTTTTATATATATCATCTTGTTACGGATTTTTTTTTGCCACTTGTAATCAAAAAACACTATCAAAGATAAGATTTCTATAATCCTTCTTTTAGAGAACCTTTCCTTAGATAATTTTATAATAGGACAATCACCCCCTCCTCTCTTAGTATTAGCACATCTATTGTGCCTCTTATTTTGGTTGGTTACCTCAAGTTAAATTCTTTTAATCACATTTTAGTAGTCATCAATACTTACCAATCTCCTTTAGTTGTAATGTTTCTAATATATAATTATTAAAAGTTATGATTAATCAATAAGACTTAGACAAGATCATTATTCAAAAACAATCCTTTTATTACAAGGATGCTTTACAAATTAAGTGAAAATATTTGAAACATTAAATAATAAAAATAAACGAAATTTTATTCATGATAATAAGTAAATAGGCCCTCTTACTCGACTAATATTATTTACAATAAGGTTTTATAAAATTTATAGAAATAAATAAATAAATTCTAGATCAAAATAGATTTTCATTTTTTAATAATAAGAAATAAGCACAAGAAATTATAGTAAAATTATACTCTTTTAAATATATTTAAAATATACTTATTTTAAATATAACTTATGTTGTAAGTGATCCTCTTTCCAATTAAAAATCATGCATGCACTTTATTTAACTTTTACATAAGGATTTATATTATGAATTATATATTAGATGTAAATAGTAATGATTTGGGTTTATGTTTAAAAAAAAATAGTTTGGATTTATGGTTTAAGAAAATAGTGAAATGAATATCTTATTCAAGTAAAATAGATTATCTATACACTTTATATTATAGAAAATTCATTATATTTATTAAAGAACATTAAAATTTATAAATACATACAACTTTACATGCGTAGTCAAGTGTGTCTCTGTCTTGTGTTTTCTTTGCCTCTTGAGCCATGTCCTTCATAGCTTCATCAAATACCTTAAATGCCACTTTCATAAATTTTGGAAGTCCTTCTATTGCTGATAAATCCCACCTTACATAAAACGAAAAATAAGTTATAAAAACATTTTTATATATAAATAAAATTTTAATCGAATATTTTTCTAATATATTAATGTCTAGAAAAATGTGTTTGAGTAGGTACATATAAATTTGGAAAAGTAAAAAACATTTACGTTTTCAAACCATTAACAACAATAATTCATCATCAATATGTGAATTTTTGGCATTGCGATTGATGTCCCTAGATAAATAACTAGCTTGTTTAAGTTATTCATTTATATCATCTAAACTAATCAATAACAATAAATAAATACCTTTTAATGGCTTTTGTGAATATTTTGAGCTCATCTAAAGTTCCATAGGTGTCATAAATATCATCCAAATATGTGACAAGTGCAGACAACTTCGCAAACCCAATTTTGAAAGCAGAATATTTGGGATCAATACAACCTACAGCTGCCCAAAGGTAATATTCCACATGGCGATGGCGAGCAAACTCCAGTGTAGCCAAACCAGACTCTATCCACCATCTAAAATGCACAGAGATTTCTTAATAAACTTGAGTTTTTGAGTCTTCAACTACACATTATATTAAAATAAAATTAAGCCTCAAATTGTAGCGAATATCCTCCATAATTCCAATTTCTCACCTTGAGAGAATTTTAAGCTCTTCTTGTTGTAGTGACTGGATCATATTGAAATCCAACTTTGCCAATTCTAAAATTTTTGTGTAGAAAAAACTACAAGAATTCAAACATTGCAATGTGATATTCTCTTAGAGATCATAAAAAAAAGACTTGAAATGCTCTTCTATTAAAAATTCTAAAATATTGAATGTTAACTTTCAAACGATTATCTAAATTTTTAAATGAGGAGGAGATGAACATGACACAAGGTATTGAAATTACTTGTTGATGGTTTTGGAAGCCCATGAACTATCTTCTCCATATATTTCAATATAGGTCCTTGCTTCCACCCTAGGCACATTGGTGTGCCAACCATACTCTAGATTGAATTTTATCTGTTACATTGCATAGATTAGAATGACATTTGAGAAATAGATTCATATAATTAAGATGAAATAATATTAATAAGTATAGATACCTCTCTTGAAAGATTTAAATTGTTAATCTTTGGTAGAGATTCTTCTAAATATGTAGTCGAAAAGGATTTTGCATCATCCATAAGTTTCTCCAAGGAAATGTAATGAGTGAAGCACGAAATAAATTTAGAATGCTTTTTATCTCCTCCTCATTTGATTGATTACTTGAGTGAAAAGATTTCCCATCTTTAGGTACAAATTGTTGTAACATCTCTACATTGATATAAGTTAGAGTTAATTTGTTGTATTCTAAGTAGACTTAAGAAAATTTGTAATATCAAAGTTTGCAACTTTTAGAGGAACGGAAATATTTCAATGAATAAGATTGGAAAGGTTAGTATAGTTTAAAAATAATTGTGAACACATTTGAATAAAGCACTGTTCTAAAATCTATAATTTGATTACATTGATGATCATTTACAATTTTTAGGAATGTTTACTGAACCAAACTTGAATTTTGAAATAAAATTTAATTAATTTAAATATACTTTATTATATTCAACAAAAATATATATCCTATTAAAAGTAAAGCCTTATTATTCTTATATTAGAATGTATTCATATAACACATATCAAAATATTCTGATTAGATAATCAACTTAAACATTTATTAGCCAACTTCACACATTTAATAGTTTGAAAGGCTTATTAATCCTATAAAAAAGTTTCAATTTCAAAAAACTTTGAGATTCTTTAATCAATTAAAAAATGCATGTTTTTTTTTTCCCTAAAAATCTTATATGAATTCTAATCTATTAAATTACTAGATGACTATTTCACTAAAATTTAAATGAAAATTATAACATATTTATTAATTACACTCTTTCAAAAAAAATTCTAACAATTTACCTAATACAAAATGAAATAATATTTTTATTTATTGTTTCTTTAAATTAAAACATTCTATTTTTCCTTTGCAATTTTTTTTATTAAAAACTAAACAGTTCGAATAATTTTATACATTATATATCTCAGTTTTGTATGTTCTTATAAATTGTAATTTTTTATTTTTTATAATCTAAACGATATAACTGGTTTTATGATAGAACATATAAATTCCATTAATTCTTCTATATTGTCTCGATTTGAACTTTTATGGACAATGTCATTACTGAATTTTCTACCTTATCTGTGTAATCTAAATGAGGTTTACTATTGTCTTATTATTTTATTATTTTTCATAAGTTCTAAATGGGTCCTGAACTTAAATGAGAAAGAAAATCCGATTTAAGAACTGCAGAAATCACCTGAAGAGACGTCATATCTGTGTAGGCGAAGAATTCGAAAACCCAATGCTGTGGTGTTTAGATCTGCTTGAGTACTCTCTCTACCACATCCAATGCCTGCGTCTTTCCAATATCTGTTATTCAAATAATTTTTATATATGAAAATTGAATTAATGAATATACTTTTGACTTAAACAACACACTCTAAGCTTTGATTTGTTTAAGTCGCTCATATAAATCACACTAATCTTCTTCATTAAAATCCTATTAATGTGATTTCAGATAAACGACCTAAACAAATCAAACCTTACAATATACTGTTTATACCTGATAATAAATACACAGTTTATAATATGTGGATCAATCTTAATCATAAACACCTAATGCATTTTCATCAGGTTCCTATATAAACAGTCTTTGCCGAACAAAATGCAAAAAACCATAATAGCATTCATCTTGAAGCTAAAAGAAAAGCAAACCTGTAAACATAGTCGAGAGCTATTTTTATTTCATTTTGAAAATGGCGGTCTATTCCAAGGCGTTCTACGTTGTCAACCATTGAAAGATGTTGAAACAGATCGTCTGCAGATGAAGATTGTACAGGAAGGGCATTGAACATGTCTTTGATATCCTTAATGAGCTTCTCAGCATGTTCACCATAAGAGGGAGCCTGTGAGCCATCACAGATCCAAGAAGGTAAGACAAAACAATAGGAACTTCTATAATTTAACACATTATGCAGTATGTTCACCATAAGAGGGAGTCTGTGAGCCATCACAGATCCAAGAAGGTAAGACAAAAGAAATAGGAACTTCTATAATTTAACACAGATTATGCAGTGAGTAATTTATACGATTCGTCATTTCTTCTTTTTTATTTGTTCATTCTGATGATAGATCATGAATCGTGATCTAAAGAAAAAGTTCACATAATTTGATCAAAAATATTTAAAGTAAATGCATAGTAATTAAACTCAGCTCAAAATAAATAGTAAATTAAGAGATACTAAAAAAAATTCAGAACTTTTATAACACGACAGAATTCGCAATGACCATAATTTTAACAGACTTTTTCATTCTGATGATAAATCATGAAATATGATCCAAAACATTCATAAAATATGCTGTCAAACATTAATAAAAGATACTCACATAATAAATTTGAACCAACTGTTGTATCATTGAACTCAAGCTTACCTCATAAGTTTTTGACAGAGATTGTATGAAATCATCATCCCACAAGTTAGGATGATGATTTCCAATGCGTCGTGTTATGCCTTCATCAGTGGTAATCAATGCCATCTTGATGGGAGCTTGAGCAGCTCTACGGCGCAGAGCGATTCTGGTTGTAAGGTATGGTGTATTGAAAAGCTTCTGATGAAAAAGAGGCTTATGGAGGGGTGGCTTCTGTAACTTGCTGCCAACCATACTGGGAGCAAATGGTGTGATGCAACCTAGAGACATTTTGGCTCTAATGGTAATGGTATCCTTCTAGGCGAGGAGGATCTTCTATAACATACTGTCAAGCTTGTCCTCTGCTCCAATTTATAGAATTCCTATCAAGCACGGAGGTACAAAACTAGCTTTCGCAGAAACAGTTTTTCTACTGTATTAAACACGGGTATACCAAATTCAATGCATTATCACGTTGGAATATCTGTTAAGAACCTTGGAGGCAGACAGAATATGACATTGTAAAAAGGTTATGTCGAAGAACAGTATTTTTTACAAGCCATATACGCCAAGAACCCAACATATTCTCTGTAAACAATAAAGATTAGTCATTTCAGGTGGGTAGGATTGTACTTCATTAATAGTAGATGAGGGTCCGTTTATAAAGTATTTAGGCCCCCCCAACCACTGTCTGATTTGAAATTTGATGGCAAATCTTTACAAACTGTATAATTTGAGTTTTTTTTATTGTTTGGTTTATATTTTACTTTCTAGTTTATAAATGATAGATTAAACATTTATTCTTAAAAAATTAAGAAATTAATTTTAAAAAATTATGACAGTTGTAAAATTCATGTTTTTCATTTTCTACATTTTGAAAGAGACTGAACATAATGTCCACATTTTAGAAAAGACTGAAAATTATATATTTTATTTTTAATCTCTGTACAAGATTTGAAATATAAACTTTACTACTATGATATATATGATATTCATTTTTTTCGAAATGTGGAAAATTTAAAACATGAAATACAGAAGTGCCCCACGTTTAAGCTGTATTATAAGTGAGTGCGCCTACCTACTCTATCACGCCTCTACGGAAAATTTCCTTCTTGTTCTTTGCCCATTTTTTCGGGTTCGACTATCATTTAATTAGAGGGAGCCTAAACCAACTTCGAAATAGGTATTTCAAAGTTACATAATAAGTTAGAAGTCCTTCCGTGATAATTATTGATTAACCTATTTAATCATGTCTCTATTTAATTTTTCCATTAAATTATATTATTGAGATTTTTAAAAATTCTTCTCTCAATAATTATTGATTTAGATTTTTTAGAATTTTTTTATGAATTTAAGATTATTTAGATTATCTAGCTTATTTATCATGTCCTTGTATAATTTTTTGTTAAAAAATTGATAGTGATTAATTGAGATTTTAACAATTTTTATTTGAGTTTTAAAAAAATATTTTTATGCTCGAGGGAAGATCCCTAGGTTCAACTAATTTATAAGTAGAAATTAAAATTTAAAAAAAAACAAAGAATTGCATTATTGAATGGTTATATAATTCACAATTATGTAAGTGGAAGATAAGAAAGCTCTATGATTCAAAAAGTTAACTTTTTTTTTCTAATTTAATATTCTTAAAATAACATACATATTTGTAAGGTTTATAATTTGAAAAGACAACATGTTTATCACTGAATAGTTTTAAATTTACTTAAATAATTGATATATTAAGAATATAATTTTTCGATGGAAGGATATATATAAGACCATTTTATACATGATGTGATAGTAATTTTGTAAATTATGTATACAAAAATTAAGTTAATTACTTTTTTTTTGATCGGTAATAATGTTGATTTTATTAATTAATAGTAAACTATTACAAAGCAATTCTCATTACATCTTCATTTTCAAACCCCCTTCCCATTGCCACTATGCTCCTCTCAAAAAACCCCTAGCCCTACCTCCTAACCACACTACAATCATCTCCATGGGTTACTGTTGGATCTCAGTTGTGATCATGGTTTGTCCTTGATGACAAATCCACTTGATTTGAGTCTCATGGTTTGGCTGCTTCAGATTTGGTCTCTTACAGGATCTTTATGCTCTTCATATTCAGTTGTCTTGACATGATATATCTTGATGGCTCTTGATGATGTCAGTTGCTTTACATGGTCTTCTCATGACATGCAATTTCAGATTTCAGCTTGTTTTCATACATGATGATTACATTTGGTTCATATGGTGATTCACATGGTTCATGGCATGCACTTTCAAGTTTTAGTTTTTACATGTTGGTACTGATATTTCACATGGTGTTCATTGTGAGAGGGCATGCATTTGTTTCAAGGCATGCATTTGCTTCAGATATATTTGTCATTGTTATCTTAATAGATCCCATGATCTTCATGCTTCGGGTTGATCATATTCTTGATGATCTGGGTTCAGTTATCTTGTTTGAAGCATTTGTTTCTGGTTAGTGAGTATTTGATCATAATACATTGGTGAATGTCCTTGATGTATCTCATGGCTTATATTACCTTTGGTGAGGACACTGAATTATTCATATTTTACACCAAAAATAGTGGCGGGCACTAAAAGTGATATAAGGTTTTATCTTATCAAGCAATTCAAGCCCTTATCGGGTATGCTAAACTTTGGGGGAGTCGGCATCTAAAAATTATAAATCCCATCAGTCACCTTGGTCACCTTGCTCTAATATTGAATTTTTTATTACTTTGTGTAAAGTTGTTTGGTAATAATCCTTGGTAGATTTATGTGTTCTTTCGACAACCTTCATTTCTCATTATCTTTGTCAATTTTTTGAGGATCTTTGACTTAGAATAAAGGTTATTCGGTGATCACTGTGTATCGACAGTTTGTATGCAAAATTTGGAGATAATAATGTGGTCGGCATCCTTGGTAAATGATTTGATAGCGGACTCATAAGCATTTTATTAAGTTGATCATTATTATTCTTTGTTTCTTCAGACTCCAATGAATCATTAACTTTTGGGAAAGTCATTGAATACCTTGTGAAAGAATGAATAGAGCAAATTCATTTGGTTTTCACTTTGCTAGGGTTTGGAACCCTAACCGCTGCCATGGTAATTAGTTTTCAGTTGTAAATATCTAATATGGCCAACTCCAGAGGGGTTGTGAGTTCGTTGTAAGCTTGGTCTAAGGAGCATGAGCCAATACAAGCTCAACAGAGGTTAAGGGAGTTTTCCGCTGAAGAAAAATATTGTGTTATGTGATGATCTTGTGTGTGATTGGTTTATTTGCTTGATTACAATATTGTCTTCTGTTGGATAAAAAATTGTTGATTTTAGTCATTCATTTATGTCATTCTTTAAATCAAAGCATCTAGCATAAAAGGTTTAGTTATAATGTGTAAAGTTTATCAAGCTAATCTCAATTAATGAAATGTTTATCTGATTTGTAATGCATATAATATTGTTTGAGTTCAAGTGAAGTCTGTTCTTCAATAGTCATTTTATATTCTAATTTAAAAGTTTAAAAATTTATTAATTTCATAAATCACTTATTCACCCCCCCCCCCCCCTTTTAGTGATTCAAGTCTTCCAATAGTTACCACTATTGAAGGGATTAGATCCTCTAACCAAACCTAAGATGAAGAAAAAAAACCCTCATAAAACAAAAATTGGTCGTTAACACAAAGAGGCCATAATCATTAAAGTTTATAAGTTTCTAATTTCCAAGGGCCCTTTACAAAAAGACACCACTTTCCCTCATAACCACAAATTACTACCACCACCATCCGCCAGGTTGACAACAAAGAAAGGGGAATCATTCTTTGTGTTCAAAAAAAAATCTCACCTCTCGACCTGAATACTGGTGTGCACTCACCAATTTCCTTTCTGGAGTTGAAGCATTGCATCCTCTTCCCCTACTCCTACCGAAAGACCTTCCCTTCATTTTTCAAATACTACATTTATAATTCCTTCCACCATCACCCATTAAAGATGATCATTTGAGAGGGAGAGAATTCAAAAATCCTCTATCCACTCGTCTCCTCTAGCTACAAATGTCAACACCCATTTGGATAGCACATATGCCTCCTCATTACCCTACCTCCAAGTATGTGTCACCTTTAAAGCCTTCAAAAGAAGTAAACATCTCTTGTATGTGATATATGTATTTCTACAAATTCCATGCTTGTGTTGTGCATGCCATGATGGAATTCAAAATAGTGAGGGAGTCACCTTCCAAATGAAAATTTCTAGCTCCCATCTTCTATCCAAGTCTAATAATGTGAAGCATTGCCATTTCTTCTACCACACTATTGGTCCCTTCCCAAATTCATTTTGCTTCCAACACCAGAATGTTGCCATTACTATCCCTAGCCACACACCTTATCCCTGATGGCATTGGGTTCCCTTTTAAAGCCCCTTCAAAATTTATCTTAGTCCATCCATCCTCCAGTTGTATCCACTTTACTACTTCCCCCACTTTCAAAGCCGATTTCACCCAACACATCCCCCTAAAAGGTCGGATCTTTATCCTTGGCCATTTCCCTTGAATTTTCTTATCCTGATATGTGTATGGCACCTTTGGCTTAAAGTATCTAGATTTTGCAGCTCCAACAATTTATTCAATAGAGTGGTTTATTCTAAAACAAATTCTATCCAACTGTTCCATTTTTTTTTGGAATAGCCTCTTATTTGTCTCATTCCAAATCTCCCGCACTACTATAGAAGGACAAACATTCCAAATGTATGAAAGTGTAGATCTTCCATCCCATCGTGACCAACCAATGAAAAGTTGCTTCAAAGATTCTAGTAAAGGGCCCTGCCAACATAACTTGCCAAGAATCATATTCTAGCAATGGGAAGCTATGTCACATTGAAGCAATAGGTGATCCACTCATTCCTTTCCTTGTTCACACATAATAAAATGTGAGAGTCCTATGAACCCCATCCTTTTCATGCACTCTCCTGTGAGAATTTGGCCCTAAAAGGTGATCCAAGCAAAGGTTCCCTCCTTCAAAAGACACTCTTGCTCCAGAATAGATGAGAAGGCCATACTTCCTCTTGCCCTCTAGACTTGATAAATTGATACCTAAGCTTAACCAAATAAATTCCATTAGAAGCTCCACACCACACCACCCTATCCTCACCACTATTTAGAAGCACCCTCCTACTAGCAAAGATCTCCCTCATTAAAGATAGTTGATCCATCGCCAGCCCCATTTGACTAATATCCTTCTAGACCCACTCTTCACCAATAGCACCTTGCTTTCGCTCCAAATAGTCCCTAACTCTACTACCCCAATGCTATGTAAAGAGTAACTTCAAACTCAATACTTTGGGGTTTTTGACTAACGTTGGGAGACCTTCCCAAGAATCTTAACAAAAAATTTCCATCTACCCATCTCCAATCTGTCATGTTATATGCTCTACAATAACTGGTCGACAGGACACTATAAATTTCCAAATTGTCAAACCTCTAAGAGGGTTTTGAATCTTAAAGATTCTATGATTGTGTTCAAAGTGAAGCTATTTTAACTTTAGAATCCTAACCTAAAGATGATCTAGATTTCACTACTTACTTTACACTAATTTTGCACCCATAGCTTCATTCATATCTTTCCAATTTCATAGGTTGGCTCCACCTTCATCTTTAGGCCTGTAGATCTTCTCCCATGCCAACAATGCAATTTTTTCCTATTCACATGCCCTATTCCAAAATAACTTCCTCATTTTTTGTCCAATAGTAATAATAACCTTTTGCGGAATCCTCAAACACATCATTGAAAATATTGGAATGGTAGAAATCATCAATTTCAACATTAAAATTCGCCCTACCAAAGTTAGCCAACAACTCTTCCACCCATCCATCCTTTGTAAGAAATAATCCACCAAGTTTTTCGAAATGGTCACTTTACAGGGGCCACTAAACAAAGGAATTCCTAGATATTTACCCGGTTGTAATCCAGGTCTCATCTCCAAAATTATATTGATCTCTCTTTTCTTTCTTATCAGAGTATTAAATAAAAAACTTTTGACTTCCTCCAATTCACACATTTTCCTAAGAACCTATTGTAACGATAAATTGTCTACTTCATAATTTGGGCCTCATGAAGGGTGGCTTCTCCCATTAAAAAATTATCATCCAAAAATTGAAGATGGGATATTGATTCAACCCCCCTGACAAATTTTATCCCTTTCCACCTTCCATCCACCCTTTATTTTGTAATTAATCATCCTAAGGCTTCAACCATTATAATAAAAAAATGGGATAATGGATCCCCTTTTCTTATACCTTTCGAGGGCTCAAAAAAACCTTGAGGGCTTCCATTAACAAGCATCGAAAACCTTTGATTATTAATACAACTCCCCACACAATCAACCCAAGTAGCATTAAACCCAAACTTTCTCAAAACTTGCAGCAAAAACTCCCAATTTACCTCATCATAAGCCTTTCGAATATCCAATTTTACCATCATTCTTTCTATCTTTTCCTTCCAACTGGATGAATAGCCTCATGTGCTATAATAATTCCTTCAATAATTGATCTTTGTGGATAGAAACCACTTTGTTCTTATGAAATAACTAACATTAAGACCAACTTTAACCTATTTCCAATTACCTTGAAGATAACTTTGTACACTGTATCACACAAGGAGATTGGACGAAAGTCATTAAAAGAGATAATCTCATCTCTTTTTGGATTGAGTGCTATCAAAGTATTATTAAAATATCTCATCACAAACCCACACCTCTACGACGCTTCTACTACCTCCCATAACTTAGAATCAAAATTTTCCCACAACTGTTGATAAAAACATTCTAGAAACCCATCTAGTCCAAGGGCCTTATCCTCGCCTAACCCAAAAAGTGCCTTTTTAACCTCCAACATAGTTACCGGTTCCAAAAGAAAATTGTTTTTCTCTTTAGATACACAACTAGGAATCACATTCCACAGCTCTTGATCCACCTCCTACATTTGATTTATGACAATGTTACGCTTTAAAAAATGAACTACCTCATTAATAATTTCCTCCATATTCCTTAGAATATTACCTTGTTGGTCAGCAATTGAGAAGGTTTTATTGCTCGCCCTCATTTCTCTAACTGAATTGTGAAAAAAAATTGTGTTGCAATCCCCTTCTCTTATCCATGCTTCTTGAGACTTTTGACGCCAAAAAATCCTCCCTTTGCAATACTTTTGCATATTTCCTATTTAAAACCTTCTCTTGTAGAAAGTCCTGATCCATCATTCGTCCCTTGATGACTTTAGAATGGAAATTGTGTGATGCCTCTTCTAGCTTTAGATTTTCAGCAAAGATTTATTTGAATGCTTCTCTATTCCATATTTTCAAACATTCTTTTAGAAACTGGAGCTTTTAAAAAAGTATATAAGCCTTATTTCCATTTCTCATCAAAGAAAAATTCCACCAACCACTTACCAAGTCCTTAAAACATTCTACTCTAAGCCACATTTTTTTCAAATTTAAAAGGACATCTTACTAGTGTCGTGTCAGCTTGGAAATTAATGAGTTGATCAGATAATAATCTGAGCCAACCATCAAAATAATTTCAACTTTCTACACCCAATTTGCCTCCATCCAACCTCCTACCATGAAGAAGCAGTCCAACTTTTCATCAATGTGTGAAAAAACACTTCTCTTGCTTGTCTAAGAAAAGTCCCCTTTTCTAAATTTAACCTCATTTAAGCCACTGCCCGTGACAAAATCACTAAAGTATTTTTTAGCCCTACTACCCTAGCCCAAACCACCACTCTTATCATTAGGGTGGAGTACAACATTACAATGTCCTCCCAAAAATCTTAGAGATTCACTTGCTTCATCCATGAAATTCATGATCTCTTGCTAGAGGGCCTTAATATTTGGTCCATAAACATTTATCACTACAAACATAGAATTTAGGGTTTTAGAGAAGACCCGTAACCCTTGCCAATTGCTTCCTTGTTGGATTACCTGAACATAAACCTTTGAATCATCCCACAACACACCTAACCCACTAGACACCCCCACATCTTCAACCATTACAAATCTCCATCTACTAAAATTGCACATAAAGAACATATTGTCCTCAACTTTGAGCTTGGTTTCCTATAACAAAGGAAGAGCGGGTCACATTTGATCAAGGCATTGCTTGATCAACCACTATTTTTTAGAGGCATTGTAGCCCCTGATATTCCACAATAAAACCTTCATCCTTCCTAGGAAAAGGCATAGCCTTTTCCTAATCTTAATTTTCTTTGGCTCACCGCACAACCAGGTATTTTCAGTAGTTCTCTTACTATTCTTGCACCTCTTCTTCTCTCCAACTTTTATATTTGTCGATAATTCTAAAGACAACCCTAGCCTTCTTTTGTCCTTAATTCCTAAGGAAGCATTCAAACCAAAATCATTTAAATTAAAATCCTCCTTTTCATCTGATATACATCCCTCATCATCACTCGAATGAGTCTCTGCCACTCCAACTTCTCTAAAAGAGTTTTCCAAATTTTGTATTGGGGAAATTTGAATATCCTTGTAAAAAACCTCATTTTCACCCGGTGAACAGTATCTTCCATTTGTACTAAGAGAATTGATGTTTCCAACTCTTTCCTCACCAACTTCCATCCCATTCCTCATATGGTATTCTATCATGGATTAATCCATACTCTTATTAGGGTTTTCCATTTGTTCTCTTATAATCTCTTTAGGATCTCCATTTTGAGGTGTCTCATAAGCATTGCAAGCTTAAAAAATTGTTCATTTCTCTACTAAAAACATGACCAAGTCTTCCCTTATCTTCATTATCAGCTCAGGCTATGAGTATTGATAGCATCCAAATTTGAACAACGCATCTATCTCTTTCCTTTGAAAACTATCTTCATTTCGAAGACCCAAGTTTCCTATGAAGTACACCTCACCCTGATTGTGAATACAAATGCCCAAAAAAATCCCCATATCTTCCCTCTTTGTCTCTTTGCTTAAAATTATCAACAAATCAACCAATGGGTTATGTGCCAGTCCATTTCCTTTCTCATTTTTTGAACATTCGCCTGCTGCATAGCCTACCCCTTTACAAAAAGAGCATGATTCCACTACTTCTTCCACTTCTATGGCATGTTGCCAAATGCCTTCCCCTATTTTTAACTCCACCATCTTTGGGAGGGGATGAATTTATTTCCACAGGATGCAAATACAAGCATACATACTGAGCTCCTTCTTTTCAATCACTTCATCATCTTTCACAAAGACACCCAACTTATTGCCTATGTTTTTGAGAGTTTCTAAGTCCTAGTACTCATGGGGAAGATTATACAAATGTATCCTTATCAGGATTTCTTCTATACTCTCCTTTTTTGGGTCAAAATTTGGAATCCATTCCTTAATGTAAAAACCCTTCCCATCCATTAGAAATAGTCCACTATTTAAAATCCATTCCTTTTCTTTAGCAATTTGGCATACTACCAAAAATTACGAATTTGGGAGAGTTTTCAAAACACAATCCTTCCCCCAGTGGTCATCACACCAATTTTGATTTTTTTCAAAAATCGGCCAATTCCCACTTTGTTTTATAATAAAAGCTTTATCCTTAAAAAGACACGCTGAATCCACCCAATCATCGTTGTCTACTAACATATTTATTTCCTTGGAATGGACGCTATTTGGACATACCTTGGTCGCCTATATGGTATTCTCTTAGAGTGTTTGGATGCCAAAACTTTGGTTCAATCTTTTTGAAAACACCTAGGCTCCCCACTCGCAAAGTCACAAATCCCCATTTGTTTCTTGGATTTGTTCAAAGTTAAGCCGCCTAGTGTTTTTCGAAGCCTTCCATTCTTGAGAAAGTTGTCTCCATGCCTTATTATTATATCTCTCCCTATTTATCCACCTAAAATGTTGTCACTCTTGTGAACCACCATAGCCTCAAAACCCTGGTGCCCTATGAACGGCTCGATCTCTTCATCGCTCTGCCATACACAGAATCCAAACTCACAAACTAAGTTAATTACTTTTTACAACATATAAATTATATTATTATATTATTAGGTCAAGAATTATAGTATTAGTTGTGGTGTAACTAAATTGGGCAATAAGAGGTGGATTATAATACCATGAATATGTTAATAAAAAATTCTTAACATAAATTTGATTTTTTATGTCAAATTGTGAATATTAATAATATACATAATATTAATGATAATTTATGGAATAACAAATTTTTTTATTTTTTTAAAAACATAATATAATAATTGCTAAGTGGAATAAAATATAATAAATTAACAGTTTGATAATTATTTTCTATGTATTGTATTGCTTAGTTTAATACTACACAAAAAATAAAATAGCTCAAGTAAAAGCTAAATCAAAAAAATTAATGATTTATTAAAATATTTAAAACATAATGCTTAACTTTAAATAAATAATTTTGTCAATCTAAATTGTACTCTTTATTGAATGAATCAATTCAACTAGTTAGTGAAACATGGAAATGGTTTCAAGGTGTGGGACCTTGCTGAATTAAGACAAACCTCCTAATTAAGGGTAGGCTACCTCTCTAAACTAGGTAAAAAGTGTTGATCCAATTCAAACACTCGATTAAAATTAAAACTTAATCCTATTGTATTATTTTTTAGGGAAAAATAAAAGGATAAATGCTAAAATGGAAAGGGTTGATGAACCAATGTTTAGATTGGGTTTTACCTTGCTCACCATAACACATAAAAACAATAGAAATTTAAGAGGACTTACAAATATATTTGATTCATAGAATCCTATAAGAGATGATGGTAAGGGTTAACAAACATCGAAATGGAACAAAATCCACAACTAGCTCTTGCAACCAAAAATTACACAACATGTGCAATATGTAGAAACAAGTAATCATTCACACATGAAGAAAACAAATCACACATGTCAATGAGGGAGATGAGGTAATAAAACCATTTTCTATTAAATCTGAAGCTTGAAGCTAGTTATAATTGTAAAAGTAAAAAAATGCATAAGCATGCTAGATAACCAAGAAGAACTCATTAAAAATGAGCAGAAAGTAACCAATAAGTGTTGCAAGTATGTTGTCGTTGTTGGTCATTGATATCAACTATATGGAGATTATGTCTTGGTGTTGCTGGAAGAATACTAGTGTTGTCATAGTTGGGGAGATTGTTGTCAAGTGTTTGTGCTAGAAGGTGTTGTGTTGTTGTCAACAATATTTTCATTGATGTCTTGATGGCTAAGAGTTGTAGTTACAATAAGTTCACTTGGTTTCCAAGTTCTTTTGAGAAAATTAGAATGAAAGAGTGTGCAGTGTGGCATAGGCGATTTCAATGTTGTGTTTCACATTTCTTCATTGTTGAAGGCATTCTTGTGCAGTTTAGATATGATGATCAAATGTTCTTAGAGGTTATATATCCAGAGTTTCAGGTTCTAGATCATTTTGTAGTGAAATTCATGTCTGATAGTTTATCTGTTTGTGAAGAAGGATGTCTGGGAGAAATGAGATTGGTCTGTATATCTTTGAATTAAGGTTTTTTTTCTTGTAGATTTGGTAATATGTTCATATTATCTATAATCTCCTTCCTTTGAGGTTTTAGGTGCTAAGGTGTTCCACAAGGTTGGTTAGTGAGTTGTATTATGTGGCAGTGTGTATGGTTGCACAATATAATGGTGTTCTTAGTTTTAGGTGGTTGTGGAAGAGTTGCAATATAAATTATAATGATCCTAAAATATTTTGATATACTATATGGATGTTGTGAAGTGTTGTTGTCTGGTCTACATGACCTAGATAAGTGTGTATGTGGTTGCTTGTAGTGTTAGTTTAGGTTTGTCCAACCTAATATGCTAGTGCTTATTTTGGAGGTGTCTCATAGATTACAAATGTGTTGAGTAGCATGATGATGTGAATTTGGGTCATATTTAACCCTTGGTGTGTTCATTCTTCACTTATTTCCACAATGAAGGTGTTTGGTGCTGACCTATTTTGGTGTTGCATGTTCTAGGTGCATACATTTCATTAAGGCCGACCTAATTGAAATAGTTTAGGTTGTGGATGGTATATAAGAAAGGTAAATTGTTGCAGATGAGTGTAGATATTTAGAAGGTGTGTAAAAGATGGAAATTTTATTAAGTTTGGTTATTTGAGTGCAAGCTTAATGCCAATAACTCTGAAGTAGTGATCAAAAGGGTCTACATTTGTAGTGTGCTTGAAGTTACTAGAAGTAGTGAGACGAAGGTTGTGGATGGCATAAATTTTTAGTGGTGGATTTATCCTATTTCCTTGACATAATGAATCTCTTTGTAATAGTCTTCTTCCATATTATTTCTTCTTGGTAGTGATCCACATGATAGTGAGCCTTTCTTATTTGAGCCAAATTGTATTATGTGTTGCAATTCATATATATGTGAGCTAATCCTCATTGTGGTTTTTCCCTTCGTGGGTTTACCACATAAATTCAGTGTTCTTATGTGTTTGGATGTGTTTACATTACTATTTCATATGTTTACATTCTATTAATGCATGTTAAGGGTTTGAAAAGATATTGAGAGATTGAATGTTTTTTAAGTATACAATTGATTCACCCATCCTCTTAGTTGTCATTGCATCTACCAATTGGTATCAAATTTGTGGTTACTTGGAGAAATATTAACCATTTGAAGTATATATAGATGGTGCACATGAAGGGTGTCAAAGCTCCTATGATCAATGGAATGAAATATGCTTACTGGAAAGCTAAGATGGAGTCATTTCTAGTGTCTCTTAAATTTGGTGTTTGAAATTCAATTGAAAAAGGATATGATATGCCTATTTTTGTTCTAATAAGTGATGATGAAATAAGGTAATATGAGAGAAATGGTAAAGCAAGGAACATTATCCTAAGTGGTCTCTTTAATTTTGAACATGGAAAGGTGATAAGTTAGAAATCTGATAAAGATGTCTAGACAAAGCTAGAGAGTGTTTATGAAGGAGATAATAAGGTCAAACAAGCAAATATGCAAGACTATAAAGCCAAATTTGAAACCCGAAGTATGTATGAAGATTAAGATATTACTACCTACATGCCCAGAGTGGATGAAGTTGTCAATGCATTCAATGGTCTTACTATTAACCTAGAAGAAAGAAAATTTGTGAAAAAGGTACTAAGAACTCTTCATAAAACTTATAGTGCTAGAGTTTTTTCTATTGAGGAAGCTCATAATTTGGATAATTATTCTATAAATTTGATGTTTGGTGCTTTAATTTATTATGAATTGGGAGAGTTTGTTCAAGTTCATACAAACAAAGAATTTATTTAATGTTTCCAAAGTAGAGAAGGATGATTAATCAAATCTAGATGATCTTGATGAGGTAGAAGCAAATTTTTTAAGGAGATTGAAAAAGAGAACTAGAAAATATAGAGACCTAAGTTACCCTTTAAATGATTCAATGTTGGAAGGATATGTAATTATGCTTTTAAATGTCCAATCAAAGTTACAAATGAAAAACCTAAGGATAATAAAGGAAAATTTGTTAAGAAGAGCTATTATGTTGAAAGAGAAAATGGTGTATCTAATGATGAAGAATTTCACTATCCTGATGAAGACAGTGATGAATGTTTATTAATGGCTCTAAAATTTGGAACTAATTTTGCTAATATTAAAAGATGTGTGAAGGAAAGTGCTTTGGTAACAGGTAATAGTATTGAAGGAACTATGTTGACTATTTTCATGTGCAAGAGAAGAAAATAATCACTAGATCATTGATAGTGGATGCTCAAATCATATGACTAGTGAGAAGAGTAAGTTTGTTAAACCTCAAAGGTATGATGGTGGTCTTGTTAAGTTTTGTGATGATACATCTACTAAAATTTGTGGAAAAGGTTTTTAATTAGTTTTGATGGAAAGAATAACATAGATGATGTTCTTTATGTCAAGGGTCTCCAATATAATCTTCCAAGTGTAATATAAATGTGTAGTAAATAACATAATTTTTTTTTCAAGATGGTGGCTGTGAAATTAGAAAAGGAAGATATGGTACTCTAGTTGTTGTAAGAACAAGGACAAAAGGTAATGTTTATCATCTCAAAGGTAGTGGTGTAAAGTTCTTTATGTCCTAAATTAATGAAAGTGGGCTATGGCATAGAACAATGGGTTGCTGCAAGTATGAAGGTGTTCTCATTGATGCCAAATATGTGTTAAGGAAGGTTGTTGCATGATGAAGATGTTGAGGATATTGAGAAAATTGTGAAACAATTTGCTATAGTTGGTGCATGTATGGAATAACCTTGTTTGTGCATGTATAATTGGGATATTGAGGAAGTGTTGTGATTACATGGAGCTATATTTATGTTGAAATGTCTAGAGATGTGTTGGAATGATGTAATATGATATAATAGTGTCTCTGGTGCTTGGTTTCCAAGTTCTTTTAAGGAAATTTGATAAATAGAGAAAACAATGTTGTGCAAATGTTCAAAATGTGCTCAGAGATATGCTCCACGTTTCTTCTATGTTGATTCTATGGCTGTGTAGATTTGATATGTTGTTCAATATTGTTGAACAGTATTTACTATATCCATATTTTGGGCTTTTGGATTGTTGTGCAGAGTGAGATATGTTCACCAATGTGTGAGCTATATTTTAGTGTTGTTTGTTGTGGTCTGGGAGAAATGTATTTGCTCTATATTTTTTCATAGTGTGGTTTTAGGTTGTGTGGATATGGGAAGTTTCTTATGTTTATTATATCTCTTATAATTTGATATTTCTCATATTTGGGTGTAATACAGTGTGTGTTTCATGTGTTAGAGTGTGCATTATAAGGTTAATCGAATGTCTTGAGTTGAAGTATTTCTATGATGCAAGTTTGGATGAAGTCTTTTTTGGATCTTAAGTGGTTTGTGGAGTGTTCTAGACTGTACAAAAGATATTTTGTGGTCTATGTATCATCTTGATCTTTTGGGAACTATGTACTTAATAGTTTTATGGTGTTTAGCACAAGTAATGGCTGATTTGTTGTTAACACTACATGTGAAGTTGTTTCAAAGGTTATGGAAGCATGTTGAGGTGTGTTGGGACAATTTTGGGTCCTAACTAAGGATTATGTGGGTCATCCTCATTCCTATCCACCATGGGAATGTTTGAATGCTAACCTAAAAAGATGAAAAATAGGGTGTGGGTTACCAAAATAGGATCAATAACCTAGTTAGGGGACCTATTCTTCCTCAATTCATTAGGAAATGATATCCACACAATGAAATGACTAACAACCTTGAGGTGAATCAGATCAAATTGTGAATCTATTGATTTCCTTTTTTTCAAGGATGGGGGTCTTGATTAAACAACACTTTAGGGAGAAAGATTAAAAATAGCAAATCAAACCCAAAATTCAATCTACAACTTGGATCTTGAAGATTAAACTCAATATTGATGGAACCAAAAATTAAAATGTAGATCAGAGAGAGGTAATATGATGTGTACCAATCACCAAAAGTGCTCTTTTGAAGCTAAATTGGGACTCATTTACCTAAGGATGAATGGGTCCTAAGTTATGGTTTTTCTACAACATTCACGAGCCTCTGCCACAGATTTGAATCTCTCAATTTTCCCACATTTCAGGTTCAAAATGCTGGAAATAAATTATGTAATTGAGTTTCTGTGAGATGACAACTTTTGTGACAAATTTTGTAACTTTGATAAGTTCTCCATTTTTTCTCTTAAAGAGATCTTCAAGATTTCTTCCACCTAAATCTGCAAACATAAATCAAGAGGGAAAAATGTTTTGTTTTTGGTGAATGAGGTTTTTCCTTGGTCAAAGCCTATTTTGGTAATTAAACCTTGAAATGAAATGGAATGGAATGAAAGGAATGATGAATGAAAAAATTAATGTCATAGCTCACCAAACCCTTGAATTCTTGAATGAATCATGAACAGTACATCAACATATCCGATCCAATAACATACATGATGGATATGTGCAAGATCATCATGGAAAAAATAGGCCCTTAAGTGGCAATAAAAATTCAAAAAATTAGAGTTAGGCAACTTGACGTAAAAATTTAAATAAGTTATCTATATTATTTCAAAAGTATGTTAGAATAAAATCAATATAAAATTGAATTTAGTTTCTAAACTACTAGGTTTATTTAAAAAATATAAAAATCAATTTGTTAAAAATTTGAAATTTCAATGCAGTAGTACTTAAATTTCAGGGAAAAAATAAGAAGTAGGTGTCTGTCTAACCACCCTAACCACAATAAAATGATAATATTTTAGATATAAGTACTCATGTCCCAGTGTGATGCATATTTTTTTGTGATTTTTTTCTAAGTAAATAATTAATTATGATTTTTTTATTACAAATTTTTAAAAATATAAAAAACTCGTATGTCTGACCACCTTAACTTGGTCAAAACTTCATGAATTTTATTTTTTTAATCCTATAGTATGCGAATAATGGAATGTGACACATTTTTCGGATTCAAAAAATGTGATATTGTTTGAAAGCTATAGATGTTTTTCAATCAACTTATCAATCAGGACTTCAGTCATAATTCAAATAGAAAATAAATAATAATAATTTATTAAATTCAAAGTAAAGCATAATTTATATTGGTGGAAATTTGAGAATATTATTTAAAAACCCTTTTCGTTTCATCAATTTTGGGTAAAAAAAAAAGTTTTCAGCCACATGGGCCATCATATCACTTACATATCGCCACTTTTTTTCCCATCATGATCCTACAAATACCCTGATGCAAGAAGAATTTGATATGAAAATTGGATGTTGATTACTGAAATAATTCTTTAATAAATTTTATCTTGAATGCCTTAAACTTTGGGAGCCATGGGAGGTTGTTCAGACACTTTCTCTTTAACTTTGTAAACTTTTTGATTTTAGGAGGCACAACACGACTTATTTGGTTATCTTTTTGTCTCTTATAGGAAATAGGTGAAGAATTTCCTATGGTTTTGTCTTGGTTACTTGGAACCTATATTTTGGTTCAATCATGGTCTTATCAATGATGAGTGGCTCAATCATGGGTTGAGGTATATTTCTAAGGGATAAATCTTCTATGCGCTTTGCCTTAAAATTTTGATAAGATTTAAAAAAGAAGTCTTCATGAGTCTAATAGGTTCCATAGGTTCGAGCCAAAATAAATCCATTAAGAAATTCCCACTAGAAGACACAAGATTACTGGAAGACACAAGATTAAAGCCACTATGATGGATAGTAAATATTTGATTGTTAAAGGGAAACTTTGAGAATTTTTGAATGACCAACGTGATGGCTTTCATGGAGTGAAGCCACAGGTAACCTAACTTCACATGAAATTGATCTGACATCGGGATGATGGAGAATGAAAAATAGAAAAATAGGGAAGGGGGATCAAGAAAATGATGTTTGTTGGGATTGACCTATCTTCCTATGTTCATCAGGAAATAAGATCCACACAAATAATTGACTTACAACACTTAGGTGAGTCAACTCAATGAGGGAATCTACTAATATCCATGTCCTTCTACCAACACCTCAAAGTGTGATGCTATGTCAAGTATGATCTCCTAACAACCTTAAATGAGAAGCCTCAACAACATCCAAAACAATGTTCAATCTCTTAGATCAAACAACATATGAATCATGTAAATTCAAACATGGATGTAATTCTCTATAACCAAGAAGATCAAACTCAAATTATCCATTCCTAAATCAGGAAATCGACCCATAAAACATTTCCTACTCTTCATCAATGAATGATATCATAAACTAAAATGAACAAGGAGATAACCATGTCAAACATCTATTAAAATCAATCCTCTAGAACTAAAGAACAATAGCTCAAGGTCCATATATATGAAAGATAAATCAATATAAACTCATACTAAATAATCCTAAAATGAGTCTCCCAAAATCAATCACCATGACTCAACTCATTACCATGAGAAATCAAAGTATGAAACATAATCATATTAAAAAAAGGGTGGAAAAAATCTATTAAATGATAAAGTGCAAAGTAGACCACGAGTGAGGAATGAGAGTGCTCCTCTAGGATAACCAATTCATCATGAATCACTCCAAGAACAATCTGCTCTATCGGTCCACTATGAACTCATGTCCATATCCAAGTGAAGGCTCCTCAGACTCCATGATAAAACCTACAAAGAGAAAAGGTCTCAAGAAAATGCCTCTAATACCAAGAGAACTCCATCCCCACCCACATCTCCAAGTATCCATGAGCACCTAAAAATGATCAATCTATACTAAGCTCCAAATCCAGCATTGCACTATCATGAAGCACCCAACAAAATGACCAATGTGTATTCAATACCAAGAGAACCAATAAGATCAGTGTCAAAGATCCAACCATAGAATCAAGAAACTATCATGACATCATGATCTAAGCATCTCCTCCTAGGAGATCACATGCACCAATGCATACATCATGGTCTCAAGAGAACACATATCATGCCAAAACTCTAAGATAACATCAAGAGTAAACCATTATATAATACCAATCTCAATCAAAACCAAGAACCACATCTCCAATCATATGAAGATAACTATTAGGGTAAGTGCAAAAAGATGGGTCCCAAAAAGGGGGCTTAAGTGGCCAATTTTTTTCTGAAATCAAGAAATACTGACTTTGGACATGAAATTGAGGATAGTTACACTCAAAATTTTGATATGGAACAAAAACAAGGATTGAAGTGCCTCGAGTCTAATTTCTAAAATACTAATTTATTTTGGAAATGGTTTAGATTAAGGGGTTCAAAAGAGGGACATATAGAAATTGGTTTTGTTTTTTTCAAAAAAATATAACATAGTAACTCGTGTACGTCCCTAGCATAGTGAACCTTTTTCTAGTATTTTTAAAATTTCTCTAGTTAGAAATTATCTAGTAGTATGTAGTTGATGCATGATTTTTTTGGTAATTTTTTAATAAATATATGATTTTTTACTATTTGGCCATGCTACCCCTACAAATTTTGGAAACTAATTGAATTTTTTTAAAAAATTTATAGAATGGAGTCTAGTTTCTAAAAATGTAATTTATTTGAAATTTCGATGAACATTTAATTTATAAAGAGAAAACACCAATCATTGGTTGTTTCCAAAAAAGAGACACAAACAAAAGAAAATATAGATGAAAGGCTTAACATTGTCAGAAAGTGAAAACAATTAATTCGTTGGATAGCTAAGAGAGAACCTAACATTACCTAGGTGTTCGATTTGTTTGACATTGAACCACGTGCAATCATTTGAGTGAGCATGAACCATATTATGTGAAATATTATAGAATTTACAAAAAAACATCTTTGGTTGTTGAGAATTCCCTCCAAGCCTCTGGGTTGGTATTCGAAGGCAAATACCAAGCCCAAGGCTTGGGGATTCCCAAAGCAAGATATAACACGTGCATGTTATAATTTTCTCACATTATATCTTAGTTTTGACATGGATTTTGTGTTTGTAAGGGACATTTCTAGCAAGACATAACATGAGCGCATTATACCATGCTCACATTATGTCTTTCTTTATGTTAAATGCTACTCGATTGAATGTATGTTTGTGTGTATGTATGCTTGTATGTATGTATGTATGTATCAATGCATGTATATTGTATGTATTCCTATGTGTATGTAAGATTGTATCTACACATGCACATGTATTCTTGTATGTATATATGTATTATGCTTTTATGTATTTATGTAGTTATGTATGTATTTATGTATTTCTTTAGAGGGAGGGAGAATTTTAAGAGAGAGAGAGAGAGAGAGAGAGAGAGAGAGAGAGAGAGAGAGAGAGAGAGGGAGAGAGAGAGAGGTACTAAGAGAGAGTTTGGAGAGAGGGAGAGGTGCTGGAATTGAGAGTTTAAAATAGAGGGAGTGGGAGAGAAGTGGTTGGAGTGAGAGGGACTTAGCTAGATAGGGTGGGAGGGAGAGAGGGGGAGAAAGAGGGATAGAGAGAGAGGGAGAGAAAGAGAGAGATGTGTAGGTAGGGTTCCAAATGGAGAGACTTGAGAGTGTGAGGGAGGGTGAGAGGGAGAGACTTGAGAGATAGGTAATGAGAGGAAGTGCAAGAGAAAGGGAGTGGGAGAGAGAGGGAAAGGATGTGGGAGGCAGTGACCTGAGAGGGGGAGATAAAGGGGGGTGGAGTGAGAGGGACTTATCTAGGTAGGGTTGGAGGGATAGATAGAGAAAGGGGAGAGAGAGAGAGTTACCTATGTATGTTGCCAGAGGGAGAGACCTGAGAGAGAGAGGGGTAGGTGGGAGAGACATGAGAGAGAGGGAGAGAGAGGCAATGGGAGAAAGTGGGAAAACAATAGAGATAGATAGATAGAGGGAGTGAGAAAGGGTGGTAGCGATTTATTGAATGAGATGTATGTAGAAAGAGGGAGAGAGAGGCAATGGGAGAAAGTGGGAAAACAATAGAGATAGATAGATAGAGGGAGTGAGAAAGGGTGGTAGCAATTGATTGAATGAGATGTATGTAGAAAGAGGGAGAGGATAGATAAAGACAATTAGAAAGGCTAGGAGAGACAAAGGGAGAGAAAGGTGAGATGTATAGATAGAGAGAAAGGGATAGGGGTTGAGGGATTAGGGTGGAGGACCTATAGGGTTGATCAGTTAGGGTACTAGGGTTTAAGGTTTGATGTTTGAGGGTTGAGAGATTAGGTTTGAGGGTAGAGGGGATAGGGTAGAAGGTTTAAGGGTTTAGGATTTAGGGTTTAGGGTATAGATTTGAGGGTATTTGATTGAAGGATTAGATTGAGGATCCAATTTAAAGGGTAGAGGGTATAGGGGTTGAGGGTTTAAGGGTTGAAAAATTAAGGGTTGAGGGTTAAGGGATTAGGGTAGAGAGATTTCTTAGATTGAAGGGTTGAACGGTTGAGGGATTAGGGTAGAGGGTAGAGGTTATTGGGTTGAGGGTAGAGGGTAGAGGATAGAGGGTAGAGGGTAGAGGGTTTAAGGGTTTATTGTTTAAGGGTTGAGGGTTAAGGGTTTAGGGTTTAAGGATTGAGGGTAAAGAGTTGACGACCTATAAGGTTGAGGGTATAGCATTGAGGAACTAGGGTTGAGGGTACATATGGTTGAAGGATTAGGGTAGAGGGTCTTGGGGTTGAGTGTTTAGGGTTGAGGGTAGAGGAATGAGGGTATAGGGTTGGGGGATTAGGGTTGAGGGTCCAATGTATAGGGTAGAGGGTATAGGGGTTGAGGCATTAAGGGTCAAGAACATTGATGGATTAGGGTAGAGAGTTTACTAAGTGGGTTTAAGGGATTTAGGGTTGAGGGATTAGGGTTAAGGGTAGAGGGTACATGATTGATGGTAGAGGGTAGAGGGTTTAAAGGTTTAGGGTTTAAGGGTTTAGGGTTTAGGGTTTACGGTTGAATGTTTAAGGATTCAAGGGTTGAGGGTATATGATTGAGGGATTAGGGTAGATAGGGAGGGAGAGATGGAAGGATAAGTGAGATAGAGAGAAGGAGAGAAGAGGAAGGAGGGAAAAAGATGTATGAGGGTTAAGGATCCAGTGTATAGGGTAGATGGTTGAGAATTGAGGGTATAGGGTTGATGGTTTAGGGTATTGGGTTGAGGGTATAGGGTTGAGGGTACATATGGTTGAAGGATGAGGGTTGAGGATCCAATTTATAGGGTAGAGGGTATCGGGGTTGATGGTTTAGGGTTTGAAGGTTGAGGATTGAGGGATTAAGGGTTGAGGGTTGACAATTGAGGGTTGAGGATTTAACGTAGAGGGTAGAGGGTTTAAGGGTTGAGGATTTAAGGTTGAGGGTAGAGGATAGAGAATATAGGGTTGGAGGATCAGGGTTGAGGGTCTTATGCATAGGGTAGAATGTATAGGGGTTGAGGGATTAGGGTTTAAGGGTTGAGGGTTGAGGGTTGAGGGATTAAGGGTCAAGGGGGTTGATGGATTAGGGTAGAGAGTTTACTAAGTGAGATTAAGGGTTTAAGGGTTGAGGGATTAGGGTTGAAGAGGGTATTGGGTTGAGGGTAGAGGGTTGAGGGTTGAGGGTTTAAGGGTTTAGGGTATAAGGGTTCAAGGTAGAGGATTGAGGGTATAGGGTTTGGGGATTAGGGTTGAGGGTCCAATGTATAGGGTAGAGGGTATAGGGGTTAAGGGATTAGAGTATAAGGGTTGAGGTTTGAGGTTTTAGGGATTAAGGGTATAAGGGTTGAGGGTTGAGTGTTGAGGGATTAAGGTTCAAGATGTTTGATGGATTAGGGTAGAGAGTTTACTAAGTGGGTTTAAGGGTTTAAGGGTAGAGGGTATTGGGTCAAGGGTAGAGGATAGAGGTTTTTAGTTTTTAGGGTTTAGGTGTTGGAATATGGCTTCTAGTGCTGTCATTGAAGGAAACATAAAGTCTCTCATCCGATCTACAGTCACATATTGGCTCATACTAGTAGAACATAATGAAGAACATGGCATCTAGTTAAAGGTAAAGATGTCAATCTGAATACCTCACCAGACTACTATTTTGCATTGTCGATCTTCGAGGAAGGATTTTTGATGTTTGTATTACCTTATTTGAGAACTATATTGATGCACATTCTCTGGTGTAAAATCTAGGAGATGTGGTGCACTAATTTTCTCATTATCTCTGTTAGAAGGCTGACCTGGAAAAATTAGTCGTTGCAGATGTTTAAGATGTAATTGGTTAAATGTTTTTGTGCTCAAATATTTTTATTTGGGTCCTCTCTATGTCTTAACTAACTTTGGAGGATACATATAAATAATTAGTGGTGGATTTAGCCAACAGATGAAAAGTATTTTATGTTTTATGTAAGACGACATATGAATGATAAAATCCTTAATAGTAGATATATATACGAGATCGGTAGTATCATTTTGGATATGTGAAGTATGTAAGTGTGTGGTGCAAAATTCAGAAGGATAGTGGTCTGAATTCATCTGTGCATAGATTTGTTTTGCGAATTATAGAGAAGAGCATAGCAGAGCAGAGCGAAGAACAAAATTAGATTGAGGATCCAAAATATGATCCATGAGCCTAACTAGAACTGTAACTTGGCATAAGTAGATGCTACTACTTTAGTTCAACTCTTTAGATGGTTTTAATATAGACTTTTGTAAGGAAGTGAGCCTTATTCTTGAGCAGTGAACTCTAGCTAGTGTGCCTGAATGCAAGTGCATTCCCTTTTGTAAAAACTTACATTTGAGAACTCAAATTGTGGATTAACCTCCTCCATTGTTTTTCCCCTAATAGGGTTTCCATGTAAAAATCCTTGTGTTATGGTGTTGTGGATGATTACTTTGTGTGTTTGCATATTTCTTTGGTTTAATGTTGAAATGATTTAATTATTAGATTAATAAAGTTCATATTTGTAGAAAACTGATTAAACCCCCCTCTTAGTGTTCCCTTGAGTCCAAAAATTGGTATCAGAGCATCTCGTTCCTCAGAAGAATTTTACTAGCTTGAGGTGGATCTTGGAATGTAATGGACTCTGGTAGTCTTTAGCAACAACCACTTGATGACCTTGATCAATCTAAAGCAGAAGTCCGGGAATTGAAAGCGAATCTTAAGGATACTGAGAAATTCATTCAGTCATTGAAATATTGGATTATTAAATCTAGGGAAAAGAGGAAAGATCTCTATGATCAGATTAAGTAGAAAGAAAGCAAAAACATGGATGATGCTCACCTGAATCAAACCTTGAAGGAAATCACTGAAGAATGTGAAAAAATTGCTAGAAATAATGCTATAGTAAAGCATGAAATAGAATCCATGGTGATGAAGTTGACTAAGGAGAGTCTTGCCCAATCCTTAAAAGAAAGATCCGATGAATGTAAAATTGAAAATGGAGAATTCATTTAGTTATAAATTGAATTTCAAAAATCCAGAAACATTGAAGAAGAGCTTGAAAAATAGCTTATTATTCTCAAAGATGAACTTGCTACTGCAAATGAGTACAAGGAGAAATTTAAGATTAGTTATGTTAAGATTGATGAGCTGAATCAAGGACAGAAGAATATTAAAGACAAGAGAGATCTTGGATATGGGAAAGGAGAGAGTTCTGGATCTAGACAAAGAAATCTCAGGCAAGGAAATTAGATGAACAACAGTAGAAGGTATTCGATAAGACAACCTAATGCTACTCATTGTAGAAGTAAAATGTGATCAAGTAATCCATTATTCTCTGGTCAGAGTTTCAATTAAAAAAAGTTTGGTCATAAATCAATTGAATGTAGAGTTCTATATCAAACTACTCTTTCAATAGAAGAAATGTTGAGGGTATGTGTAGGATCATGATGGGCCAAAAAGTGGCAATATGTAAGTGATATGATGGCCCATGTGGTTGACGACTTTTTGTTTACCCAAAATTGATGAAACGAAAAGGGTTTTTTAAAGGATATTCTCAAATTTCAACCAATATAAATTATGCTTTACTTTGAGTTTAATAAATAATTATTATTCATTTTCTATTTGAATTATAAATAATATCCTCATTGATAGGGTGATTGAAAAACATCTATAGCTTTCAAAAGGTAAGATATTTTTTGAATCTGAAAAATGAGTCACATTCTATTCTTCACATACTATAGGATTAAAAAAAAAATCAAATTTCATGAAGTTTTGACCAAGTTATGGTGGTTAGACATACGAGTTTTTATATTTTTAAAAAAATTTAGTAAAAATTTAATAATTAATTATTTGCTTGGAAAAAAATTATAAAAAAATATGCATCACATTGGGAGATGAGTCCTCTACTTATATCTAAAATATTATCATTTTATTGATGTTAGGGTGGTCAGACAGACACCTACTTATTTTTTCCCTGAAATTTAAGTACTACTACATTGAAATTTCAAATTTTCACAAAATTTATATATATTTAAATAAACCTAGTAGTTTAGAAACTAAATTCAATTTTCAACATATTATATTCTTACATTATTTTGAAATAATATAGATAACTTATTCAAATTTTTACATCAAGTTGCCTAACTCTAATTTTTTGTATTTCCATCGCCACTTAAGGGCTTGGTTTTTCCATGATGATCCTAGACATACCCTTGAATGTTATACCTGTGGAAGATTTGGGCATATTGCTAATTAATTTAGATCAAGAAGAAATCAATGGAATGATTGTTCTGGACAAGAAAATATTATGTTTTATAATTGCAATAAACATGGTCACATTGCAAGATTTTATAGAAACAAAAATGTGGGTAAAAGAGGTCTGGTATAAAAGGACAAAAATACATAGAAAAATGATAAAGAAAAAGGAAAAGTGATTGTGGATGAAATAAGAGATCAGATGAAGAAGACATGGGTAAGGAAGAATGAATCTGATGTTGGAAATTGCTCTGCACCGAAACCTACTTCCGATAATTCTTTCAAAAATTGATCTCAGGCCATTGGCCCAAGGGGAGTTTTAAAAAGAAAATTCTATCCTTTGTCTGTAGCTGGTACCAGAACGTGAAGGATGATCAATAAGGTGTATAAACGATATGTAGAGGTTTAGGAAAACATTCATAAGGAAATTTTAAGAAATCATAGGTCTATGAAATATTTTTTCTCTCACTGTCTGAGAAAATAGAGTATTCGAGAAACCTAGGGCAAAGGAATTTATTACAAACGTGTGAGCTATAAAAGAAAAGTTGGAACCCTCATTTGTCACTTTCCATCAAAGAAGAAAAGAAAGAGAGCACTCGGTAGAAGAATTTCAAAGAAGTGAAGTTAATTTGGTGGCAAATCTTGAAACACATAAGGTATTTTAGTTGTTTTCAGAATTTCCATATAAATCTAGTTTATGCTTGATAAACAAAAGAAATGAAAGGAAGAATGGAACAAATAAATTTTGATGAATACAATAGTGAAAAGATTAGGTCCATGAGAAATATTTTGTTACCCAATAAATTGAAGTGGTTAAGAGAAGCCAAACATAAAAATTTGGATATTTGGAATGAGTTTTTTTAATTCAAGAACGTGGAACTCATAAAATTCATTTTGAGCAAATTAAAAGATGACACCATGATTCTGGAAAATCCCTACATCATTTCGAAGGAAGTAATTGGAAATCTAACTGGATTATGTAAAGTCATGGACATACCAAGAAAGAAATCCATCTGAAATAAAGAATTTGAAACCCTAACCAAAATAGTTGGAGATCAAAGGGCACTAATAATCTCAACAATCAAGAACCTTGTTACAAATTACATTGCACATGAAATATCATATTAAGTATTTTTCAGAAATAGAGAAGAAGCAACTTCGGTTGGTGTAGTCTACATTTCTCACAAGATCATAATGGAAGGATAGGACTTCGACCTATGTGAACTGCTAAAGGATCAATTGATGGAAAATGTGCAATTAACAAAGGAGACAGATTACCCTTTCAGGTTTGGTACTCTGGTCATATGTTTGGTAATGAATTTTCTTGAATTTTTTACCAATGGATAACAATATGATGTGGAAATAAAATGAACCAGTGTGTAAACAGATATATGCACACTTTAAGAATTTAGCTAATTATTATCAAGAAATTGAAAGTTTCTTTAAGAATTTGCTTGGAAAGTGTGGCTCAACTAGTATTTATCTTCTAGTAAGGAATGTCTAAGTTGGTTCCTCTTCTGGTGGCATGGAGAAAAATAAGAAAAGAGAAAAATAAATTGATGTTTGTACTCCTCTGAAATACAAGATTCTAAAAATTGAAGGTAAAGGAAAGGAACAAAAAATTGTGGACATACCAGATGAAGAATCCGATGAAGAAACTGAGGACATACAAGGAAAATAGGAGGATTCATCTAGATCAGAACAAGAAAAGGTGATGTTTGAAGAAATTGAAGAAGAAGATGACCTGATAAAGGAGAAGCTACAACAACTTATTCACAAGGAAGGTGGAATGCAGAAAATTGCCAAATTATGGCCCATCAGACCATCGTATGATCAGGATATGATTCTAAGTGTTCTAAGTGCTCATATTTTACATAGTCAAATCAAATTGGAGAACTTGCAGAACATCTTACTTGAAGAAATGATTGAATGCATAAAAGAAACAATGAACTTTGAATCTCAAGACAAAGAAGAAGGTGAAGTTATCTCACATTTGATGTAGCAGTTCAATCTATCTCTCACCAACTTGAAAAAGAGGATGAATGAGTTGAGGCAATGCATAAGTGCATCTAATAACATCTACAACTATTTCATCCATTGGCCTCATGCAATTGGAAAATATTAAGAGAAATTGGAGTAGATTGAAATAAAGTTGAATGGGATTGGAAAAAGCTTTGATATGTTTCAAGACCAGGATGGGAAAATCTAGAAGATAATTCAATAGCTGTAGTTTGAGCACACAAAAGTTTAGTTCACTAAAAATACACTTGTGGATACTTTTTGGAAATTCAAGGACCTAACGTAATGAATACTAGAGCAGATGGTTGAGATACTGAGGAAAGGTGAAAAGTTAGAAGATGTGATCACAATTCTAAAATCCTTAATTGAGACTATCAATAGGACATCCAAGAATAATAGTATAATCATAATCATTGGGATTGCTATAGATGCTTGAAAGAAATTCCTTCCGGAGATGAAGGAGAATCACAAGATAATTTTCTAAGTTGCAGTTTTTGAAAGTTTTGAAAACATATTTGAATTTTTAGTTATATTTGAAAAAGGAGAGGAAAAAGCAACACATGTTTTGGAAATTTTTTGCATAGCTTTGTTGTTAATGTCAAAGGGGGAGAGAGAGTAGTGAAAAATGTCTCATCAATCTAAGGGGGAGCTATGTTTTGGAATTTTGAACCTTGGCAGTGTACTCATAATGACTTTGACACTTATTCATTTTTCACTAAATGTTGCCATTAATGCCAAAGGGGGATATTGTTGGCATATGGCTTCTAGTGTTTTCATTGATGGAAACCTAAATTCTCTCATCCAATCTACAATCGAGTATTGGCTCATACCGATAGAACAAAATGAAGAATAGGGCATCCGGTTAAAGGAAAAAATGTCGATTTGAATACCTCACCAGACTACTATTTTGAGTTGTGGATCTCAGAGGGACTTTTTATTATGTTTTTATTGCCTTATTCGAGAAATATATTGATGCGCATTCTCTAGTGTAAGATCTAGGAGATCCAGTGCACTAATTTTTAGATTATCTATGCTAGAAGGCCGACCTTGTGAAATTAGATTTGTGGATGTTTAAGATATAATTGGTTAAATATTTTTTTTCTCAAATATGTTTATTGGGTCCTCTCCATGTATTAACCAACTTCAAAGGATACACATAAATAATTAGTTGTGGATTTAACCGACAAGTGAAAATTATTTTATGTTTTATGTAAGCCGACATATGAATAATAAAATCCTTGACAAAAAATATATATATGAGATTAGTATTATCATTTTGGATATGTGAATGTGTAGTATGTGAATTATGTTAGTGTGTGGTGTGAAATTCAATAGGATAGTGGTCTAAATTAATCTATGCATAGATTTGTGTTGTGAATTAGAGAGAAGATAAAATGAGAGTAGAGCGAAGAACATAATCAGACTAAGGATCCAAAATTTGATCCATGAGCCTAACCAAAACTGTAACTTGGCATAAGTAGATGCTACTACTTTAGTTCAACCCTACAGATGGTTTTAATCTGAACTTTTGTAAGGAAGTGAGCCTTCTTCTTGAGCAGTGAACTCTAGGCAGCATGCTTGAATGCAAGTGCATTCCCTTTTGTAAAAACTTATATTTGAGTACTCAAATTGTGGATTAACCTCCATCGCGGTTTTCCCCTAACAGGTTTTCCACATAAAAAATATATTGTTATGGTGTTGTGGATGATTACTTTGTGTTTTTTCATCTTTCATTGGTTTAATTTTGAAATGATTTAATTATCAAATTAATAAAGTTTAGATTTGTAGAACACTGATTCACTGGTGTTTCCTTGAGTCCAACATTAGGTTTGAGTGTCTAAGGGTTAAAGGGTTGAGGGTATATGGTTGATGGATTAGGGTAGAGAGCGAGGGATGGATGAAGGGAGAGATGGAGGGATAGGTGAGATAGAGAGAAGGAGAGAAGAGGAGGGAGGGAAAATGATATATGAGGGTTGAGGATCCAATGTATTGGGTAGAGGGTGAAGAATTGAGGATATAGGTTTGAGGACCTATAGAGTTGATGGTTTAGGGTATTGGGTTGAGGGTTAAGGGTACATATGGTTGAAGGATTATGATTGAGGGACCAATGTATAGGGTAGAGGGTATTGGGGTTGAGCATTTAAGGTTTGAGGATTGAGGATTGGCAGATTAAGAGTTGAGGGTTGAGAATTGAGGGTAGAGGGTAGAGGGTTTAAGGGTTTAAGGTTGAGAACCTAGAGGATTGACTGTATAGGGTTGGGAGATTAGGGTATAGGGTCCAATGTATAAGGTAGAGGGTATAGATTTTGAGAGAGTATGGTTTAACAATTGAGAGTTGAGGGTTGAGGGATTAAGTGTCAAGAGGGTTCAAGGATTAACGTAGAGAGTTTACTAAGTGATTTTAAGGGTTTAAGGGTTTATGGATTAGGGTAGAGGGTAGAGATTATTGGGTTGAGGGTAGAGGGTATTGGGTAGAGGGTAGAGGGTAGAGGGTTTAAGGGTTTAGGGTTGAGGGTTTAGGTTTAGGCTTGAGTGTTTAAGGGTTTATGGGTTAAGGGTTTAGGGTTGAGGGATTAGGGTAGAGAGGGAGGGATGGATAGATAGAGAGATGGAGGGAGAAGTGAGATAGAGAGAAGGAGAGAAGAGGATGGAGGGATAAAGATATATGAGGGTTGAGGATCCAATGTATAGGGTAGAGGGTTGAGAATTGAGAGTATAGGGTTGAGGACCTATAGGTTTGATGGATTAGGGTTTAAGGTTTACGAACTACATATGGTTGAAGGATTAGAGTTGAGGGTCCAATGTATAGGGTAGAGGGTATGGGTATATGCAGGATCATGATGGGCCAAAAAGTGGCGATATGTAAGTGATATGATGGCCCATGTGGCTGACGAATTTTTTTTAACCCAAAATTTATGAAATGAAAAGGGTTTTTAAAGGATATTTTGAGCCTTCCACCAATATAAATTATGCTTTACTTTGAATTTAATAAATAATTATTATTCATTTTCTATTTGAATTACAACTAAAGTTGTGATTGATAGGTTGATTGAAAAACATCTATAACTTTCAAATCACATTTTTTTAATCTGAAACATGTGTCACATTCCATGCTTCACATACTATAGTATTAAAAAAATATATATATCATGAAGTTTTGACCAAGTTAGGGTGGTCAAACATATGAGTTTTTTATATTTTATAAAAGTTGTAATAAAAAAATCATAATTAATTATTTACTTGGAAACAAATTACAAAAAACTATGCATCACATTGGGACATGAGTCCTCTACTTATATCTAAAATATTATAAAAAAATATTATCATTTTATTATGGTTAGGGTGGTCAGATAGACACCTACTTCTTATATTTTGCCTGAAATTTTAGTAATACTGTATTGAAATTTCAAATTTTCACCAAATAGATTTTTAAAACATAAAAATAAACCTAGTAGTCTAGAATCTACATTCATTTTTCTACAAATTCTATTCTTACATATTTTTTAAATAATATAGATAATTTATTCATATTTTTATGTCAATTTGCCTAATTCTAATTTTTTGAATTTTCATTGCCACTTAAGGGCTTGTTTTTTTCATGATGATCCTCCACATACCCATATCAGAATTGAGGGTTTAGGGTTTGAGGGTTGAATATTGACAAATTAAGGGTTGAGGGTTTACTATATGGGGTATAGGGTAGAGGGTTTAAGGGTTGAGGGTTGAGAATTGAGAGTTGAGGGTTTATGTAGAGGGTAGAGGGTAGAGGGTAGAGGGTTTAAAGGTTGAGGGTTGATGGTTTAATGTTGAGGGTAGATGATTGAGGGTATAGGTTTGGGGGATTATGGTTGAGGGTCCAATGTATAAGGTAGATGGTATAGTGGTTGAGGGAGTAGGGTTTAAGGGTTGAGGGTTGATGATTGAAGGATTAAGGGTCAAGAGGGTTGAGGGATTAGGGTAGATATTTTAATAAGTGGGTTTAAGGGTTGATGGATTAGGTTTGAGGGTAGAGGGTATTGGTTTGAGGGTAGAGGGTAGAGAGTTTAAGGGATTAGGTTTTAAGGGTTTGGGTTTAGGTTTTAGGCTTTAGGGTTGAGTATTTAAGGTTTTAAGGGTCGAGGGTTTATGGTTGAGGGATTATGGTAGAGGAGGAGGGATGAATGGACAGAGAGATGGAGGGAGAGAGAGGTGAGATGTATAGATAGAGAGAAAGGGACAGGGGTTGAGGTATTAGGGTGGAGGACCTATAGTTTCAATGGTTTAGGGTATTAGGGTATAATGGTTGAGGGTTGATGGATTAGGTTTGAGGGTAGACGATATTGAGTTTAGGGTATAGGGTAGAAGTTTTAAGGGTTTAGGGTTAAAGGGTTTAGGGTTGAGAGTTTAGGGTTGAGGGTATAGGGTTTAGGGTATAGGTTTAATGGTATATGGTTGAAGGATTACATTGAGGGTCCAATGTAAATGGTTTGAGGGTTAAGGGTTTAAGGTTTGAGGCTTGAGGGATTAATGGTTGAGGGTTTAGAATTGAGGGTTGAGGGTTTAATGTATAGGGTAGAGGGTAGAGGGTTTAAGGGTTTAGAGGTTGAGGGTAGAGGGTATTGGGTTGAGGGTAGATGGTATAAGGTTTAAGGGTTTAGGGTTTAAGGGTTGAGGGTTGAGGGTTGAGGGTTTATGGTTTAGGGTTGAGTGTTTAAGAGTTTAAGGGTTGAGTTTTTAGGGGTTGAGGGATTAGGTTTGAGGGTAGAGGTTATTGGGTTGAGGATAGAGGGTATAGGGTTTAAGGGTTGAGGGTTGAGGTTTTCGGGTTTAGGGTTGAGTGTTTAACGATTTAAGGGTTGAGGGTTTAGGGTTGAGGGATTAGGGTAGAGAGGGAGGGATGGATGGATAGAGAGATGCAGGGAGAAGTGAGATAAAGAGGAGACAAGAGGAGGGAGGGAGGGAGAGAGAGGTGAGATGTATAGGTAGAGAGAAAGTGATAGGGGTTGAGGGTATAGGGTTGAGGGATTAGGGTGGAAGACCTATAGGGTTGATGGTTTAGGGTATTAGGGTTTAAGGGTTAAGGGATTAGGATTGAGGGTAGAGGGTATTGGGTTGAGAGTATAGGGTAGAAAGTTTAAAGTTTTATGGTTAAATGAGGGTTGAGGGTTTAGGGTATAGGGTATAGGTTTGAGGATATATGGTTAAAGGATTAGATTGAGGGTGCAATGTAGAGGGTAGAGGGTATATGGGTTGAGGGTTTAGGATTTAAGGGTTGAGGGATTAAGGGTTGAGGGTTTAATGTATAGGGTAGAGGGTAGAGGGTTTAAGGGTTTAGGGGTTAAGGGATTAGGGTTGAGGGTAGAGGGTATTTAGTTGAGTGTAGAGGGTAGAGGGTTTAAGGGCTTGGGGTTTAAGGGTTGGGGGATTAAAGTTGAGGGTCCAATGTATAGGGTAGAGGGTATAGGGGTTGAGGGATTATGGTTTAAGGGTTGAGGGTTGAGGGTTTAGAGATTAAGGGTATAAGGGTTGAGGGTTGAGGGTTTAGGGCTTAAGGATTTAGGTTTTAGGGTTTAGGGTTCAATGTTTAAAGGTTTAAGGGTTGAGGGTATATGGTTGAGGGATTAGAATAGAGAGGGAGGGATGGATGGAGGGAGAGATGGATGGATAAGTGAGATGGAGAGAAGGAGATAAGAGAAGGTAGGGATATAGATATATGAGGGTTTAGGATCCAATGTATAGAGTAGAGGGTTGAGAATTGAGGGTATAGGGTTGAGGACCTATAGGGTTGATGGTTTAGGGTATTGGGTTGAGGGTATAGGTTTGAGGGTACATATGGTTGAATGATGTGGGTTGAGGGTCCAATGTATAGGGTAGAGTTTATTGGGGTTTAGGTTTTAGGATTTGAAGGTTGAGGATTGAGGGATTAAGATTTTAGGGTTGAGAATTGAGGGTTGAGGGTTTAATGTAGAGGGTAGAGGGTAGAGGGTAGAGGGTTTAAGGGTTGAGGGTTTAGGGTTTAATGTTGAGGGTAGAGGATTTAGGGATTAGGATTGAGGGTCTTATGTATATGGTAGAGGGTATAGGATTTGAGGGATTAGGGTTTAAGGTTTGAAGGTTGAGGGTTGAGGGATTAGGGTAGAGAGTTCACTAAGTGGGTTTAAGGGTTGAGGGATTAGGGTTGGGGGTAGAGGTTATTGGGTAGAGGGTTTAAGGGTTTAGGGTTTAAGGGTTTAGGGAAGAGGATATAGTGTATAGGGTAGGTGGATTAGGTTTGAGATTCCAATGTATAGGATAGAGGGTATAGGGGTTGAAGGATTAGGGTGTAAGGGTTGAGGGTTGAGGGTTGAGGGTTGAGGGTTTAAGGTTCAAGAGGGTTAATGGATTAGGGTAGAGATTTTATTATGTGGATTTAAGGTTTTAAGGGTTGAGGGATTAAGGTAGAGGGTAGAGGGTAGAGGGTAGAGGGTAGAGGATTGAGGGTAGAGGGTGGAGGGTATAAGGGTTTAGAGTTTAGGGTTAAGTGTTGAGTGTTTAAGGGTTTAAGGGTCGATGGTTCAGGGTTGAGGGATGGATGGATAGAGAGATTTAGTGAGAAGTTCAATAGAGGGAAGGATACAAGAGGAGGGAGGGATGGAAGGAGAGGTGAGATGTATAGACAAAGAGAAAGGGATAAGGGTTGAGGGATTATGGTTGAGAGATTAGGGTGGAGGACCTATAGGGTTGATGGTTTAGGGTATTAGGGTTTAAGGGTTGAGGGTGTAGGGTTGAGGGATTAAGGGTCAATAGGGTTGAGGGTAGAGGGTTTAATGGTTTATGGTTTAAGGGTTGATGATTGAGGTTTTAGGGTTTAGGGTTGTGTTTTTAAGGGTTTTAGGGTTGAGTGATTATGGTAGAGGAAAGAGGGTTTAAAGGTTTAGGGTTTAATGTAGAGGGTAGAGGGTTGAGAATTGAGGGTATAGGGTTGAAATTTAGGGTAGAGGGTTTAGGGTTTAAGGGTATAGGTTTTAGGGTTTAGGTTTGAGGGTTTAAGGTTGATGATAGAGGACTGAGGGTATAGGGTTGGTGGATTAGGGTTGAGGGTCCAATGTATAGGGTAGATGGTATAGGGGTTGAGGGATTAGGGTTTAAGGGTTGAGCGTTGAGCGTTGAGGGTTGAGGGTAGAGGGTTTATGGTTTGAGGGTATAGGTTTTAGGGTTTAGGGTTGAGGGTAGAGTGTTGAGGGTTTAAGAGTAGATGTATTAAGGGTTGTGGGTTGAGGGTAGACGGTAGAGAGAAAGAGATAGAAAAGAAACATATAAAAAAAATCAACTTTCTCATAATGCGATCATGTTTTGAAGTAGCAGAAATATTACTGTTCTTTTAGCAAGACATAACACGAGTGCATTATAACATGCACATGCTTTGGCTTGCTCTAAAAATGGTAAAAAAACTCAATATACCCATGATCTCAAGGCCCACATTTTGTATATTCTCCTGGTTTTGTACGTGCTCCAACAAAAAATATCTTTTTGATGATGTTGTGAAATGTGCATGCATATTTTTCACATTCCACCACCTTTTTTATGATCTTTCCATCACCTTTGCATGAAATAGTATATTTTTCACATTGAAAGGCATATAATATCAATTCAAGTTTGAATTCCATTCAAAAGTGATATGCAATTGAAGTTTGAAGGGGAACAAAAATTTCAAAAAGTCAAATTATTGAGGAGTTTGAAGAAAGAAGAAGCAAATGCTACATAATTGGGTAGAACTCCTCCATTTGAAACTCTAGTTTTTTAGGTATGTGAAGTCTTTACACATTTTCATTCATTATATTATGGCTTGCTTTCATTTTTTTTATTTTTCATATTCCATGTTGATCATTGTTTGTTTTTCATTATAACCTTAGCTTTTCAATGCACATTTTAAATTACATAATTCTTTACACTTTTCAATTACATTTTTAAACCACATCTCTTTGAGGAATTTTGTTATTTAAAAATTGACTTACCTTGTGTATGCTTCCACATTTTGTATACACAAATATATGACATAAGTTATAAGGAAGTAAAATAAAACACCATTTCTCAATCTTTTATTATGGATGTGCATACCACTCTCCAAAGCTTTCATTTTGGTATAGACATGCGAGATAACAAAACATGCAAATGAATTTTGTTTTACACTTACAATTTCCATATGCTTGAAATTTTCTAAAGCCCTTTCAATAAATCTATTTTTTGCACATCCTACAATCATTATAGTCCACAATGAAATATTTCATTGAGGTATTTTGTCAAATAGTTATACCAAGTAGCTGATTTCCTTGTCTATGTTACCAAATTTTCCATACATGTCCCTAAAAAATTGGAATATAATCCTCCCACATTGATAGATATTTGAATATATTTTGGCTTTCATCTATATTTCTAAATTTACCTCATCACTAAACCTACCTCATCACTTATGTTGTGATATATTTTAAATGTTTCCTTGATTAGTCTACCTATAAGGGATTCTAACCCCTCTCTCCACTATTTCAAGACTCTTTATTCAAGGCTAAGTTAGCAACATGGGGAAAGGTGTATCTATCTTGCAATCATGGCTCAAAATGGAAACATGGACAAGGCATTTGCATTGTTTGACAATATTTTTTTTGTATAAATTTATTCAAAATGTGGTAGCATTGACAAGCTAGTGAGCTTCGCAAGATAGTGAGCTCACTCACTACCTTGCCAATGCAATAGGGTTGATAAGGTAGGGGGAGCATATGCCTCATAGAAATGGTGAGTCACAATGATGTATAACACCATGAGTCCCCATTTCTATGAGGCATACATTGCTCCTACCTTGTCAACCCTACCACATTGGCAAGCTAGTGAGATCACTAGCTTGCTAATGTGGTAGGGTTGACAAGGTAGGGGAATAATATAAATCATATAAATGGGCTCTCACAATGATATATATCACTATGAGACCCCATTTCTATGAGGCATGAAATTTACCTACCTTTTCAACCCTACTATATTGGAAAGCTAGTGAGATCACTAGCTTGCCAAGCTCACGAGCTTGCCAATTCAGTAGGGTTGACAAGGTAGGGGAAGTGTATTCCTCATCGAAATGGGGTCTCATATAAGTGATACATCACTATGAGACCCATTTTCTATGGCGCATACGCTGCCCCTACCTTGTCAATCCTACCGCATCAGTAAGCTAGTGAGATCACTATCTTGCGAAGCTCGCTAGCTTACCAATATGGTAGGGTTCACAAGGTAGGGGCAGCAGATGCCTCATAGAAATGGGGTCTCATGGTATATACCACCATGAGACCCCATTTCTATGAGGAATATGTTGCCCTTACCTTTTCATATCACCATGAGACCCCATTTCTATGAGGCATATGTTGCCCCTACCTTGTCAACCCTACCACATTGGAAAGCTAGTGATCTCACTAGCTTGCCAATATGGTAGGGTCACTAGCTTGCCAATATGGTAGGGTTGAAAAGGTAGGGGAAGTGTATACCTCATAGAAATGGGATCTCATGGTGATGTATCACCATGAGAAACCCCATTTCTATGAGGCATACATTGCCCCTATCTAGTGTATCACTGTGAGAAACCCCATTTATATGAGGCATATTCTACCCCTACCTAGTGTATCACCGTGAGACCTAATTTCTATGAGGAATACAGTACCCCTACCTTGTGAACCCTACCACATTGGCAACCTAGTGAGATCACTAGCTTGCCAATGTGGTAGGGTTGACAAGGTAGCAAAAGCATATTCCTCATATAAATGGGGTCTCATAGTTATGTATATCATCGTGAGTCACCATTTCTATGAGGCATACACTACCCCTACCTTTTCAACCCTACAACATTTGCAAGCTAGTCAGATCACTAGCTTGCTAATGTGGTAGGGTTGACAAGGTAGGGGCAGTGTATGCCTCATACAAATGGGGTATGATGATGATATATATATCACCATGAGACCCTATTTCTATGAGGAATATTTTTCCCCTAACTTGTCAACCCTATCACATGGGAAAGCTAGTGAGCTCACTAACCTTGTCAACCCTACCACATTGAAAAGCTAGTGAGATCACTAGCTTGCTAATCTCACTAGCTTGCCAATGTGGTAAGGCTGACAAGGTAGGGGTAGCATATGCCTCATAGAAATGGGGTCTCATGGTGATATATATCACCATGAGACCCCATTTCTATGAGGCATATGCTACCCCTACCTTGTGTGCCCTATTGCATTGGTAAGCTAGTGAGATCACTAGCTTGTAAAGCTCACTAGCTTGCCAATGTGATAGGGTTGACAAGGTAGGGGTAGCATATGCCTCAAAGAAATGAGGTCTAATAGTGCACATCACTATTATACCCCATTTATATGAGGCATATGCTACCCCTACCTTCTCAACCCTACCACATTTTCAATCTTGTGGTGCTCCACTAGATCACCGTGAAACCCCATTTCTATGATGCATACGCTAACCCTACCTTGTCAACCCTACTGCATTAGAAAGCTAATGAGATCACTAGCTTCCCAAGCTCACTAGCTTTCCAATACATCACCGTGAGTCCCCATTTCTATGAGGAATACACTACCCCTACCTTGTCAACCTTATCGCATTGGAAAGCTAGTGAGATCACTAGCTCACCAAGCTCATTAGTTTTCCAATGCGGTAGGGCTGACAAGCCAGGGGCAGTGTATGCCTCATACAAATGGGTTCTTGTGGTGACATATCACTGTGAGACCCCATTTCTTTAAGGAATATGCTGCATCACTACGAGACCTTATTTCTATGAGGAAAATGATGTCCCTACCTTGCCAACCCCACCACATTGGCAAGCTAGTGAGATCACTAGCTTGCCAATTTGTTAGGATTGACAAGGTAGAGGCAGCATATGCCTCATAGAAATAGGGTCTCACGGTGATATACATCGTCATTGAAAAGGTACGGGTAGTGTATGACCCATAGAAGTGGGGTCTCATGGTGATGTATATCACCGTGAGACCTCATTTATATGAGGCATATGCTGCCCCTACTTTGTGAACCCTACTGCATTAGCAAGTTAGTGGTTCTCCACTAGCTTGTCTATGGTAATCATACTCTTCTATAGGATGATTGTAAGTATTTTTTATGAAGCCTTGAATGACATATATTTCATTTATTAGTATGGATTCATTTTTTAGGAACTAATATTTGTCTCATTAACATGCTACAAGTAAAATTATCTACCATGCCAAGGAAATAAACAAGGAAGAAACTAACAAAAAAAGAGTATGAAACCAATAAAGAAAAGGAGAGACAATGGGTGAGGACATATCATGAGAAGAAAAAATTGGATACGATTAATGAAAACAAGCCAATTAAAGATAAATCTCAACCATCAAAAAGAGAAAAGGCATTGGTGATACAAAGGGCATGCATGTGAAAGCTTCGTGGTAAGATAGATTTAGATACCATAGTTGAAGACACCCCCTCTAATGCAAGTGAATATGGAGAGACACCGTTAAGAACAAGTGAATATGGAGGGACACCATCTACCAAAAGTGAATATGGAGGGACACCATCTAGCATAAGTGAATATGGAAGGATACCATCTACCACAAATGTCTATGAAGGGACACCATCCACCACACCTCAAGTTGAGAGTATAACATCACATGGATTTAACAAATAAGGTACACAATCATCCCCATGTCAACCTCAAGGTATGCAATCTATCCCACCCTCGATCAAAGGTACACAATCTAGCCCACCTCACTTTAATATTGATGAAATTTCTAATGTTGTGGAGTATGTACCTAAGAGAAGACCACCTAGAATTTTCTGTAAAAAGCCAAAGTATTTGATTACCATTGATGAGGATATTTTGCAGCACATGGAAGGTAAGATTATAACATGCACTTGTATAAGGTATTTTGATAAGATTTGGGAATCATTCTTTGAAAGGATAAATGAGACCACAAGATGTCAACTATTTGTTGAAATGATGTGGGGTATAAAGTATAGAAACATCATGAAGACTCTTGGGTTCATAACCTCAAACTCTTCAAGTGAAAGCACTATTGTGAAGAATCTAATGGATGCTTATGAGAGTGTGGGTAATACCTCACACTCAAAGGATAGTAATGTCACCTAACGTGTCATTACATCAACTTTGGTAAGTATTCAAACAAAGAGAGCTAGTCTCATTAGAAAGATGATTGAACAAATGAGAATTAATGGAAAGAATTTATCAAAAAGAGTCATTCAAAGGCGAAAAAGAACTGAAGGCACAAATTCAAATGAATTATGGGCATTCTTGAGGAGACTGCCATGAAAAGATAAAAAGAATTGTTGAAGCATTGATAACACTAATTGAAGAGTATTGGAAGAATAACACAAGGCCATCTCAAAATCAAATGGATGTGGTAAGAAGGAGAATTGGTAGTCGGAACCATGAGCCACATCTAAAGAATTTTTTGGATACAACTCAAACCCAATTTTTTCATAAATTTCAATAGGCTTATCCTCAAATTATTATTTTTCAATGATATTTTGAAATGATTAAACCTTTTTATGTCAAGATAAATCACACATGCACTACTTGTTGTTTTTTGGAGTACATATTGAATTCTCTAACCACTATGATGTTTATTATTCTATATGTTTAGATTTTCATTCTAACGATGTTTTTCAAGATTGTGGCATAGAAGCCCCACCAAAATCCTCAAGATAGATCTTATCAAAAAAATTATGTGAAATAGAGGATGGACAAATATTCTACAAGACAAAATGATTGGATGCTTCATGCAAGCATTGCAGTGGCTTGCAATGTATGCTAGTATGTCAACATATGGAAAGCACACATGAAGTGGGACACAAACTAGTAGAGTTTGAGAAGTATAAAATAGTGGCATACACTAGAAAAGGATGGTAATCAAGAAAAAAGGTGTGATTTGGTTATTCAAAAGATTCTAGTGTATCAGTTTATGTCCATGTTTCATGAAAATATACTGTATGAGTATGCATGGGTATCATACCCATATACCTCGATGGCTAGAAAAATAATTCAAGTTGGGTAAGTGCTTCAATCTGTGACACAATTTCAGTGCCAAATTGCAAAAAAAATCCGTAATAGGCCATATTGCGCTCGCCAAATTTGGAGAGCACCAAATTTGTCACTTGCCAAATGTCTTTAGCACTCTCCAAATGGCTTTACCATTTGGCATGTGCCAAATGGATTGAATTTTGAAATGAGTGAGCAAGTGTGAGTTCTCTTTGTTTTTGCAATGGATTTTGGAAGTCATTTTTCTAAACTCTTTTATTTTCGCTTTCTCTTCCAGGGAAACTATATACATGAAATAAACATTTAAGTATAAGTTGAAATTTACATATGGACATTTAATTTCTTATACTTTAAGTTATATTACATGTATATAGGCAGGATGTTTTAGAGTGGTTTCAGATCTCTAGGAATTATAATGCAAATTCTAGTTTTTGGAAGATCTTAAAAATTTCAGACTTAGTCAAATTTCACTAATCAGCAATTCAAATTTCAGTAATCAGGAGGTCAAATTTTAGTAGTTAACAAGTTGTATCATCTTTCTCTCTCCTCCTCTCTACTCTCTATCTCTCCACTCCCTCTCTCTCTCTCTCCCATCCTCTCTCTCTCTCCCCTCTCTCTCTTTACCTACCTCTCCGTCCATCACTTTGTATCTCACTTATGTCTCCCTCCCTACCTATTTCCCTCTCTACTCTCTATCTCTCTTCTCCCTCCCTCTACCTACATCTCTCTCTCACTCTTTATCCCTCTCTTCCCCCACTTTCTCTCTAACTCTCTCCTCTCTATCTCATAATTCTCTCTCCCTCTCTCTCACTCTCCCCTCTCTATCTCTCTCTCTCACAAAAACCTCTATCTCCCTCGCTAACACTCCCTCCCTCCTCCCTCCTTCCCTCTCTACTTCTCTCTATCTCTTCTCTCCCCCCCTCTCTCAACCTCACCCTCCATCCCCTTCCTTTTGTCTCTCCTCCCAATCTCTCTCACTATTGTCCCTCCCTCCCTCCCCCTCTTTCTTTCTCAATTGATATTTTTCTCTATCTCACCATTCTCTCTCTTACTCACACACACACCTCTATCTCCCTACCTCTCCCTCCCTCCCTCCCCTTTCTACTATTTATCTCTCCTCTCTCTTTCCCTCTCTATACATACCTCTCCCTCCATCACTCTCTCTCTCCATCCCTCTCTATCTCACTTATGCCTCCTTCCCTACCTCTTTCCCTCTCTACTCTCTATCTCTCCTCTCCCTTCCTCTACCTACCTCTCTCTCTGTCTCTCCATCCCTCTCTTTCTCTCTCACTCTCTCCTCTCTATCTCACCATTATCTTTATCCCTACCTATCACCCCCTCCTCTCTAAATCACCATTCCCTCTCTCCCACTTTCCCTCCTTCCCTCTCACTCCCTCCTCTCTAAATCACCATTCTCTCTATCCCACTTTCCCTCATTCCCTCTCTATGTCTCACTTATCCCTTTCTACCTCTCCCTCCCTCCAACCTCCCTCTCTCTCTTTATATCTATTTCTCATTCTCTCCTTACCTCTCTACTCTCTATCTCACCACTCTCTCCATCTCACTCTCCCTCCTTCCCTCTCTCCCTCCTATCCATCCCTCTCTCCTTCCCTCTCTACATAACTCTCCCTCCACTACCTACCACTCTCTCCCTCACCCCTCTTTCTTACTCTCTCCTTCCCTCTCTACTCTCTATCTCTTCCCCCTTCCCTCTCTAATCTATTTCTCTCTCTCCCCCTTCCCCTCTCCCCTCATTTTCTCTCCTCTCACTCTCTCTCCCTCTCACACACACTCACCTCTGTCTCCACCTTTCCTCTCCCACCATCCCTCCACTCTCTACTTCTCTCTCTATCATCTCTCTCTACATCTCCTTCCCTCTCTATTTATCTTTATTTCCCCTCTCACTTTCTTTACCCACCTCTCCCTCCATCACTCTATATCTCAATTGTGTATCCTCCCTCTGTCTCTATCTCTGTCTCTGTCTCTATCTCTATCTCTATCTCTGGCTCTCTCGCTCTGTCTCTCTATCTCTCTATCTCTCTGTCTCTCTCTCTCTCGCACACACACACACACACACACACACACATCTCTATCTCATCCCTAACTCTCCCTCCATCCCCTCTCTACTCTCTACCTATATTTATCTCCCCTATCCCTTTTTTTACCTACTTGTCCTTTCATCACTCTGTATCTCACATATGTTTCCCTACCTACCTAGGGTTGAGGGATTCAGGGTCAAGGGTTGAGAATTGAGGGTTGAGGGATTCAGGGTCAAGGGTTGAGAATTGAGGGTTGAGGGTTTAATGTATAGGGTAGAGGGTAGAGGGTTGAGGGTTGAGGGTTGAGGTTTGAGGGTTGAGGGTTGAGGGTAGAGGGTAGATGGTAGAGGGTAGAGGGTTTAAGGGTTGAGGGTTGAGAGATTAGGGTAGAGAGTTTACATGGGTTTAAGGGTTGAGGGTAGAGGGTATCAGGGTGAGAGTTGAGTGTTTAAGGGTTTAAGGGTTGAGGGATTAGGGTAGAGAGGGAGGGAAGGATGGAGGGAGAGATGGAGAGAGAGATGGAGGGAGAAGTGAGATAGAGAGAAGGAGAGAAGAGGAGAGAGGGATAGAGATATATTAGGGTTGAGGATTCAATGTATAGGATAGAGGGTTGAGAATTGAGGGTATAGGATTCATGGTTTAGGGTAGAGGGTAGAGGGTAGAGGGTAGAGGGTAGAGGGTTGAGGGTTGAGGGTAGAAGGTTTAAGGGCTTAGGGTTTACGGTTAAGGATTTAGGGTTGAGGGTAGATGGTTTAGGGTATAGGTTTAAGGGTATATGGTTGATGGATTAGGGTTGAGGGTCTAATGTATAAGGTAGAGGGTATAAGGGTTGAGGGTTTAGGGTTTAAGGGTTGAGGATTAAGGGATTAAGGGTTGAGGGTTGAGGGTTAAGAATTGAGGGTTAAGGGTTTAATGCATTGGGTAGATGGTAGAGGGTTTAAGGGTTTAGGGTTTAAGGGTTGAGGGTCAAGATTTTAAGATTAAGGGTAGAGGGTTGATGGATGAGGGTTTAGGGTCAAAAATATAGGGTACAAGGTATAGGGGTTGAGGTTTTAGGGTTAAGGGTTTAGGATTGAAGGTAGAGGGTTGAGGGTTGAGGGTTTAAGGGTTAAGGGTTAAGGGTTGAGGGATTAGGGTAGAGAGTTTAATTAGGTTTAAGGGTTGAGGGATTAGGGTTGAGGGTATTAAGTTGAGGGTAGAGGGTAGAGGGTTTAAGGGTTTAGGATTTAAGGGTTGAGGGTTGAGGGTTTAGGGTATAGGGTTGACTATTTAAGGTTTTAAGGGTTGAGGGTAGAGGTTGAGGAATTAGGGATGAGAAGGTGGGGTGGATGGAGGGAGAGATGGAGGGATAAGTGAGATAGAGATAAGGAGAGAAGAGGAGGGAGGGAAAAATATAGATGAGGGTTGAGGATCCAATGTATAGGGTAGATGGTTGAGAATTGAGGGTATAGGGTTGAGGACCTATAGGGTTGATGGTTTAGGGTATTGGGTTGAGGGTATAGGGTTTAAGGGAGATGGGAGAGAGATATATGGATTGAGTGAGTGAGAGAGAGACCTAAGAGAGGGAGAGGGGGTAGGATGGAGAGACTTGAAAGAGAGAGAGGGGGAGGGAGTGGGAGAGAGACAAAGGGAGGGAGGGTTAAGGGTAGAGGGTAGAGGGTTTAATGGTTTAGGGTTTAAGGGTTAAGGTTTTAGGGTTTAGGGTTAAGGGTAGAGGGGAGAGAGATAGAGGGAGTGAGAGAGAGAGACCTAAGAGAGGGAGAGGGGTAGGAGGGAGAGACGCAAGGAGATGAGAGAGAGAGATAGGGGTAGAGGGTCTTAAGGGTCATGGCCAAGGCCAGGAGGGAGAGACAGAGAGACCTGAGAGAGGAGAGGGGTCTGAGAGAGAGAGAGAGAGAGAGAGAGAGAGAGAGAGAGAGAGAGAGAGAGAGAGAGAGAGAGAGAGAGAGAGAGAATGGGGGAGGGAGAGAGAGAGAGATAACTATGAAGGAGGGACATATATGTAGGTAGAGAGAGTTTAGATAGAGATAGAGTAGAGAGGGAAGGAGAGAGGGGAAGGGAGGGAGAATTTAGAGAGAGAAGAAGGAAGGTGAATATATTGAGAGAGGGAAGGAGGGAGAGAGGGGGAGAGAGAGAGAGTGAGGTATAGAGGGATAGGTAGGTAGAGAGAAGTAGAGATGGAATGAGAGTTGGAGGGAGAGGTAGGGATGGAGAGAGAGAGAGGTAGGTAGAGAGAGTAAAGGGAGATATAGAGAAGTGGAGAGGGAAGGAGAGATGGATGGAGAGGTAGGGATCAAGGGAGAGATAAGGATTTAGAGAGAGGTGAGAGAGTGAAATAGAGAGAGAGAGAGAGAGGTAAGGAGAGGGAGGGGGAGATAAAGGGAAGTAGAGAATGGAGGAGAGAAGGAAGAAGAGGTAGGGAGGGAGAGATAGGTGAGATAGAGAGAGAGGAGGGAGGGAGGGATATTTAAGGAGAGAGAGGTGAGATAGAGATAAAGAAAGTAAAGAGGGAAGGGGCAGAGAGAGAGGTGATAGAGAGAAGTAGAGGCGTAATGAGGAAGGTAGAGAGATTGAGAGAGGGAAAGAGAGAGGGAGAGTAAAAGAGGTATATAGGGGTAGGTTAGACAGAGAGATGTGGAGTGAATTTTGGTGGAAGAGAGAGAGGAGGGAGGGATAGGTAAAGATGGATAGTTGAGATAGATAGAAGGAGAGAGATATAGGTAGAGAGAAGGTAAAAAGAGATAGAAAGAGGGGGAGGGAGAGAGGAGAGATAGAAAGAGGGGGAGGGAGGGAGAGATAGAGAGAGTAGAGAGGGAGGAGAGAGATAGAGAGGTGATAGAGAGAGAATTAGAGAGGGAAAGAAGGTGGAGATATTGAGAGAGAGGAGGCAAGGAGGGAGAGAGAAATAGGTATAGAGGGACAACTAGGTAGAGAGAAGTAGATATGAAAGGAGAGATATAGGGAGAGGTAGGGATGGAGAGAGAGGTGAGACAAAAATAGAGAGAGGTCTAGGTAGATAGAGGGAAGGAGAGAGGGAGGAAGAGGTAGGGATGGAGAGAGAGAGGTGAGAGAGGAGGAAGGGATAGGTAGGGAGAGAGGGGTGAGAAAGAGAGAAAGAGAGTAGAGAGGGAAGGGGAAAGAGAGAAGTGAGATAGGTGATAGAGATGTGTGATGGACCTGAAAAGGATAGAGATTAGGAGGAAGGTGGAGAGATTGAGAGGGAAGGAGGGGGAAGAGAGAAATATGTATAGAGGGATAGGTTAGATAGTGAGAATTAGAGAGAAAAGGTGGATGAAAGGAAGAGAGAGGAAGAGAGATAGGGGGAGAAAGAGAGGTGAGATAGAGAGAAGTAGAAAGGGAAGGAGAGAGAGGTGGAGATAGAGAAAGCTAGAGAGTGAGGGAGGGAAGGAGAGAGAGAATGGAAAGATAGAGAGTAGAGAGGGAAGGAGAGAGAGAGGGAAGCAAATAGTGAGAGAGAAAGAGGGGAGAGAGAGGGAGAGAGGGATAGGTAGGTATAGAGAGAGGTTATATAGAAATTAGAGAGAGATATATAGAGATAAAAGGAGAGGGATGGGAGATAGAGAAATGTAGAGAGGGAAGGAGGGAGGGAGATAGATATTGGAGAGGGAAGGAGAGAGAGATGGACATGTAGAGACATAGTTCTTGAGCTCAAGGAAGATATTATTAGATAAAGAGATGGAGATAGTGAGAGAGAGAGGTATAGAGAATAAGAGATGAAAATGAGTGAGATAGAGAGAGAAAGATGAAATTTGACCTCCTGAGTACTAAAATTTGACCTCCTGATTATTTAAATTTGACATACTGATTATTGAAATTTGACTAAGTCTGAAATTTTTAAGATCTTCCAAAAACTAGAATTTGCATTATAACTCCTAGAGATCTAAAACCACTCTCAAACACCCTACCTATATATACATGAAATATAACTTAAACAATAAGAAAGTAAATTTCCATATGTAAATGTCAACTTATACTTAACTATTTATTTCATGTATATAGTTTCCCTGACAGAGAAAGCGAAAATCAAAGAGTTTACAAAAATGCATTCCAAAAGCCATCAATGACATTTGGCACACGCCAAATGAAGTAGACTCGCCAAATTTGGTGTGTGCCAGATAAGTTGCATTGGGAAATACCAATCCTATGGGTTGGATTTTGCATTGGGCATCCGACCCAAAGTTTTGGAAAACCATTTCATGAAAATGACGTGATTTTTTGAAAGGGTGCAAAATTTCTTCATATTTTCGTTTGTGCTTCTCGTCTCATTTGCATGTATTTCAATGCAAGTTTATAAACAACTGTGATAGTGTTAAACTCTCTCTTAGCTATCTAAATATATAATTATTTTTTCATTTTGATTTAGTTAAGGTTTTGATCCATGGCTTCTATTGTAAATGCCTTCATTTTTGGTCAAAAACCAACATGTGCTAGGTTTAGGATAGATTTTTACTCATTCATCATAACGTGAAACAAATTATATTTTTTGAAACTAGACTCCATTCTACACATGATGAAAAAAAAATCAATTTTTGATTAGTTTGCAAAAACATTTGGAGGGAGCACACTCAACTTTCAGATTTTTCAGGATGTGTCCACTTTGAAAATTCATAAAATATTATATATTCATTAAAAAACTTATCCGAAAGAATGAGGATAAACTACATGGTGTTAGCTAATTTCTCATGTTTGGGATTTTTAAATTCTAAACAAAAGTTAATCGAAATGGCGGGAGCCCTCAGGTGCTCTGCTATTTTTGTTTATAAAAATAGGACCTGTTTTACCCCCTCCCTTTTTGAGACCCTTAATCTTCATTAATTTAAAAAAAAAATAGTAGCTTAGAAACTAGACTCAAAGAACTTTGACTTTTTTTGTTGCCGCATCATTAAATTTTGAGCATAACTATCTTCATTTTATCGTGCAAATCAGATTTTGCTGATTTCAGAAAAAAAAAAAAGTGGCATCTTAAGAGCCAAAATTGTGTCACAGATTGGTACACTTACTCGGCTATGAAAGGACACCTTTCTAGTTGGTAGCATAATTTCAGTGGTTGAATTTGTAGCGAACTAAACTTTATAGCCACAACATGAGGTGCAATCAAAATATTACAACTCCACACAGGTTTTGATATTTGTGCACATAGCATTCATTCATGCAGTTGATAGTACAAAGGACCAAAGGAAGGTATTAAGGGAGATCACTTTTATATTAGTGATGATCGCACAAATTCTCCAGAGTTCATGCAAGGTTGCTTCCATATGTTCTATAGTGATTTGGCTCAGAGGGGCATAGCATATAGTTAGCATATAATATGGCTAGATAACTATGCAACACAGTTCAAGAACGCGTGCATGTTCTACTAGTTCAATAGTATGAATGGTATTATAGGTGTTGAACATATGTGGAACTTTTGTGAGGTCAGATATGGAAAGGGGGAGCATGATGGTGTAGGAGCATATGTGAAAAGAGAATTAGCATGAGAAGAGTTAAAGTATAAAGATAGTGCAAAGTTGATAGATGAAAAATCAATCGTCGAGTAGTGCAATGCTTTGATGGCTCTAGGTAATGAAGTTACATCTTTAGTTCATAGATATTTTTTTTGATGGATGATACTAGTTCATCGCACCATATGAGGATTGTTGTACACTAATAGGATCAAGTGAGCTACACTCTTTCCTTAGCTTAGATGCAGGTTCATGGAGTATCAATACATGGAAGATGGCATGCTTTTGTTCTTCATGTACAATGCAAGCCTGGAATGATTGTGAGTCAAAGGAGTGGGTTGAGAAATGGTTGACAAGTTATCTTAGCCCACTTCACACATATCGCCCTCCAACAAAATTGGAACTAAAATAGATGGATTCATTGGTAGACTTTGACCACATATCAGATCTAGTTCAACTAGGTAATATATCTACTTGCTTAGTTTTGGAAATTCCTATTGTTATCTTACTTTGTCGTGTATTCGTAATGTTGACTAATTTCAAAATATTTTTTGCACATATCAATGCATGGCATATTTATGCAGTTATCATAGATGAAGAAAATGAAGAGGGGATGGACTATTACTTGTGTCATTGTGTTGAGGCCAGAAAGAAATTGGAGGCCCCACTTATAGATGGACAAAACATTGAATACCCTACAAGCTCAGTTGTTGTTAATAGAACGTGGCTTAAAAGTTACCCACATAAGAGTGTTAAATATTGGCTATTTTAGGACTTTGAGACACATCATAATATTCTTCATTACTCGAACCTTGTTGAAGCATCTAATATTTGTTTGATCAAATATGGTGATAGACCTTTGAACAAGACCTTGTGGAAGGTTTGTGAGTCTGAATATGAGGTAATACTTGACACAATAAAGAGTAGAGCAAACATAGATGGTTCATTGGATTAATTTGTAAATATGCACATTAGTTCTTATTAATTTATACTTGTATTCACATTAATTTTTATGATGCCAATTCTATCATCTTCTTTTATGTTTCCTATTTTTACGTAACCTACTAAAAATTGATTGGTGTCCCCTTTTAGAAAATGTTGATTTATGAGCCATTGAAGAGAATCTCAACCAAAAAAGAAATGCAATATCCTTATTTTGATGATCTTGACAAATCTCAATTATGATTTTAAGCCATTATAAAAGTGTGTGAATATTTATGAGGGAATTTCAAGTTATTCATTTGAAGTTAACCTTATCATGTGCACCTATGATGTAGACGTTATATGAGCATCTTGAGTTTCAAGTTATTCTATTCATGAGAGGTGTTGTGCGCAATAGGTATCTTGGAACTCCTAGTGAAGATGTATGGCTAGGAGCAACTAAGTTGAGAGACTAGCATGCCTATCCTCAATGAACCATCACGATTTATGCCTTGGTGTTCCCGAATTGGAACCAAATGGTGTCGATTTGTTGTCTATAAGTACCTTCCATCTATTTTTATTTCATTTCCATTTTGGATGCTTTTTCTTTTTCTTATTTTATTTTCCTATTTATAAGTAACCTAGTAAAAATTGATTGGTCTCTCCTTGTAAAAAATTCTTATTTATGATCCATCAAAGATAATCTTAGCTAAAAAAATAATGCAACATCCTTATTTTGATGATCATGAAAAATCTCAATTCTAATTTGAAGCCATTATAAAAGACCATGTGAAGCTTAGGAAGGGAATCTCAAGTTATTCATTTGAAGTTAAGCTCATCATGAGAACCTATCATGTAGAAATTATAAGGGAATATCAAATGTATGAGTAACATTGTAAAATATTTGTGAGAATGGAGTACGTAAGGCATCGTTCCTACAAGTACAAGCACTTGGGTTTCAGAATGGTGTATGAAGCATATTAGACAGTTAGAGCACAAACAAAAAAATTAGGAAAGCCAAATAAATCTCATTTTATTGTAAACATCATATTATTAATATAGTGAGTGTAACAACCATTGATGGTTACTAGTCATTCTTTTTCTTCTTTTATTCTCTCCCTATTTTCACTCACTTGGGCCTTTTCTTGTGGTTTTTGGCCTATTTTTGCTTGGATTTAATGTCGTAATGTTTTCAACACATTCACATTAGGTCTTGGACCCTTGCAAATCAATAATAATTCTATGGTGTCTTACAAAGGTGTTGTAAAGTGTTGTAACCCACTTTCACACTTTTCTAAGACCCTTTCATCATAATTAAGCTAAAAATCCCACTTCCAAGCCTTATTTCAAAGTGTTGTAACCCACTTTCACACTTTTCTAAGACCCTTTCATCATAATTAAGCTAAAAATCCCACTTCCAAACCTTATTTCAAAGTTTTGTAAAGCATTGCAATAAGCTCACACTTTCCTAGGCTTGTCATCAACAAATTAACCCTTTCTTATGTTAAAATAACCCTTTAATGCACTTATAGGTCCTACTTAAGTGTGCTTTGGAATACAATGCTGAAAAACATCATTAAACACCTTCTAATTCCCGATGACCACTCAAAATTTCCCAAGTGGACTAAGTCGCCACCTTTGGTGACTTAGTCCCATGTGGCATGAAAATCAAAATTAACTCAAAATTCTATCGGGATTTTGAGTCCTAAACCCTAAGGTCGGCCTATGATGTGTTATTTTCAAGAAATTAGGGCACAACATGTATAAATAAAAGTTTTTCCCCTCATTTCAACCCAAATCAATCCATCTTCCTTCCTCTCTCTTCTTTTATTCATCATTCTTCTCAAGCAAGCTAGGGTCTGAGCATTCTAAGTCATCAAGTCATATTTTCTAAAGCATTCAAGGGTTGATTCTCCCTCCATTATTGTAACAACTCATGATCAATCATTGTCACAAGGTAGTAACTCCATTATTTCATGTTCATACTTCATTACATTTTCTATTCATTTTGGTTTAGTTACCTAAAAGGGATTTGACCAAGGAAAACTCCCATGCACTAACAATCAACAATTTTTTTCCTCTTTATGTGATTTGTAGGTCTTGTGTGTAGATTTGACAAAGAACAAAGGTGGAAAAGTCTTCAAAAAAATTCAAAGTCCTTCAAGGTTTCAGAAACCCTAATTGGAGCTTGGAGAATATTTACAGATCAGATTCATCAATTTCATATAGAAGAACTTGTTAGGAATATAAGTGCAAACCAATGACTACAGATTTCACCTACATATTTCTTGAAACTTGAAAGTTGACTAAGTCACCATCATTGGTGAATTAGTCCCATTACGAGGCCTAAAAAGGGTTTTCTATAGATTTGAGTACCCTTTTCTCAAAAACTTGACTAAGTCCTCGAAATTGGCACAAGTGTCCCAGTTGGCTTCTTCATCAAGTTTTTTAGGATTCTAGATCTCCATCTAACCCTTCTTTATATTCCAGGTGCACTCCTCTTCTCACTCTTATCTTGACTTGTATTGCATTTCAAATATATATCTTTGCATGTCATGATGTGTCTTTAAGCAAGCTACATTTTCTAAGTGTTTATTATCTTTTATCAATTTCCAGCATTTAGATCATTGCACTTAGACACACACACACTTAGGACATTAATCTTTGAATGTAACTTTTCCCATTTTGGTATCATCTTTCTCTCCTTTTAGGTGAAAAAACCTAGAAGTGTTAGAGAACCCTAGGTGGTACCAAAATCTATGTTACATTTTGGTGAACTCGACATGAATCGAACATGCAACCTTATGATGTTACATTTTGAATTGAGCACTTAATTGAGCACTTAATATTGGAATGTAACATTACACATTTTTGTATCCCTCTCTCATTTTAGATGAAAAACCTAGAAGTGTTAGAGAACCCAAAGTGGGTACCAAAATCTATGTTAAATTTTGTTGAACCCGGCCTTCGAATACCCGCTTTTCTAATTTGGAGTCAATCCTTGCCCTAGACTCAGTTTGCATTGTATTTTGCATTAGTTAATTTTCCTTCGAGGGTTTCACATTTTTTCATTAATGAAAGTGTATGTAACTTTCATTTTTTCATCCCCAATCATTACCAATCCTACAAAATTCTCATTTATCTTTCCTCTTCTAATCATACAACATCAAAACCATCCAAAAAAATTGTAAATTTCTAGAAATTTTGAAAAAAAAGCCATAACTTGGACTAATTCACCACTTTGGGTGACTTAGTCCCTGCCTATATTTTTCACTATTTGTTACAACATCTGAAACCTCATTTATTTCCTTTCTTAGCCTCCTATTATCATATACTATAAGTCTGGGAAGTTTCAGGAACATTGGTTTTATGCTTCTAGCTCAAAAGCATCAATTTTGGGTAGTCATTCTTGAAATCATTCATCATTAGATCTGACAATGCTCACATTTCTAAAATTTTGCATCACACTAATCAAATTACTTTCCACTTTTGCTTATACAATGTTTCTATTAAAAAAAAATTGCATAAGTTTGATAAAAGTTCTTTTCATTCTTGCATGTACATTATTTACATTCTTAAAACTTAGCGTACATTGGATAAAGATGTTTTGTATTCTTGCATATATAGTGTTTATATTGCAAACACATTGCACATGACATGGTTAAAAGTGATTTTTATTTTTGTTCAAACAACGCTAGTCTCTTACATATCTAGACATGTTAATAAAACTTTCCTATCCCCTCCCTATGAGAGTGTTTTAGTGACAAAAGATACAACCTTGGACACTCCTAACGATCATATTTGTTCTTCTCCTAATATCTCTCACCTTGGTGATGATGATATTTTGGTGTTAGAAGAACTAATTAATGAGAGTTTTGAGAATCCTAGGTGTTTCTCTCCTCTTACATCTCTTATGGGTGTGTGCAGGATCATGATGGATCAAAACATGGTGATATGTAAGTGATATGATGTCCCATGTGGCTGACGACTTTTTTTACCCAAAATTGATGAAACGAAAAGGGTTTTTAAAAGAGGTTCACAACTTTCCACCAACATAAATTATGCTTTACATTGAATTTAATAAATAATTATTATTCATTTTCTATTTGAATTACGACTAAAGCCTTGATTGATAGGTTGATTGAAACACATCTATAGCTTTCAAATGGTATCGCATTCTATGCTTCACATACTATAGGATTAGAAAAAAAATTGTATTTCATGAATTTTCGACCAAGTTGAGGTGGTTAGACATACAATTTTTTATATTTTTTAAAATTTGTAATAAAAAATTTATAATTAATTATTTACTTGGAAAAAATTACAAAAAAATATGCATCACATTGGGACATGATTCCTCTACTTATATATAAAAACTTATAAAAAAATATTATCATTTTATTATGGTTAGGGTGGTTAGACATACACCTACTTCTTATTTTTCCTTGAAATTTAAGTACTACTGCATTGAAATTTCAAATTTTCACCAAATATATTTAAAAAAAAGAAAACCTAGTATTTTATAAACTACATTAAATTTTCTACAAATTCTATTCTTGCATATTTTTGAAATTATATAGACAACTTATTCAATTTTTTACGTCAAGTTGCCTAGCTTTGAGTTTCTAAATTTTCAACACCACTTAAGGGCCTATTTTTTCCATGATGATCTTGCACATACAATTATTGGACAAGACATTAATGAAAAATACATCACAAACATAACTAATCATGACACTAACATTTTTTCTTCTCCTATTATTTATCCTAGTTGTGAAGAAGATACTTGTTAGAAAACACAACTAATGAAGGTCATGAGAATCTTGTCCCCCTTCACCTAGAACAACCCTGATTGAGAATGAAAATTCAACCATTGATCATTCCCCTACTTATGATGAAGTCATTTTAGATGAATCAACCTGTCATTATCAAGAGCAGCTGGTTTGTAGTTCTCGTAAAACCCTTACTCCTAGGGAGGATATCATGATACATGATAAGGATAACATTGACAATAATAATATTGTATCCTTAGAAGCAAATAAAGATACAACATTAGCCTATCCCTTTCTCAAGGATGTTTATATTATTCAACCTCAACTTATCCTTTACCCACCTTCAAAAAACTTCAAACTCAAAGAAAACCCGAACTTATCCTTTATCCACCTATGAACAATGTGTTGCAACAATCGAGTTATAATACCGTTGCTCATACACATTACACAAGAAAAAATTTGTGCCAACAAGAACCATCCTCAACACCTTTACCTAATCCCATATTACATACTCCCCCTCGATTAAATTCACTCATTAGGGAGTATGATCTTGTTGACCAACTAAGAAATACTCCTGCTAAGATATCATTATGGGATCTTATTCAAGCCTCCCCTCACTATCACAACATGATGTAGAATTCCCTACAACAACTTTCTATCCTTTCTAATATGCAACCAAATGACATAGTAGCTATTATTCATAGAATCAAATTTGATATTTTTTTCCACCAAAGTGAGCTCCCTCCATTGGACGTATAAAAACCAAATGAAGATTTCATAATAATATCTCAATACAATACAAAGGGGATAAAGATATCTCTTGTAGAAACCATCTCTTCCCTTAATGTATGTAGTGTGAGCCTTTTGGATAGGCTTGTAATTGATAGATCAAACATTAAACTTGATTCTTTATCTATTCAAGGATTCAACAATGTCACAAATCAACTGCTTGGTGTGTTCACTTTACCTCTTATAGTTGGAATGGCCATATTGGAAAAAAAAGATTCATGAACTATGCATCATGAACTTTCATATAATCTTCTCTTAGGTAGACCATGGATTCATGTAATGAGTGGAGTACCTTCCACTCTTCATCATAAGATGAAGTACATCTACAACAAAAAAGTGCACACACTTGAATCTGACCTTGAACTTAACAGTTGCTTGAACATCCAAAATCACAAACCAAACCATTTAAACACCTTAGCACCAACCACACAAGTGGAACCTGCAAAACAAACAAAAAAATACCAATATATTGAGAAAATCACAAAGCTCTTAGACGATGCTTTGGGTTCCTTATACTTCACACCTCCTTTACTAGGAGAATCCAAGACCATATACATAGACTCTGAAAAGGTTATCGTAGTCTTCAAAACACAAGACTCGACAAATCCTTCACGAGAATCCACCTCAACTACTTTAGACAAAGAAGCCAACAACGAACAAAAATTCAATCCAAAAGCAATGAAAAAGCTTTATGGAAAAGGTTATGATATTATGAAACAACTTGGCTATAGTGTAAAAGGATGTGGTGCTCACGAACAAGGTATCTGCAACCCTATCGAGCCTAACACGCAAACAACAAATCATGGTATTGGTTATTTTCCTTTAATATAAATCACCAAGCCTTCCTTCAACATCAACACCATCCCAACTAACCCTTCTAAACCAACCTTATAAATTGATCCTTTGCAACACTTGCACCAAACAAAGAAGCCTTTTCTTAATGTCAATGTCATCTCACAAAAAACTAATGATTTGAATTTTACACACTCCTCTAAAGGAGAGTATCAAATCTCACAATCTATAGCGCCCTGTGTAGGTATGACATCCCATACTAAGCAAGACACATCTTTGTCACATGATAAAGGAACACTTTCTACCCTTGATCAAGAGGGTATCTTGTTGAGACTCCTGCAAGATCACTTGATCTCCCTTCCTCCAAAAAATCGAAAGAAATTCTTTTACAAGAATTCATTTTGCACCTATCACAGTGTCCAAGGTCATTCTACCAATGAATGTAAGGCCTTGAGTAGTAAAATTCAACATCTTATGGAACTTGGTGCTCTACCTTATGTGGTGACACCTCATTCCTCTAATCAATACTGATTTTCACTCTTCCTTACATTTCCTCAATCCTTTTGGCTCACTATTGGCTTGCACTCAGTGGGGGCAAGGGGTTAGTTAGCCTTGTCCTCATATGTCACTCATAGTTGTATCTTTTGACTAGTCGTTAACCTTTCATGAACATATAAGAGCAAGCTTGGGATGTGGATGACACATCTTAAGTTGACTCGCATATGACCTACTACTCCTCATGATGTAGCTTATCAGAAACATATGACTTGGCATAGGGCTTTCCGAACAAGCTCTTGTGTCTCCTTCTTCTAATTTAAAGAACTTTCTCATAGTCATGGTGTTATCAACCACTTTAAAGTGGGGACATACATCGACAAGAGTTGAAGCTCCCCATGTCGGCTTCATAGTACATTGTTATGATGTATTATGAATGAAATTAACAAGTGTAATTTCATTTATCTTTTCAACGGTTTGTTTGAAACGTATGATTCTCTTGTTTTCTTTAGCTCAATGAGTTAATTAAATTATTAAAGAAAACTTTTAATTTTGTCATAATGAGCTAAGGATTTGATAAGTAGTAATGCTTGAAATATAGTGAAGTTCCTCTGATGTAATGCATTGTAGAAACGTTCACCCACTAGGTTGAAGTGTTGCATTTGACTGAATATTTCTTGCATTAATCCTACCCAATTTGATGAGGCATTGGCTTGTTCATTTAGGATTCTCATAGGTTTTTGATATTAGATAATACCCACTTGTGGATTCAAAGTCAGAACAATACTTATTTCATATTTCATTCACAATGAGATGAAAATATCAAAGTTACCTAATGTTCCTAGCAACCTAGGGTTATTTGTTTAAGGTTGGTCGGGCCTTTGATAAATCAAATCTAATTGCATTCAAATAGGGAAAAATCTATGTATGAAATGTTCTTAAGACAAAATGAAAATTACAGGAACACACTAAGGAACACCCTCCTTGGTTCCACAAAGCCTAAAGAGCAGGAGAAAAGGCCTCAGGATCTTTGCTTGCTGTGTTGGATTCCAAGCCTTGAAATTTTATCGAGCATAAGGCATGACACCCCTTTAGAGATATTTGGGCCTAGTAAGAAAAAACACCAACAAAAATGGAGACTCTGCTGGGGAGAACTTCTAAGAAATTTAAATAAAAAAGGAGTCCCAGGTGTAGAAGGTGGTATCATAGAGTCAAGTTTTTGGTGAATCTAAAATTTAAGTTTAGATGTTTGAAAGCTTTTGGACCTGGAAGAGGTGTTGTTGCAAGATTGTGTTGAAGGATCTATTAGTGACTTTGTTGTTGAAGAAGACCCATAATGTTATTTGCTCTTATATGGACTTCATGTTGCTTGAAGTTTTTTCCTCTATCAAAGAGGTTGCAAATCTATTTTAAGGACCATTTGAATTGTGAATAGACTTCCAAATTTTTGGAATTTGTAATCAGGAAGAAGGGTTAACAACTGCCACAAAGTTTCCAAGTATTCTCATAAATCTAAATAGAGCATTAGTTTGTTTGCAAGGATCTTATGATAAATTTTCAAACTTTAGATGATAAATGGTTCCCTATTAGATGAACTTACATTAAGACAGGGAATGATAGTAGTTCTTTACATAATTCTAAGGTATGATATGCGGAGTATGTGTATTTTTTCCCTTGAATAATTTCCCTAAGAAGTATCAAGTATGAGTGTGCAGGGAAAATATGTTTCATCTTGCCCTCTGAGGGATTTTGTTATTGAAAGGTATATGCCATTGGCCTTTAGTGGTATTAAGGGATTTCCTAATCTAATTCCTAAAAATATTAGGAAATATTTTCCCAAGTTCATAGGGTAGAGCTCTGAATCAACCTCTAGATATTTTCTTATATTCATGGATTTGATGGGAGACTATGAGATAAGTCATGAAGATGTTTTCATGAATTTTTTTGTTCAATCTCTTAGGGATGATGCTAGAGATTGGTTCCCATATTTACCAACATGTTCTATAGTTTTAAGGAGTCAATTTAGAAATGATTTTATAGAACAATTTGGTGAAAGGGTAAATCCAGGCATGGTGAGGAAACGATTTATGGAAATTTGTAAAGATGAAGATGAATTGGTCGCTATTTTCAAATTTAGATTTACAAAGGTAGTAAGGGATATTCCAGAGAGTATAAGGCCCAATAATGTTGAGTGCCTAGTTGTATATCTAGGGGCTTTTGACAAAATAATGGGTTACTTATTGAGAGATAAGGAGCCTACAACACTATGCCAAGAATATCAGAATGCTATGGACATTGAGAATAACCTAAAATACTCAATGATGAAAGGATGTTTAGTCACTGACTCTAATCAGTCCACTACATCTTGTGTAACTAAGGATCTAGATGAGATCATTGAGGAATCACCCTAAGAATATATGGCTTCTATTGTCCCAGCTGAACCATTTCCACTATGTGTTGATCCTAGTGAGTTCCAAGAGGAGAATTCTCCAATGATAAGAAGTTTTGATCATGTTTCTCCTACTAGAAGATTATGTGATATGAGGAGAGGCTAGGGAGATTCATCTCATGACCTATTCCATAGGTTTGTGACTCTTCTATGGGAAATACTAGAGGGTGCCCAACCTATGGAGTCAATATGTATTGACATGTTTTGTGAAATATACTAGTTAGGAACAAGCATGTTACCTAGTGAATTGAAGCCTCAAAGTCTAGACCAAGTGGTTGATTGGATGCAACTTGCAGAAGGAATTATGAGTAACCATGCACAACAACAACTATACCTAAAGAGTATTGATCTCAATATTGCTAAGGAGAGACATCAAGTAAAGAAAAATAATGAAGAAAATGGATTAGATTTGGTTGATTGTGACCAATTTTCCAATGTTGTATGGGCAGATTGTCTTTACAATGGAAGGGGTAATGTGTCTAAATTGGGATCTTGGGAAGTAATAAGGGATGAAGAGTTGGATGAGGTCCAAATAGTTGCACCATCAAGTGATATGGACAATAGTTTTAATTATGATAAGTTTGTTATTCAAGGTCAAGACATCAACTATGTACATCATGATAACCATTCTGAGGGATCTAAGTGTAGCCTCACTATTGATGAGTTCCCATGTTGTGATGGTTGTGAGGATACAAAGTCAAGCTTCTCTTTCAATGATTATGAAGATCCTTACCAAGTGAAGGAGCTTTCTCTTTCTAGAATTTATAAGGATTCTATAGGTAATGAGAAGTTGCAAAAGGTAAATCCTCATCTACAATGGACAAGGGTTCCTTGGACTGAAATGAACATAATAGAAAACCATCTCTATGATGAACATTCATTTGTGAATATTGATGAAGATGCATCTTTTGTTTGGTACAAGGATAACCCACTTTTTGAAGGTTTGGACGATTCTTTGGATGTATCGCTAGAGAATGATTGTGAGCAATACACTAGTGGGTTCATTAGTGATAGTGCCTATGAGACCTTCACATTTTTAGATACTATGGAGAAAAAGATTAGGGATCCAGAGGAGACTGGAATCTTTGAATGCATATCCCAGAGATGTAGCTATTCCCTTGAAATCAACTTGCAAATACCAGAGTCACAAGAACAAGAGCACTCTGAATCTTGTAGTGCTAAAACATATGAGGATATGGGTATTGATAATCGGTGTGCAGAGGATGAATGACAAAATGAAATGGGTGCAATGCATTTAAATTGTGTTGAAAGTGATGCTTACCAACACAAGTGCTTGGTTGATTTTTTTTGTTGATAAATATCAGCAGGGATGGTATTTATGTGTAGCAGGGTGAAGACCCTCTTACACCTCCTTATCTCACTTCCAACTCTTCAGGGGATTGTTTTATTTATTTGATGTACCCATTTTTTTACAGTTTGAAATTTGATGTGTAGAGAAAGTATGATCAGATGGAATATGGATGCTTCTTTTTTCCATTTCAGCTGGACAAGCTAGAGATTGATGAGCAAGGCAAATATGAGGAAATTGGTATTTGTCAATATAGTATAAATTGTTGGGATTTTCCTGACATCGGTGTCCATCCAATGGAGCTATGTGGAAAAAGAGCCTTTGGTATGAAGATAATTTGGCTCCAAAGCTTGGAAGGTCTTGAAACACTAGGCTTAAAAATTGAGGCTAGTGGAATTGGATGAACTCTTTCAATAAAGTTTTTCTATACATTGTTGTGAATTTTGTATATAGGTGGGTTTTGTTTAGTTCCTTTCCTATTGTGTCTACTTGTCCTGTCTTGTCTAGATAGGATCTTGGTTTATTATTTTTGGGCTCGTCTACTTCTACCCGAGTTTTGGATTCTCGCCATACCCACTAGGGGTATGCGTCCCTGAACTAGAGCCACTGATAGAGCTTTAAAATTTTACAGATATCTTTACTGGTTCCATGAAAATATTGGTCAAAATGGTTACCATTTTGTTTCATGGTCCTATGTAGGGTTTTGGGTTTTTCCACCCTTGTTTAAATTTTTCATCTATCAAACCCTTTGCATTATGTTTTCATGTTGACCCACTATACTAGGTCATTGGTCATCTTATTTATGACTTATGGCATCACTCCCATTTTTTTATCGGCACTGTTGCTTGGGTCTGTCGGTCATCAGCTATGCAATGGTTTTAACATTTTAAAAATGGTTGGCCCCAAAATATTTTTTTTAAAGACTTATGTTTCAAGTCTTTAAATTTCTTAAGGGGTCATCGCTTGCCACCTAGCCCTTGGCCCTTTTCCTCGTAACAATGATAGGCATATGCATAAATCCAAGCCATTAGATTTGATCAATGGAATCTTGACCCTTGCATGCACACCGCATAGTATTAAAATAATGCATTTTGGTTGGGTTGTGTGGTGTGTGCAATTGTGCCACGTGTATTTCATATCATGTGGGACCCATTTTCCACTATCCTCTTGATCTCTCATGGTAGAGGATGGATGACTGAGACGCACCAATGGGACTTGATCTGAGCCCTAGTGCACATGCCTCACAAAATATTTAATGGTTTAACCTAATGCCTTGCTAATGGATTTGGCTAGTGGCACAAGGAGGCTTGATGGGGCCTACGAGTACTACACATTTTTTCCAATGGGGAGAAACATAATTAACCAATGCGCCTACCATGCGACAACAAGGATTTTTAAAAGTGTTTTGATTTGATCTAATTTGTTCAACAAGCCAAGACGCTAATGCATCGACAACCAACTTTAAAAATTATAAATTAGCCCTATGATGGCTATTTGAGCTCTATGAGCAATGGGAATTAATGACACAAGCTCTTCAGAGGATATGAGCCTGATCTCCACGCGTGTGAAGGGCTATTTCCTAGAAATCATGATGGATAGTACACTGATTTCCATGACTGAGCGTCGAATTCTTTCCATGCTCTGCATACCTCCCACTTTTTCTTGATGCCACCACCTCTACCTTTGCAACTTGGTCTTTTAGGTGAGAGCTACACCTAATGACCCTAGGGGTGGGCTTCATTTTTTCCATCTTCAGGCTGTTAGAGCCTTGAAGACTATCTAAATCATCTAGTGGAGAATTGCCACCTGATTTGCGAGAACTCTTCCTCATTGACCTACACACATTTTATGGAGAAGCAATAGAATTGCTCATATTTCTTCAATACTTAGACCTCTACAAAAGGAACCACTTGAAAATAGAGCACTCCAAAAACTTAATTGCTAAGGTGACAATGAAATAACTACCATCTATATTTATTGAGCAGATTGATGCAACAATCATCAATGCTCCAATTGAAGCATGAGGAAACAAGTGATTATTCACTGGCATAGGCATCACCACTATTAATTACCAAGTACATCAAAATTTGTGTACTATGGATCACTTATTCATTGGAGTTCTTGTCATTACATTAGTAACTTAGAAACTAGACATTGTAGCTTACCTAGTGTATTTCTATGGATCACTTATTCGCTGGAGTTCTTGCCATAATAGTGTCTTATTTATCTATCAGAACACTACTTGTGTTAGAGATATTTAGAAAGCTTTATTGTAAACTTTATGTCTAGGATTTTTTGTTGACATAGACCACTTCGAGATCCCTTTTGTGGAATTTAACAAGAATTTCCAAATTGTTGGATTTTAGGCATAGTTTGAAAACTCTATTTTTGCAAAAATTGGCCAACAACTAACAATTGTAATTGAATTTGCTTGAAAAAAATTGAGAAAATTAATAAATACTTAATTTGATGAACTCAGTAAAATCTCAGGCATGAAAACATGGGAGTACTTAGCAAAACTCGTCAAAACTTTTGAAAAACTCAGCTAGTCAAGTAAACGGGTGATTTAGTCTGCTATAGATATAACTTACAAGTAGTCCATGAGATTTTTGACCTAGGATTTCAGGGATATAAGAATATGCAACTTTTGTTTCATAATCTAACTACTATGATAAGATTTTAGTTCTCTTGAAAGATTCAAATTTGTATTTAGTGAGAGTTCTAGCAGCTATGGTGTGAGATTTATGATGGCTTTGATACCTTTGGTTCATCAACTAAAGCAATTGTTTTGAATTTGATTATCGATTTCATGTGGTTCATTGCTAACTATAAGTACTAGTCTCCAAGCCTAATTTTATATACTAAATATTAAAAAAGAGAATAGTGTTTGCTACATTTCTCTAAACCCTCATTCTAGGATTAATAGAATGTTCTAAAATAATGAGTCAATAGGAAGATAAATTTTATTTTGTTAGTCATGATGTAGGCTCTCAATGATTCTTTGGTTAAATGAATTAATTGCTCTAGATGAAGACTAGATTTATCCTGTATCCATGATATAGATTTGCGAGGATGAATAAAAATGAAGAGTCGGGAAGGGCAAAGAGTTCCTTGATTTGGCCTGGATGTTGTGCATTGACAATGGTTTTAATTTTTATACAATTTGATTGCCAAAGTGTTGATTTTTTTTTTGATTCATTTTAGGAATATAAGGAAAGCAAAACTATACCCAAGGCATAGATTGGGTTATGAAAAGGATATCAACATATTAATTAATCGAGTTATGGTGAATCCATCTACCCAAGGCGTTATCGTTATCAAGGCTCCCATCCATTGACATAATTCTTCATGGATTCCAACATAACATAAAATTATTTTTTGATAAGTTATGATCATGGAAGGAAGTGTACTATAGGATTTGTCAAGGAATTCCAAAATAAAAATGGAAGGCTAGACAAGGAATAAGGACAATTCATAATTGTTAGAAATATGTAATCTCACCTTGCTATCCATGTTGTCCTCTGTACCTCAGCATAATTACCTGCAGTTAAGGCAATTTATTTGGAATACTTTTTGGAGAAGATTTGAGAGATTTGGTTTGATTCCCATTAACTAGTGAATTACTCTCACACACTTTGTAGGTAGTAAAATATATTAATATTTTATTACTCCTTAGTTGTCCATTGTAGTTTTAGTTTTAATTGCTATTTTTGTGGTAATTTTTTGTATCATGCAAGAAAAAAAAGAGAGCAATGCAGCTCTACAACTGATAGGAAGAAGAAACTCTAAGCATTGAAGCTCTATTAAAATTGTTTCTATTTTAATACATAATTATAAATCTACTGTGCATTTTCTATGTCTTGTGAACAACAATCTCTTGCATTTTCATTTGTCTTTTATTGTTGTATGCAAATATTAGTTTACTATGTTATATAAATTCGTTTCTATGTTTTATTGCTGCTCCTCCACCCCTTCACCAATATCTAGTATCAGAGCCAATTGTTCAAACTTCTAGTCTCTTTTCTGGGTCTGCACTTATTTCTTGTTTAACAACCACCAATGGCTTCCACAGTCTCAACGTCTGGTGCTTCCTTGTCTAGCTTGCAAACCCCTCTTTTCACAAGAAAAAAATATGAGTATTGGTCATTGACCATGAAAGACCTGTTTCAATCAAAGGATGTCTAGGAAATTTTTGAGAATGGTTATGCAGAGCCAACAGACCAAACAACTTACAATGCACTCACCCTAGCAGAGAAAGATCTCTTGAAAGAGTGGAGAAAGAATGATGGAAAAGCCCTATTCTACATACATCAAGCAATGTATGACAGAATATTGACAAGAGTTTCAGCAACAATGCAAGAAAAGGAGGCATGAGACACACTGCAAACAACCTATCAAGGTAAGGACCAGCTAAAGGTACAAAACTCTAGTTACTTAGAAGATAATTTGAAAATCTAAGTATGAAAGATTCAAAATTTCTTGAATTATTTTTTTACTCATGTTGTTGGGCTAGTAAATCAAATAAAATATCATGGAGAAACATTAGAAGAGACAAGGATAGTTGAGAAAATCTTAAGGGTTATGCCTACTAAGTTTGATCATTTAGTTGTTACCATAGAGGAAACTAAGGATTTAACCTAGTTGGCAATGGATGAATTGCATGCATCTTTGATAAACCATGAATATAGGTTGAATAGATATCACACTTCCATTGAGAATGCCTTCTCATCTCAAGCTTCAATAAGTCATGGAAGAGGTAGAGGTAGAGGTAGATTCACTCCTAGGGGTAGAGGAAGAAACTCATTTAGAGGACGTAGCAGAAGTCCTATAAATCAAGGTGGAAGAGGACATAACAATGAACCCTCTCATAATCATTTAGCTAGTCAAAGACAAGACAAGTCAAATATTAAATGTCATTAGTGTAAGAAATATGGTCATTATGCTTCTAAGTGTAGGAAGAAACAACATGATCAAGGAAGACAAAATCAAAATCCCCCGAAAAATTCTACACAAAATTCTATGTTTATTGCATGTGCAAATATTGTTGAAGCAATTTCTACAAAATCACCAGTTGAATGCAATATGGTTCAAGAGATTCCAAATGATATTTGGTATTTAGATTTTGGTTGTAGCAATCACATGTCTGGAAATTTATTTTCTAGCTTGGACAAATCATTCACCTTAAATGTCACTCTTGGGAGCAATAATCAAGTGAATGTTATGGGAAAAGGGAATATTGACATTCTAACCAAAAAGGGGGAGCAAAAATTCATTCATGATGTTTTTTATGTTGCTGGTCTAAAACATAATCCGATGAGTATTGGTCAATTAGTGCAAAAAGGATACAAAATTTATATGAAAAATAAAGCATGTGTCATTCTCGATAAAGCTCCAAGTACGCTGCTGATAGCAAAGGTACAAATGACATAAAAATGAATGTTCCCATTGAGGTTGAAACCTGACATCAAAAGAAACACAGCTGAAGCTTATCATATGGCAAAAAATACACAAGTTGGAGAAGCATTTATTGCTGAAAATTCTCAAGACGCCTCTCAAGTTGCTCTAAAATTTTGCTCTAAAAAAGAACAAAGTTGCAAAGTTGCTCCACAAGGTTTCTACGAAAAAGAAAAAGGATACTCCAGAATAGAACAAGGTTGCCTCAGAAAGGCAAAAACTAAAACTAAAGAAGAACAAAATGGTAATGTAACTGTTCAAACAACTTTTCAATCAGTTGTGAAGAATGAATCCTAGTTATGGCATTTGAGATTTTTTCATTTAAATTTTGGAGGTCTTAATGTGTTGCATAGGAAGAATATGGTTAAGGGGTGACCATTGATTAAGAAACTGGAAAGAGTATGTGAAGCGTGCATATTGGGTAAACAACATAGATAGACCTTCCTTGTTGGAAAATAAAAAAGAGCATGTAAACCACTCGAGATTATTCACTCCGATATATGTGGACCGATGCAAACTCCTTTCATTAGAGGATGCACATATTTTCTAACTTTCCTTGATTACTACACAATGAAGACATGGGTCTACTTTTTGAGGCATAAATCTGATGCATTTGGAGTCTTTCAGTAGTTCAAGGCTCTTAAAGAGAAGAAAAGTGGTTACCACATAAAGATATTAAGAACTGATAGAGGCGGTGAATATAGTTCTAATGATTTTTTGAATTACTATAGACAAGATGGTATTCACAAACAATTTACAACCCATTACACTCCTCAACAAAATGGTGTAGTTGAAAGAAGAAATCGAACCATCATGGATATGGCAAGGAGTATGTTAAAATCAAAGCATTTACCAAATGAATACTAGGTTGAAGCAGTACTAACTACTGTTTATATTTTAAATCAATGTCCAACTACAAGTGTGAGGAATGTGATTCCTCAAGAGGCTTGGAGTGGTAGAAAATATAATGTTGCACACTTCAAAGTCTTTGGTTGTATTGAATATGCTCATGTGCCTGAAAGGATGACAAGAAAATTGGATAACAAAGGTGAGAAATGTATTTGTGTTGGATATTCAAAAGACACAAAAGATTCCAAGTTGTTTAATCCAATTACAAGAAAAGTTATAATTAACATAGAAGTACAATTTGTGGAGAACGAAGCATGGGATGGAAGTGTAGAAAAAATAATAAGTGTAGCAGAAGCTGATCCACATGATGAAATGACTGATGAAGTGATAGAATAACAAGGTATTCCTTAAGCAATACCTCCTTCCACTCCTAGACAAGAAAAACAAGTTGTAGCTCAAGTTACACCTTCTTCTACAACAAGAATTTCAAGAAAGAAAAAAAAATTCACCCACACAACAAACTCCACAAAGAAAACCAACAACAACACCATTAGGAATTCCATCAAACTCAACTGATAGAAGCAGCTCATCGGATACTACATTGGAGGTTTATTGTAGTGAAAACAAGAAGTTTAAGAGATATCTATGAAGCTGATTTTACTGTTGAAACATCAAATTCATTTTATGTTTTTGCTTTATTTTTAGAAGTTGTTGATCCAATGTTCTTTAAAGAAGCATGATTTGAAGCTATGGATGAAGAGATTGAAGCTATTGAGAAGAACAACACTTGGGAATTGGTGGATCGCCCTCAAGGAAATGATGTTATAAGCGTAAAGTGGATTTACAAAAACAAGTATAACATGGATGGAAATGTGTTGAAGCATAAGGCAAGGTTGATTGCTAGAGGCTTCACTCAACAAATTGGTATTGACTACACTGAAACATTTGCACCTGTAGCTCGATTGGATATGGTAAGAAGTGTTTTGGTCATTGCAACCCAAATGAACTGGAAAGTTTTTCAAATGGATGTAAAATCTACATTTTTAAATAGTTTGATTGAAGAAGAAGTTTATGTTGAGCAGCCAGAAGGATATGAAATTACAGGTGAAGAAGGAAAATTATACAAGCTGAAAAAGGCGCTCTATGGATTTAAGCAAGCTAATAGAGCATGGTACAGTCGAATTGATTCCTATTTGATTAAAAATGGTTTTAGTAGGTGTAGTAGTGAGCCTACATTATATATCAAGATGGATGAAGAAGGTAAAATGTTGATAGTTTGTATTTATGTAGATGATTTGATATTTATGGGAGACCTTTCTATAAGTTCTTTTCAGGCAACTATGATGAAAAAGTTTGAGATGACTGATCTTGGACTCATGAAATATTTTTTGGGAATAGAAGTTAAGAAATCAGCAAATTGTATTTTTATTTCTCAGTCAAAGTATGCAAGTGATGTATTGAAAAGATTTAATATGCTGAATTGCAAACCAACCCCTACTCTAGTTGTGATAGGACTAAAGTTAAGCAAGGATGATGATGGTTCATTGGTTGATCCTAGATTGTTCAAAAGGCTGGTTGGTAGTCTCATTTAATTGACTACCACAAGACCTAACATCATGTATGGAGTGAGCCTTATCTCAAGGTTCATGGAATCCCCAAAAGACTCTCATTGGCAAGTTGGAAAAAGGATTTTGAGGTACATATGTGGAACCAAGAACTATGGAATTTTATATTCAACTGTAGATGATTTCAAACTCATTGGATACATGGACAATGATTGTGCTAGTAGCATAGATGATAGAAAAAAGTACTTTTGGTTATGCTTTTCGTTTTGGATCTGGTGTTGTTACCCGAGCTTCAAAGAAACAACCCGTTGTTACACTTTCTTTAGCAGAAGTGGAGTATGTGGCATCCACAACAACATGTCAAACCGTATGGATGAGGAGAATTTTGCCTAAGTTGATGCATAAACAAGATGAAACAACAAATATTCATTGTGATATAACTCACCCATTGCATTATCTAAAAATCATATTTTTCATAAAAGAAGTAAGCACATAGATCATACTAGATATCATTTTATAATAAAATTAGTGAATAACAAATAAATATCTTTAGAGTTTTGTAGATCAAAAGATCAATTTTATGATATTTTCACTAAACCATTAGCAAAAAGATGTATTTGAATACTTGAAAAGTTGTTTGTGTGTATGTGCTGAAAATGAATGCTCCAGAAATTTATGTGCAAGTGTGGATGCGCCAAAAACTTTTGAACAAAATGTAGGAGCAAAAGGCAGATGCTCTGAAACCTTTCAAATAGAAGGTAGATGCTCTAGAACCTTTTAGATAGAAGGAAGATGCTCCAGAGCCTTTCAGATAGAAGGTAGATGCTCCAAAACTTTTTAGACAGAAGACGAATGCGCCGAAACTTTTTGAGAAGTATGCTAGACTTGAAGGTGGATGCTCCGGATGTTTCTTTTTTAGTAGAATGTCAGCTATTTGAGATTAAGGGGGAGTGTTAGAAATATGTAATTTCACCTTTCTATCCATGCTATCCTCTCCAACTCGGCATAATTACCTAAATTTAAGGCAATTTATTTGGAATACTTTTTTGAGAAGATTTTAGAGATTTGGTTAGATACACATTAACTAGCTAATTAATCTCACACACTTTGTGGGTAGTAAAATATATTAATATTTTATTACTCCTTAGCCATCCACTGTAATTTTAGTTTTAATTGCTATTTTTGTGATCATTTTTTGTATCATGCAAGAAAAAAAAGAGAGCAACACAGCTCTGCAATTGATAGGAAGAAGAAACTTTGAGCATTGAAGCTCTGTTAAAATTGTTTTTATTTTAATACATAATTATAAATCTTTTGTGCATTTTCTGTCTTGTGACCAGCAATCTCTTGCATTTTCATTTGTCTTTTATTGCTATATGAAAATCTTAGTTTACTCTGTTATATGAATTTGTTGCTCTGTTTTATTGCTTCTCCTTTGCCCCTTCACCAACAATAATAAGCTTCCCTCTGCAATAGAATAGGTTGTGCAAAGGAAACTAGTTAGATTGAACCAATAACAAACAATAGTTTGTATCAAAAGATTTTTTCTTGAAGCAACGTGTTCCATATCCTTCAATCAATAATCTAAGAGAGATTTTTTGGATTTAACTATGTGCAATTTATTTGCATCAAACTGCACACAAAGACTAAATCTCTCACATTACCATCAAGTATTGAAACCTTTGGAGTATGGACATGTAGGAATTCTAAAACACTAAATCTCTCACATTAGCATCAAGTATTGAAACCTTTGGAGTGTGGTCATGTAGGAATTCTATTTAGATATGGTAGTTTTCCTATTGCCACTTTAAATTACAAAATCTATCTATGAGACTCCAAAATATAGGTTACTATTTGATATAGATTTCATGGTATATTATTTTGTCTTTGTTCTTTCAAAGGTTTAGTTTGAATTGCAATGTTGTTGTCCAATGTTTAGATACTCCTTTGTAACAATATTTTGACACTCTATCTCTACAATAATTTCACCAGTAGTATGAAGGTGTTTCATATATCTGTTAGATGCAAAAGGATAACTTGTTAAAGGAGGTTCTGATGGCTACATAAAATTTTGATTGGCATCATTTGTAATCATCAGACCTTTACCAAGTTGGTTGTATTTTATATATTTCCAATTGATATATTGGAATAGAATTTTGTTGTTGTTTTAATTTCTCTCCTTATACAATGCATTTAGCTCTATATGCCTTATTTATACTTTATACCCAAAAATTATTCCCCTTTCCCCTAGTACTCATTTCTTGATTCAAAAACACATCTTCATCTTGGAGACACATATGGATACATCAAAAGACTTCAAATACCATTTCCTTGTATCTCTATACATGTCCTCAAATTTTCCCTTTTAAACGGGAAAACTTTCAATAGAAGTTTCTTAATCTTTCATATAGATTTCATTGATTTTTCCTCTTGATCTAGTAACTATTTGATGAGAGTTAATAGAATGAAAGAAAAATACTAATAATCTCATAATGTTTGCATACAAATTAAAAAAAAAATATCAGTTTTGTAGAGTTGAGTTTTTTACTTGGAACACCATGCTGATTCATATCAAAAGCCTTAGTCTCAAAATTCTACTTGTATTCTATTGTCAGGCTAAGTAGCCAAAGTCCCAATTTGAATGAAATTGTTAAGTTGGCTACTTGTTTTTTCCTTGATCATAGGAAGGCTTAGTCGGTTGTATTTATTGCCAATATAGTTGTAATCAGAATGGATTTTGTTGTACTGAATTCGGTATAAAAGTGCAAAATGGAGGCAATTGATGTTGACATAATGTGAAGAAAAGCTTGCCTCGTGCCATGTAGGGTAAGAAATTATTGCCTCAAAAATTAATGTACATAGAGAATGCCTATATTCCGTTAGCCTTCTTGACTAAACAACCATACAAATAGAAGAAGGTAAGGTTAGTAATTGCTCTAAACCGAATAACCACCCAGATGCACTGACTAACTACCAAAAGCTAACTTAGACTATGATCTCACCTATACTCCATACATGGAGGTGTCTCCTAGAGAGACATTCACCCTTTACATTATTTATTTTCCTTAGTCTAAATCTTGCCTAGTTTTCTTGACATTAAAAAATACTGTGTAAAACAGTAGCTGTAGTAGACAGCTTGAAGGTTTCTTAAGTAAAGTAACTGATTTTATCCTAGCCATTCCATAATGCAACAAAGTAGTAATAATTACACAAAAGAATGAGGTATGCATGAATAACCTAAATATTGAACTCAGGTAAGCATAAAGTATACTAAAAGAGAAAGAGGAATACATCAATATTCACATGAGAGAACAGATAACAATAATTCACCTAAAACAGGAGGCAAGAGATGAGGAATACTATAATTGTGTTAAGTAAACCTAAAAATATTCAACAATGACCTTAGACAACAATAATTAATTAAACTGAACTAATAGAAGTGGTATACAAAGGATTCATAGTGGTTGCCACTCCCCCAATCCAAATAAAGGATTCACGGTGGTTGCCACTCCCCCAATCAAAATAATTCCCAAAAAGTACACAAGAAAATTAATGAAATTTGGGGCAAATATGAGAACCACTTCTTGCTTTCTGATATTCGGTATAATTCACTGCCCACCCAGTTATCTTTTGTGGAGGAGGTTTTTTTCTTTCTAACCATTTGAATAATTCGTAATAAAATTTATGAGTCCTATTTAAGAAGTCTAGAGGTCAAGAATGGTTATTCAATAATTAAGGTTCTAGTGCTTCTTGTACTCCATTATAGAAAATTGTGTGATAGCCATTGGCTAATAGTTACTCTACAAATTAAATCAATAACAAATCAATCTCTATCCCAAATATAAATCAATAATGCCTTCAATAATATGAACAAAGTAATTTATTCATTAAAATAGCAGCTTAGTGAGAGATGACCAAGCATGTAAAAAGTTGAAAACAAATAAATTGACTATCTAGTATAAATAATACTATTTGAATGGCACAAATACAAGAAATTGCAGACAAAATTTATACACCTCTTTGATGTCAAAGAGTAACAAGGATTCTAACAAGAAGCTGAACAATGACGAGAAGCTTCAGACAATAGATAGGAAGCTAACAATTCAGTAAGAATCTTGAAGCACCTTCCCTTAAAATTCAAAGAAGGTGTTAAACCAAATGCAGTTCCTATAACATAACACAACACAAAAGGATTCATAAATAGGGTTACTCATAAGAAAGGTTTGTTTCATCTAGAAAATCATTTATCAAAAGGAACTATCATATTTGCAAAGAAGTTAACAGGCCACAACAAAGAAGTAGAAAATCATTTATAAAAAAACACTATCATATTTGCAAAGAAGTTAACAAGCCACTTAATAGTGTTAGTGTTTTATAGCTGCAGGAGGTATTTCCCTAAGAAAAATTCATTATAGGTAGGTCAGCCAATCTTTGGTTAAACAAAATATTATATTGCTAGGTCGGCCCTAGAAGAGAGCTCTCATAACTTTCTATATAAAGGAGAAGGTGTCTCCACTTTATTCATGAATTGCTTCCATTCCAATTCCAATTTCTTCAGTAGCAGGTTCACTATCAAGAGAAGCAAATAATTTTCTTCAAGGAGAAGTGGTATTATTTTGTGTATTCAAATAAATCGCACTATCTTCAAGTGTAGATTCATTGTATGAGATTCGACCTTTCTAGGGCCTAATTTTTAGTGCTATTTCTGCACTTACTTATTTTGATTTATAAGAGAATATTTTGTTGGGTTTTTCTCCCTCGGGTAGGAGGGTTTTCCTAGAGTAAATTCGGTGTTCATTGTTCTATGTGTTGTATTTTCTTCTTATTTGCATTTTTTATCCCAAAACTAACAAACATGGCACAAAAAAGAAGTAGAAAGTCATTTATCAAAAAGAACTATCATATTTGCAAAGAAGTTAGGCCACAACAAAAAAGTAGCAAATAAGAAGAAACTTACACACTCTCATAAATAGAAATAAATATTTGCATAATTCTTTGAAATATAAATTAGCTCTTAACAACACTCAATAGAAAGATATATAGCAGAGAAAACTTATTAAAAAATATAAAACAAGTTAATAATAGTGTAGACATGCAAAATATACACATGCATCTAATCATACCTCATTCAACATTATTTCATCTATTAATTAAATAAACCAATTTAATTAATTCACTAAGCTTATCTCTTTAATTAAATAAATCAAATTATGTAATTATCTCATATAGTTCCTGATTTAATTAAATCACTCATATGCATTTTCCTCTCATTTGATTTAAAACAAAAAAATAAAAAAATTCAAATCAAATGTCATATCACCTAACCTCCTATTAGATTAATCAAATCCTTATTAATTTAATCCTAATCACCTAAATCCTCTAGATTCATCCACTTGCACAATAAATCATTTAAATTGATTTATTAAAACACCTATTTTCCTCACAAAGGCATATTCCCAAGGAGTATGCCCTCATTAACTCCCTTGTTTGAATTTTTTGGCCAAACCAAAATTCCCCCCAAAACCCTCAACCATATTCATTTGATTAGTTTTGTCATGCATGCTTGGATTAGTTTTGTCATTTATTTTGAAGAATGTTGTATTACTCTATGAGGATGTTAGAATTTATGCTAACCATTTGCAGATTTTGATGTCCACTTGCACAATAAATCATTTAAATTGATTTATTAAAACACCTATTTTCCTCACAAAGGCATATTCCCAAGGAATATGCCCTCATTAACTTCCTTGTTTGACTTTTTTGGCCAGACCAAAATTCCCCCCAAAACCCTCACCCATATTCATTTATTGTCATTTTCAAATTTGAAATGGGCACATTAGCCAAAACTTGCACAAACATGGGCCAATCCCATTGTGACAAGTGGCGCTCTCTCATTTTTTGGGTTTTAATCCCACATTGCTCAATCTTGGCTTCCCCTCTCTCAATCTTTCCTATAAATTCAATGCATTTTCTCTCATTTTGGATCTACAAATTGAGCACTATCATTATAGGCAACTTGAGTTCACTTAGCATCTCATTGTCTATCATCTCATTTGGCTTATCAAGGATTGGGAAAGGGTTTCCTTCTACACAAAGGATAGCACCAATCCACCATAGAATAGATATACTTCATGTCTTCTTTGCATGCTTGGATTAGTTTTGTCATTTATTTTGAAGAATGTTGTATTATTCTATGAGGATGTTAGAATCATGCTAACCATTTGCAGATTTTGATGTCCACAAACAAAATTATCTCACCAAATACATACATGAGAAATACAAGTTTGTCAAACATGACCACTTCGAATCTGCACTTGGTAAAATTTGGGATAGATATGCTTGCAAATCAAACCAAGGTTGTTCAAAATCCCAACAGTATATTGGCAACTCCATGTAATGATCCAAGTCAAGGTAACCCCACGCAAAATCAAAGTTACCTAAATCAAGGCAATATGATTCCCAACCACAACAATGTTCAAATTCAACCTATAATTCCCAATCTAAACATCACACAGAATCAGAGTATTATCCAAAATCAACTTGTCCACAATCCCAAGAAAACACCACAAGGATGCATTCCAAATCTGCTTTCTCTACAACCAATTCATATCCATATCCAAATTGTCAAAATCATCCCAAAACTCAAAAACATCAAAAAAATAAAAAAATCCAAAAACATTCGGAAAAATTATCAAAAAACTCAAAAACATGTCAAAATATCAGAAAATCTTCAAAAATTCATCATTGAGTCTTGTCACTCTTTCACCTTGCCGAACTACGGCCTCTCTAAGCTTGAATGTAGGCAAGGTTGATCTTTGATCATCCCCCGAGACATTTTAGGTCTATCCTTAGGCGTCCGTCGCATTGGCAATCCATTTGCCCATCTAGTTTTTACATTTAAGGATTTTAGGCATTCGTCGCAATGACAATCTGTTTACCCATCTAGTTTACATTTTAGGATTTTAGGCGTCCATCGCAATGGCAATCCGTTTTCCCATCTAGTTTACATTTTAGGATTTTAGGCGTCTATCGCAATGGCAATTTATTTGCCCATCTAGTTTACATTTTAGGATTTTAGGCATCTGTTGCAATGGCAATCTGTTTTCCCATCTAGTTTACATTTTAGGATTTTAGGCGTCCGTCGCAATGGCAATCTGTTTGCCCATCTAGTTTACATTTTAGGATTTTAGGCATTCGTCGCAATGGCAATCCGTTTGCCCATCTATTTCACATTTTAGGTTAGTCCTTTAGGCGTCCATTGCAATGGCAATCCGTTTGCCCCTCTATTTCACATTTTAGGTGTCTGTCACAGTGGCAATCGATTTTCTCATCTATCTCATTAGAAGTCAAGTCAATTGGCATCCGAACTATATCGTCTCTGAGCTTAAACATAGGAAAGGCCATCCTTGATCGGCCCCCGAGACACAAAATCCAAAAACATTCATAAATCTCAAAAATTTCACAAAAACATTTGTAAAACATCTCAAAAATACCAAAAATAGCCTCAAAATATTTGAAAAACCCAAAATGGTGCATCCATTTCATCTCACTTTCACCCACAATTATCATCACTCATAATAAATCAATCGTTGCCTTCATCCTTTGGTAAGGAAATCAGAAGCAAGTCTAGCAGGTTCAAAAGTGAACACTCTAATCGTCAGAGTCATGAAAGTCTAGATCAGTGAGTCAGCAAGTTGGTCAACTTGGAATATCAATAGCTTATCACCCAAATCAGTCCCATCAAAACCCTGATCACAACATGTCCTAGGATAAAGCTTTCCTGCGATGGACATAAGCATCAGGTACCCCATAATAGTTAGTCTTGGCTAGCGGTATGAAGAACATTAGCTTGTTTGGTTTGTTTTATTTAGTCTTTTATTGACTTATCTTATTTTGTGCTCATTCCAAGGACCTGTCAATGATGCCTAAAAAAAAAAGGTTTAGAGAGAAAGGAATGGGGCAATGATCATTATCTTTTTATCTGATGTGCTTATTGGATATTCTTGTAAAATAACTTCATCATGCGTACTTTGTTTTGTTTGTAGGGAAGATGTTTTAGGTGTCTTGTTGACCACATAAGAAGGCTTTCCTTTTTTATGTTTTGGCCCACGATGTCTGGAATATCTGAACTACATTCTAAATAAGGTTATGTTTGTCAAGTGTGAACAAGAGTACTCCTATTTGATTGTCGATTCAAATTCCATCACACTAGGTGCAACGCCATCTTGGTTCTTAATACCTTGATGCATCGCACCTATGTGTGTTATCAAACATAAAGAAGGGTATGCTCTTTATCTCTCCCATCCTTGGATAAGCAATACATCATCATCATTCATCATCATATCCAATAAAGTCTCGACGACTAGGGGACTTGTTGGACTTCTGCATCTTCTTGAATTTAAGGGTTGATCCCTCTCATTCTTCTATCCTCTTTCGCACTAACAATGCATCCATCCCGCATCTTGCATAAACATGTCATATCATCATAGGACAACATCATCCATCTCATCTACCTCACATGCATTGCATAAGCATTTAAGTTGTTTAGGATAATATAATTTTTTTATTCTAAGCATCTTCCAAACATCTCATTTACATCATCATTATCATATAGATCATATAGTCTAACCATCCATACTTTCATTTTGAACCTCTTTGTCGTGAGATCGACCTCAATCTTTTTGCTCGATCTCTCGAGGGGGCAATGTACTAATGTACTTCTTTTCGCTGGGGCATCTGAAAAAAATTAGAAATTTTTATAATTTTGATGTCAGCAGCATCATTCTTTGAACCAATGCAACAAGTACATTGTTTCAAAGAGGGGAAAAATGTAGACATGCAAAATATACACATGCATCTAATCATACTTCATTCAGCGTTATTTCATCTATTAATTAAATAAACCAATTTAATTAATTGACTAAGCTTATCTCTTCAATTAAATAAATCAAATTATTTAATTATCTCTTATAGTTCTTGATTTAATTAAATAGCATATATTTAATTAAATCACTCATATGCATTTTCCTCTCATTTGATTTAAAACAAAAATTCAAATCAAATGTCATTTCACCTAACCTCCTATTAGATTAATCAAATCCTGATTAATTTAATCATAATCACCTAAATACTCTAGATTCATCCACTTGCACAATAAATCATTTAAATTGATTTATTAAAACACCTATTTTCCTCACAAAGGCATATTCCCAAGGAATATGCCCTCATTAACTCTCTTGTTTGACTTTTTTTGCCAAACCAAAATTCCCCCAAAATCTTCAACCATATTCATGTATTGTCATTTTCAAATTTGAAATGGGCACATTAGCCAAAACCTGCACCAGCATGGGCCAATCCCATTGTGACAAGTGGCTCTCTCTCATTTGTTGGGTTTTAATCCCACATTGCTCAATCTTGGCTTCTACACTCTCAATCTTTCCTATAAATTCAATGCATTTTCTCTCATTTTGGATCTACAATTTGAGCACTATCATTATAGGCAACTTGATTTCACTTAGCATATCATTGTCTATCATCTCATTTGGCTTATCAAGGATTGGGAAAGGGCTTCCTTCTACACAAATGATAGCACCAACCCACCATAAAATAGATATACTTCATGTCTTCTTTGCATGCTTGGATTAGTTTTGTCATTTATTTTGAAGAATGTTGTATTATTCTATGAGGATGTTAGAATCATGCTAACCATTTGCAGATTTTGATGTCCACAAATAGCCATTTATTTTTACATCTAATAAAACTTAGTCTTAATAGGGAAACAATAAAAATAAAAATAAAAAACTAAATAAAACATATAAGCAACATACTAAAACAAACTAATAATAGCCATTATATTTTACATCTAATAAAACTTATTAGAAAAAGAAGCAACAAAACATAGAAACAACATAGTGACATGAAATAACATATTAGGGTAAATGCCAACTTGTCCATAAAAAACTTTGTAACTAATAAATATAATAAGAATATAAATTTTCTATAAAGTACATATATAATCAAATAATAAATATATTAAAATAGTTAATTTATTAAACTTAATATAATATATACCAGCAATCACACCTTAGTGTGCAATGGGTAGGTTATACATATAATATAATATTAGGGATTTTTTTGGTTTATTTTTTACATATATTTGTGTAGTATAAATGAGTTCAATTGGTAGGTTATTGAGAAAATGATGTTGTTTGTGCAATAAATATTTGAATGGAGAAATTGATATCTTCAAATCAAATATGCATCTAATTACAAGGATTCAAACACAACTAAAACAAAACATCTGAATTTGGAAGATAATAAGGCTCCATTACCAATAGGCTCATGTTATGTTTGCAATAGGAAGAAAGGGCGAGGGAGGGAGACATGGGGATATAAAGAGGGATATATATAGGGGGAGAGAAAGAGGGGGGTAAGGAAATAGATATTGAGAGGATGTTGTAGATAGAGATATAGATGGAAATGGAGATGGAGATGGAGATGTAGATGGAGATGGAGATGGAGGAGATGAATATGGAGAGAAGGAGGATGAGAGATAAAGAGGGGAAAAAGGGATAGATAGAGATGGAAGAGATAAATATATAGAGAGGGGGAGAGAGAGAGAGAGAATGAGAGAGAATGAGAGAGGGAGAGATAGAAATATAAAGATAGAGATAGGAAGTGATATATAAAGAGGGGTATAGAGAGGGAAATATATAGGGGTAGATAGAGATGGATAGATAATGAGATAGAGATAGAGATAGGGAGAGATAAACACTAAGTGTGGGTGTGTTTATGAGTAAGAGAAAGTTATGGAGATAGATAAAGAGGGAGAAAGATATTTGTAAACAGATAGAGAGGGAGGTAGATGGAGGTAGAGAAATAAATAGAGGATAGCTAAGTAGAGAGATATAGAAAGAGGAAGTGATAGGGGGAGGAAGAGAGGAAAAATATGGATATAAAGAAGAGATAGAGGGAAATATAATTTGGGAAAGATAGAGAAGGTGTGAGAGAGAGAAAAACACAAAGAGGAAGAGATAAAAATATAAAGGGAGAGATGGAAGAAGAGAGGAAGAGGGAGAGGGAGAGATAGAGAGAAAGAGGGATACAATGACTCTCAATCTCTCTCTTCCTTACTCTCTTTTATTTCTCTCTATATTTGTCTTCCTTTCAATCTCTTCCTCTATCTATCTTTTTTTGAATTTCTTCTTTCTATCTATTTCTCTCTCTTAATCTTTCTCTCCTTACTATTTTTTCTATCCCTATTTACTTCCCTCCTCTCTCCCCATTTCCCTCATTATCTCTTGATCTCTCAAACTCTATATATATCTTTGTCTCTTATTTTCATCTATCTCTCTATCTCTTTCTTAATGTGGCTATATCTATCTATATCTCCCCCCTTTTCTATTTTCCTCTCTCTTTATTTATCTCTCTTCCTCTCTATCTCTTTGTCTCTCCATGCTTATTCCTTTATATCTATACTTTTTTTTTTGTATCTTTATCTCACTTTTTATCTCTTTGTATCTCCTTGGCTCCATCTCTATTCATTTATTCCTCTCTTTATCTATTTTCCTCCTAAGTGAGAAATGGGTATAGTGAAGAGGTTTTAAAGGTGAATTATCATATCCTTAATCAATTGGCATGCTACCCTAAGCATACTTCCTAGGGACATGCTATCCTTGGATTTTTGGCATGAAACAACTAATCAAAAGTTACCTTCTCTCTCTCACTCTAAATTTTTTAATTTATATTTTAATTTTGAAATTTATTTTATTGTACAAATTATAACAAAAATCTAAAATAGAATTATTCTATAATAATTAAAGTTTTAATAAGATAGGTAATTTTAAATTAAATTAGTTCTAATAATTTTAAATTATTATTTGAATTTTCATAAAAAGACAAATAATAAATAATAAATTTCAAACTTAAATTTAAATTAAAAACTAAAATAAAATAAACTAAATGAAAAGTTAAAATGTATCAAAATCCAAATATTAATAAACATAATAAAATTTTGTTTAAAAATAAAAAATAAAAAACTTATTAAGTTAATAAACGATTAAATAAAAAAGTAAAAGTATATTTTTAATTTATTAGAATTGAAATAGTAATAAAATATGTACCTAAAAAATATAATTAGTATAAATGATATTAAAATTACTAAAAGTCAAATTCTAAGTTTTATATTAAAATTACAACTAACACTAAACCTATTCAAAAGATTAAAAATCAAATTGTAATTTATTGATCTATTATTATTATTATTAATATTATTATTTGAAAAATATATATATTTATTAAAACCTTATTATTATTTGTCTAAAAATGTAATTTTAAAAAAGTTAAAAGAAAAAAAACAAGTCTTATCCTATCTTATCTTAAACTAAAGCTACTTAGATCAAGTAAGAATGTAGTTGTTATTTATTTAATTATGTATTATATTTTTTAATGATTTAGAAAATTTGAGGGTTCAGGCCATTTCAATCATCATGCATCCTTCTCTAAAACTTTCAATCGTTGATTTTTGAAAAGTAGGTCGTTCATTTCATATAAGAACAACTTGGGTGTAATTATTTAAAATATATATATTTATTAAAAACATTATTATTTATCTAAATATCTAAGTTTTAAAAGTAAAAAAAAACAATTCTTATCCTATTTTTTATTAATTTAAAGCTAAGATTAGATAAGAATGTACTTGTTTTTTTTTAAATTATATATTATTATTTTTAATATTTTAGAAAATTTGATGGTTGAGATCATTTCAATCGTCTTGCATCCTTCTCCACAATTTTCAACCATTGATTTTCAAAAGCAAGTCGTTCACTTCATATAAGGAACACATTCAGTGCAAATATTGTTTTAAATAGTATTTGTTTGTAATATGATAATAGTAAAACATAATAATAATAATATAAATGTTATATAAAGTACATATATAATCAAATAATAAATATCTAAAAATCTTAAAACATAATTGATTTTTGAAATATTAAAACATATTTGACTTGGTTAAATAGGTGGGATATTTTTTTTTATGCGTAAGAGAGTATAGATTATATTAACAATTTCAAAAGTTACAAAACATCTACCAATGTAGTGATTTGAGCCAAGACCCCATTCAAACTAGAAACATTAATGTTAAAAGGGCCACCAAAATTTGTAGATTGGAGACTAAATGGACTAACCCGACTTGCAACCTTGACACCAAACTATAGTAATAAAACTACTAAAACTATCTATAGAAACTTTACTCGCTTTCCTTTTGGTCACCAATCGACGTGCTCTCTCCACATCCTTGTTGTGGAGAGATGCCCACCCAAACCGCCGACTAAGTGAGAATTTTATTATGCTTAATGTAGTGTGCATTTTTTTATTTCTTTATATATTATACGTAATTCTAATAATTTTATATTTGTATTTAATAATTTTTATTTATAATCTAATTTATATATTTAGAATATTAGATACAATAATAAGTAGCATTATATTATGTATACTTTACTTTATATTATATTAAATATATATTAAATATTATATTATATTTGTATTTCATAATTTTTAATATAAAATACAATATTTAATAATTAATAAGTATAATCATAATAAAATTTGAAATATAAATTTACATTATATAAAATATAGCAGGTAATAAATGCACTTTATTTTTTGTTTTAAAACAAAGTTATACCAAGTAAAAGTAAAAGTTAAAAAAAATGCAAAATAGTACATAGCAAACAAAAAGATAATATTGATAAAATTGTAAAAAGAAACATGTAATATGGAGAAGATTACATATAGCATGTGACAACGCGTAAAGGACTTAGCATAAAATCAGAAAGCACATCTATTGAATCTTGGTGCATAAGGGAAAGGAGTCGTCATATAAAAAATGAGCAGCTAAGATGAATATAATCATCTTGCAACCTTTTTTATATTGAACAAAACTAAAGAATTTACAAAAATATAGCTAAAAGAAGTAGCAAGAAACATCTACCAAACTATACAAAAACAAGAGTTGTTCAAGAAGGACCACAATTGTTAAAGCAAAATCTAGTGCAATTTTTGGGGTCTTTGAAAATGTACTTCAGGCATATAGTGGGTTTTAATTAATTAAAAACTAGGGGGTTTTCATTTTGTAATGGGTTAATATGGTTTTTTGACTAATTTTTGGCAGAGGTTTACGGTTTTATGGGTTGAATTTTGAATCTTCTGAACGTGGGTACTTGCCATGTAATTGAGAAAAATTATAGTGTAATCTGGGCTATAACTGGAGGTTTTCTCACTGGCTCTTTCTTGCCAGCATGCCCTTTAGAGACAATTTTTGTAATATTATTTATATATTTAATAAATCACTATAGTGGCTTGCCACTTTTGCTTTAAAAAAAAAACAAGGACCACAATTAAAAGGACTAAAGAACGAATGTTGTACAACAAAGAAGCCATAAAAAATAGATTACAAGAACTATACAATAACTAATAGACACAATCACAATTGTTGTATTACATTTTTACAATGATCAAGTTTATTAACCAGTTGAAACTTCATGATATGATCTTTAATTTGATGTAACTATTATTCATCCTTCACATTCTTCTTACACAAAACTTGCATCTATAAAAAAGGACAACCACCCAAAGACAAATGTCAAAGGAAATCCTTCAAATACCAGTAACCTGATAATAGTTCCTAGAAAACATAACAACACATCTATTTTTCCATATATTTTAAAACATGTCGAATAGAATTAGCAATCACATCCCTTTGCATACCAAAGCCAAAGATGGCTTCTTTCCTTGATTCAATTTGTGATTAAAAATCATTGAGAAATCTCTAAAAGTTGTGAACCATTGCCAAGTTTAACATACAAACAATCCCAAAAGATGTGTTTCAAAATTTCACTACTTTTACAAAAATGTCAATTCATGGGTTGGACCATAATAAACTTCAATCAATCCCCCATAGGTAGTTTGCAGTGTAATATTTTCCAAGCCAAAACATGTGAATCAAAATCATTGTTGAAACACCATATTTGAGCACTTAATTTGGACCATAATTTGGAGATAAGCTTGCATTTCCACTTGTGATTCAAATGATGAGAAAGATTACAACTTGGAATCAACTAAAAATTAATTTTATTCAAAGGAAAATGATTAAAATGACTGCAGGATAGTCATTTCCAATCTCTAAAGAAATAGCAATCCCTTCAAGTACATAGCTTCATAGTCAGATCTAGCTAAAAACTAGATTTAATAAAGATAATGAACTTTCTGTAGTTACTACTCAAACCATGCCACTCCTTAATTCTGTTCTGTGGGACCCACTCAAAATTATCAAAATCCCAAAGATCTTTAAATTATCTAACACCCTTCTAAAACAAATAGTGGGCTTGTCTTGGGAAACTCATAGCCAATGGTTGATCATGATAAGAAATTAGTTTGTTCCACCAAATTGACGTAAAAGAAAAACTAAACCCCATCTATAAGGAAGGACCATTCCAATCTAGAAATTTACTCTCTTTTCCATGTTTTCCAAATGGACTGAAGAGGGAAGGAAGCTCTATTTTTAAAGAAAGGAGAAAAAAGAATTTTATCAAGCCATTGAACATCTTGCCACTTTTTCTAAATAGAAGTTTTCATAATTCGTTGGTGAACTAAAAAATTTCATGGTTCATCTCCACTAGCAGCTCTAATAACCCATTTAGAAGCAAGGAAAATACCTTGTGTTTGGGGGCCAATAAGACCTAGGCCGCCTTCATTTTTTGGCTGAATATAAAGAGACCATGAAGAAGCAATAAATCCACCATTACCATCCCATTTGGACCAAAAAAATCTATGAATTATTCTATTGAGTTCTTCGTAACCTTGTTTAGATGGAATCCAACAATAGGAGTAATACACATAGGACATAATGATAATCGTATTAGCAACTTGAATCTTGCTAGCTAAGGACAAAAATTTAATACCAAAGTTGAATAGCTTACTCTTGATTTTATTTACGAACCAAGTCCACATATCAGAAAGAGAGACTCCCAAACCAAAGGGAATACCCAAATTTTGAGTTATCTTGCCATGCTTGATTAATCTCCATTCTTTTGGTATCGATTGTGGTCTAGGACCAAACAAAGTCATCAAAAAATCTGTTTTATTATGAGCTATAAGAGAGCCACATATGTCACAATACAACTTTAAAATTTCCAATGCATTGCTCACCTCATCAAAATTATGCAAGAATAACATGCTATCATCTACAAAGTGGGAATTGATCACCACTTTATTTTGATGAATAGAAATGCCTTTGATAAGATTCATTTATGAGCTTTATGTAGAAACTAACCCAAAGCATCAGCTCTAAGGACATATTAAAAAGCAGAAAGAGGACATCCCTGCCTTATGCAATGTTGTAACTCAAAGAGTCTAACATATTCTTATTAATAATCAAATGTGCATTAACATCTTGGAGCAACATTGAAACATGTTTTAAAATTTTACGACCAAAACCCAGCCATTTGAGAGTATTTTCATGATAAAGTTCCATTGAATTCTATCATATGCTTTATCAAAGTCTAAGTTGATTATCAAAGCATTTTAACCTGATTGTTATGCCCATTCCATAGTCTCCCAAGCCAACATTAGATTGTCAAGGATATGTGTCTTCCATTTAAAAACCTTGTTTGCTTAGATCTCACAATAATTTGAACAATAGGTTTAATTCTGATTGCCAAAGCCTTAGCAATAATTTTATATGAGTGTTAAATAATGTAATTGAATGCCAACCAGCAATGGTTTCCTCATTCTTTCCCTTAGGAATAATTTTAATTAAGCCATTTAATGATTATGGGACCTAGAGAACCATTATGAAAGGCTTGTAAATAAAGCATATAAAAATCATCCTTGATATGCTTCCACATAGTTTGATAGAATTCAGCTAGAAGATCATCAATGCCAAGACTTTTGTTTGGTTTCATAGAGAACAAAGCATGCTCAATTTCTTCCAAAGAGGGAATTTGATCCAAATATTTTCTATAACCTGGATCAATCATATTAGGAATAAATTCTTGGATGCTATCCTCCAAAGCTTGTTGGATATCTACCCAATTGGTTTCCTCTTTAAACAATCTTTCATAAAAATTATAAGACAGATTTATGATTTTTTCCTAATCAGTGTGAAGCCCACTTTCATCCCTTATAGATTCAACTCTCTTTTTTATACTTATAGTTAAGATAAATAAAGAAATATTTAGATCCCTTGTTCCCTTCCTTGATCCAATGAATTTTTCCCCTAATTTTAGCACCTTGTCCTCTATAATGATCTAGTTTACGTAGCTAAGCTTCAATAACAACAATGTGTTTTTGAATAGTTTCATTCAAAGGATCACAATTAATTTTATTTCTGGCAAGTTCTAACTGTAGTGCCCTCTATATCCACCTTTTTGGGCGTTCGAGGTTGTGTCTTTAGATGATTTTGTTGTTTATGGTGTTAATGAATTATCTGGTGGGATTAATATTTTAAATGGCTTTGTGTGATCTGTTAATTAAATTAAAATTTTCTTATGAGGTAATTTAAATAAAATTAGAATTAAAAATAATAATTAAATAAAGTATGTTATTAAGTGGGTGTATTTTTGTGTTTGGATAATTAAATTATTAAATTAAACTATTAAGTTATAAAGTGATTTTATAATTAAAATATAAAGACAAGTATTATTTAATGTTGAGTTTTAATTAATAGATTAAATTGTGAGGAAATCTTAATATAAAATAAAATATTAAGTGGATTGAGATAATGATTAAACTGTAAAAAAAACAATATTTAGATGGAAATTTTTTCATGCAAGGGCATGCACAACTCTGAACCACTGGTTAAAAGGAAACTGATTGTTTGATGGGACATTTTTCATGAGGATTATTTGTTCTGATTTTGGAAAAAGGGAAGAGGGTTGCCTACAAGTAAGTTTCAGTTAAAAAAAAATTGTATACGATGGTTGAATCTTGGGAAGGGGAGAGCTGGATCAAAGGAAGGAGTAATGCATGTCTTGAAGATATGTTATTGGCAATAATATTGTGCCAATTTTTTCTAGTTTTGAAGAAATTCAAGTAACTCTATATTCAAAGATGTGAGCTATTATTTCTTGATACTATTAGTTTCCTTGTGAAATTCTTATTGATGTTTTCTTTAGTTATTTGGAAACACTTATTTCTCTGTGGTGATGAAGGCTATAGATTTACATTGCTTTTTTTCTTTGTAAATAATTATTATAGCATTTGGGTCTTATCTGTATTTATCTCCTTAATGTATAATTATTGTCAGGGCAATCACAGTTTCATACTATCTTGATCTCAATTTGTCGAATGATTGTCTATCATGCAAGGAACTATCATGCATAGGCAAGAAGGATGTTAGTTTAGATTGTCAAGTTTATATCTTTACTACCCTAGCTGAAAATTTACTCAATGTAGCTTAATGGTCTGAGATTATTCCATTATAGGAATATGAGCTTGGTCCCTTGCATAAACACCACGTTTTCATTGCCTCAGCTCATCGATTACTTGGGTATAGATTAGGGAACCAAAATATTTAGCCTACTTCTCACTAGACGCCGAGAACCTACTCCTTTTACTCCTCTCCCTCATGCATGTCGCTTGAGCTATTATATTACATTGGACAATCCATGAAATCTATAATGCATAGGTGGGAGGATTGTTGACATAAATTTAAGTCAGGATTTTTACTTTCTAGTCTACATAATGTATAAAACCTATCCTCCCATGAATTGAGGTTGGTACATCTTCTACTATCAATCCTTTTTACTCCTTGAGATGACATCTCTTTGCGGCATTCTGTCGAACTATTCACATGCCTTGTCCTTGCATTCCTCCTTTATTTTTGTTTTCCTCATTTATTTTTGCTTCCAAATTGTTGCATACATGTCCACCGTAGCTTTACATCTGCCTGTTGCATTTTCTAGAGAGTTCCCTAAGCCGTTGCAACTTCATCCTAGTATCGTTATAATTCCTTTATCTTTCATCAATCTCCTTAATATTTATATCCCACCACCGCTGCGGCTTCTTCTCAAGCGTGTTGGAAATAATTCCAACTCCTGATTGCTCTTGATGCAACATGACTAGCTCCTGATGGCTCCAAAAGCTCTAACTTTTTAGTTTCTGATTGCTCCTGATTGCTCATCACGACTCCTGATAGAGCCCTCTTCTTCATGACATTTTTCTGTGCAACTAAGATGTATTCCAGTAGACCCAGGTGATGTTTTGTGTTGGCTGGCAGCTTTTTAATGTTTTTATTTTGGACAGGTCTTTTTATTTTAAAAGGACAATGTTTAAAATCCTTGTATTTAACTTTTAGAGGCTTTAATATATGTTTTTGAAATATGAAAGTGAAAAGGTATTTACTCAAGACTTGGAAGTCAAGTTAACTGGAAAAGTAATTTGTAAGTTTTTATTGTTTTCTTGGGAGCCAAGTTTGTCAATAAGGTACTTTTATGTAAGAGGTTTTTATTATTTTTTGAGGAGAGTAGAAAATAGATGGATTGGGGAGAAAAATTTTTTGTAGAATGCTGGAGAATGCTCTATAGAGCAAGTTTGAGCAGCAGCTCATTGAATCAAACATTTTGAATGAATGAAATCATTTTTATCTTGCTAAGTTTAAGTTGTGTGTTCTAAATTTTTGTTTTATTCTATGATTGAAATATTTTTGAGTGAAGTCATTTTTAGATTTGTGTCTTCTCCTCTACCTTTGCCCTTCAAAGTGATATCAAAGTGGATTTATAACAACAGATTTAAAAGAGCAGATTTGCAGCAAAAGGGTTTTCTTAAAATCTCCAGGAAAGGTTTTCTTATAGCCAACAATGGCAAGCACAAGCACAAGCTTGACAAAATCACAAATTCCACAATTTAATGGAAAGAATTATGATTACTGGGAAATTACTATGAGGGCATTATTTTTCTCACAAGATTTATGGGAATCAGTAGAAAATATATTTCCAAAACTAGTTGATGCAACAACATATAATGCTTTAACTCAAGCAAAGAAATATTTATTGAAGGACAACAAGAAGAAAGATTCAAAAGCTCTTTTCTTTATTATCCAAGGAGCACATGAGATAATTTTCCCAAGGATTGCAGTAGCAACAAGGTCCAAACAAGCATGAGAAATATTACAAACAACCTATCAAGGTATGGAAAAAGTTAAAACAACAAAGCTACAAATATTGAGAAGGGAATTTGAAACTATGTATATGAAAGACAATGAATCCATAGATTCGTTCTTCACCCAGATTATTGGATTGGTAAATCAAATTAGATCACATGGTGAGACACTTGAAGATAGAAGAGTGGTTGAAAATATTTTGAGGAGTTTACCCACAAAATTTGAGAACATTGTTGTTACCATAGAGGAAACATAATATCTCACATAGTTCTCAGTTGACGAGCTCCATGCATCTCTTATTTCTCATGAACACAGGCTGAGCAGATTAGCATACATGTCATTGTAGCATGCCTTCAAGTCACAAGTTTCAATCAACCAAGGAAGAGGCAGAGGTAGATCAAATTTTAGAGGGATAGGAAGAAACTCTTATAGAGGCGGAAGAAGCAGCCCATCAAGCTCAAGTGGAAGAGGTAGCAGCTATAACCCAACACAAAAATCCAACTCAAAATCAGCCTCAAGTCCTAAGGTATGAAAAATGTCAAGTCCAATGTCACTATTGCAAAAAGTTTGGGCATTATTTGAGTGAATGTAGAAAGAAGCAATATGATTTCAGCAAACAAAATGCAAATTTTACAAAAGAAAATCAAAATCAAAAGTCAGAACCCAGCATAATGTTTTTGGCATGTAATGTTGCACAAGCAAATTAAAAAGATGTATGGTTTTTAGATTCAGGCTGTAGTAATCATATGACTGGGAATTAGAAATGTTTTCTAGTTTGGATGAGAATGTAAAATCTGAAGTAACATTGGGCAATGATAACAAAGTAGAAGTCAAAGGAAAAGGAAATGTTAACATTCTAACTAAATAGGGGGAGAAGAAGTATATTTCAAATGTGTATTTTGTGCTAGGTTTAAAACACAATTTAATGAGCTTTGGATATCTTGTTCAAAAGGGTTATAAAGTATTTTTCTAGAATAAAGTATGCACAATTTTAGGCAAATATCCAAGTAATCAGCTTATAGCTAAAGTTCAAATGAGCAGCAAAAGAATGATTCCCCTAAAGATAAAATCATATTTGAGTGTAGATTGTGCTCAAGCATACCATTCAATGTCTCCACAAGAAGGTAAAGAAGAAAACACAGCTGTCATGCAAACAATCTTTCAGGCGGAAATAAAAGATGTAGATTGGCTTTGGCATTTGAGATTTGGACACTTAAACTTTGCTTCTCTAAATTTGCTTCATACGAAAAGCTTGGTCAAGGAGTTACCTTTAATAGAAAAACCAAAAAGAATATGTGAAGGTTGCATCTTAGGAAAACAACACAGAGAATCATTTCCAACAGGGAAGTCAACTAAATCAAAAACTCCTTTAATGATTGTACATTCAGATTTGTGTGGGCTAATGCAAACACCTTCAATAGGTGGTAGATTCTACTTTTTGACATTAATTGATGATTACTCAAGGAAAAAATTGGTTTATTTTCTAAATCATAAGAGTGAAGTGTTTGATTACTTTCAGCAATTCAAAGCTCTTGTTGAGAAACAAAGTGGGCATTACATCAAAGCATTGAGAACAAATAGAGGAGGTGAGTACATTTCAAGAGATTTTTTAATTTTTTTCAAAGCTCATAGGATTCACAAGCAATTTACAAATAGATATACACCTTAGAAAAATGGGGTAGCTGAAAGGAAAAACAGAACAATCATGGAAATGGCTAGAAGCATGTTAAAAGCCAAACATTTGCCAAATGAATATTGGGCTGAAGCTATATCATGTGCAACATATATAATGAATAGGTGTCCAACAAAAAGTGTTATAAATATGATTCCATAAGAAGCATGGACTAGAACAAAACATAATGTTTCACACATGAAATTTTTTGGTTGTGTAGCATATGCTCATCTGCCAGATGAATTGAAAAGAAAGTTGGACATCAAAGGAGAGAAGTGCATATTTGTGGGATACAATGATGAATCCAAGGCATACAAATTATATAATCCAATCAACAAGAAGGTAATAATCAACAGGGATGTGCAATTCGTAGAAGATGAAGCTTGGGATGGAAGTTTGGAGAATACAATCAATATTGCAGCCAACTTTCCACAAGAAGATAATGAAGGTTTTATACCAGCAAATACTCCATCAAATGTGATGCCTTCCACTCCCACTCATGGTCAACAAATGTAAGAACAAAAATAAGAGGACATTAAACACCATCTACAACAAGCATTTCAAGTGTTGGACCAACAAGCCCACATTCCACTAGTCCAAGTTCAAGCAACATGTCAAACACCACACTAGCAAGCTTAAGAAGGCAAAAAATCAAAAGTTCAAGTGAGATTTATCAGCAAAATGAAGGTGAAAATAATGTAGGTCAACATTCTTTTTTTTCTTTATATTCACATTTTGAAGATCCAATTCATTATGAAGATGTTATTAAAGAAGAAAAATAGGTGCAAGCAATGGATGATGAAATAGATGCTATTGAAAAGAATGAAACATGGGAGTTAGTGAATCTTCCACAAGGAAAAGAGATGATTGGAGTTAAATGGATTTACAAAACCAAATTGAATGCAAATGGTGAAATAGAGAAGCATAAATCAAGACTTGTAGCCAAAGGATATTCATAGCAGCTCGGAGTAGACTACAATGAGACATTTGCACCGGTTGCACGTTTAGACACTGTGAGAATGATATTGGCCATAGCAGCACAAAACAAGTGGGTAGTATATCAAATGGATGTAAAATTATCTTTTTTGAATGGTTATCTTGAAGAATTTTATGTGGAATATCCACCTAGGTATGACATTTTGGGTCATGAAAACAAAGTTTACAAGCTAAAGAAAGCATTGTATGGTTTCAAGCAAGCCCCAAGAGTTTGGTAAAACATAATTGATAGTTATCTGTTACAGAATGGATTCAATAAGTGCAGCAGTGAGCCAACATTGTACACCAAGGTAAATGAAAAAGGTGAAATTTTTATTGTATGTTTATATGTGGATGATTTAATATTCATAGGTGATCTATCGATTGAAATTTTCAAATCAGCAATGAAGAAAGAATTTGAGATGACTGATTTGGGTTTAATGAGGTACTTTCTTGGCATTGAAGTGAATCAAAATGAAAAAAGTATATTCATTTCTCAAAAAAATATGCAAATGATATTTTGAAAAGGTTCAATATGGTGAATTGCAAAGCAGCCCCAACTCCTATTGTTACAGGTTTGAAATTGAGCAAAGATGATAAAGGACCAGATGTAAATCCAACCTTGTACAAAAAACTTGTTGGCAACCTTATGTACTTAACAACCACAAGGCCAGATATAATGTATGTTGTAAGTTTAATTTCTAGATTCATGGAAACTCCAAAAGATACACATTGGAAAGCTAGAAAAAGAATTTTGAAATATGTTAGTGGAACAAGAAACTGTGGAATTCTTTACTCAAAGACAAGTGATTTCAAGCTGATAGGATACACTGATAGTGATTGTGCAGGGAGTATAGATGACAGAAAAATCACTTTAGATTATGTTTTTCACTTTGGTATTGGTATAGTTTCATGGGCTTCAAAGAAGCAATCAATTGTTAATCTTTCATCAGCTGAAACAGAGTATGTAGCAGCCACAAGTTCATCATGTCAAGCAATTTGGATGAGAAGAGTGTTGAAAGAGTTGAATCAAGAACAAGTAGAAGCAACAAAGATCCATTGTGACAACAACTCAACTATAACATTGTCAAAAAAACTTGTTTTCCACAAGAGAAGCAAACATATAGACACAAGATATCATTTCATTAGAGAACTAATCAACAATGGAGAAATCTTTCTAGAATTTTGCAAGTTTAAAGATCAATGTGTAGATATTTTCAAAAAGGCACTTGGAAAAGACAACTTCATATATCAAAGAGATTGATTGGGTATCATTGACAATAGTAGTTGTAATTAAGGGGGAGTGTTGGAAATAATTTCAACTCCTGATTGCTCCTGATGCAGCGTGACCAACTGCTAATGGCTCCAAAAGCTCTAAAATTTTAGTTTCTGATCGCTCCCAATTGCTCCTGACGACTCCTAACAAAGCCCTCTTCTTCATGAAATTTTTCTGTGTGACTGGGAAGTATTCCAGCAGACCCACGTGATGTTTTATGTTGGCTAGCAACATTTTTAATGTTTTTATTTTGCATGGGTCTTTTATTTTAGAAGGACAATGTTTAAAATCCTTGCATTTAACTTTTAGAGGCTTTAATATATGTTTTTGAAATATGAAAGTGAAAAGGTATTTACTTGACTTGGAAGTCAAGTTAACTGGAAAAGTAATTTGTAAGTTTTTATTGTTTTCTTGGGAGCCAAGTTTATCGGTAAGGTACTTTTATGTAAGAGGTTTTTATTATCTTTTGAGGAGAGTAGAAAATAGATGGATTGGGGAGCAAGTTTTCTATAAAATGTTGGAGAATGCTCTGTAGAGAAAGTTTAAGCAGCAACTCATTGAATCAAACATTTTGAATGAATGAAATCATTTTTATCTTGTTGAGTTTAAGTTGTGTGTTGTAATTTTTTGTTTTATTTTGTGATTGAAATATTTCTAAGTGAAGTTATTTCCATATTTGTGTCTTCTCCTCTGCCTCTGGCCTTCAAGGCGTTCTAGAGAAGAACATAAGTTACAACATTTTTAAGATCCAACTAAATATTTTGAGAGCTTCCTTTTGTCAACCTTCCTCACCTCTCTCATTCCGCTTTTATATCTGATGTGAGCTCTATGCTTGGTGCCAAAAGTGTCTCAGCTTATTCATCAAACTCGGTTGATCATACCTAGCAATCTTGACAGTCCTTGATTTCGCATTTCCATGAGGTGTGTCTGAAGATATTTCATAAGCCTTGTCTGCTTCTCTCATGAGTCTCATGTGCTAGTTTTAGATGGTCTTATTCGTTCCCAAGCTCCCAATTTAGTCTCTTAATGAAAATGTATATCACTTCATGTTCCTTGTTTGGGTGCTATCGAACTTGGAGGCATTGATCTTCTCACCCGCATGAATGTGTCTTTTAACTTGTACTCCCTTCAGTTTTTTTTTTATGGTGACTTGAGTCTTGATATTCGGCCTTTAGTCTCTCATCTGCAGTTTTCTGAAAATGATTTTATATAATCTTTATTATATTTAATTACACATTTACATATAATCATATCCATCTATTGTACATATTAAATATGCCCTAAAGTTATTTGAACACTCGAGTATACTTTTAAGTAAATATATTTACCCAAATAAATTAATGGTATTTACATAGTCATGAAGTTTTGAAACTCAAAACTATATGATAGGTTTTCATACATTATTGAGATGTTATCCTCAAAATAATAGCTTCATCACTTAGACCGAATGGTTCACATAGTAGAGAATGAATAGATCCCAAAGAAAGGAATATGATTATTACTTTTACATAGATTGATTCAAACTCTATTTCTTGGAGTTAGTAATTGGTTTTGAAATATTTCTCTTTTGGTGGAAAAATTTAATGAATTATGTTAAGAATTAGATGTATTCAAATAGTGAGTCAAACTAAATGATAATTGAGGTATCAAATGCATAACCAGTAGAAATTAGAACTTTAGAATAAAGTATTATTAATACCCTTATTTTATGCAATCATGAGATCATTGGATATAAAGTATATAATAGTTATAATTCCATAAAACAAAATAATGTGTCTTCAACAACAGTCTTAAAAGATAAAGATTTAGTTATTTATAAATAAATTTACCTTTCCATATATATATATATGGTGAGAATTAAGACAAGGGAATATACATTTCATAGTTTTGGTTTTATAAAGATAATTATAGGAATAATGGTATATATAATTAAATGTTGGAAAGAGTATGTTTTTGTCTATAAATAAGTGATTGGATTTGAAACAAATTTTGGAATTTATATTTTAGTTTTCCCTTATTATTGTATTTTATATAATATGTTTATTTTATATAAAATTGTTTCCTTGAATGGGTAATGGAAATTAAAGGATAATTTGTTGTGAAAAAATGTATCTTTAGGTAGTTAGAAAATATTGTTTAACTAAGTTCTTTAATCTTTTTAAAAGACTTGATAATGATGCAAAAATATAACGATAATTATTTGATTGAATGTTCTTTAGAATTTCGATAAGGGTGCAATATTAAACAATTTATTTATCAAAGATAAGATGTGATTAGAATAGCTTTGTATAGAATTTAGTTGGTGATGGAATTAACCTTTTAATATTGTTGTTTGTAGTTTGTAGTCGCTAATTTGAGGTAGTCGTTTAAGTAATTGATAGGATGTTCTACTTAAATAGATTTGAGTTGATGATTGAGGGGCTTAGTAGTATGATTGTGGGTGTGATAATCCTTTTGTTTTCTATTTGTTCTGAGGATGAGTTAAATGATGTGCCGTTTTGGATTGGTTCACTTTTGTATTGTCTTTGAGGTTACGAGAATTTGTGTTTTGAGTTCTGTCATTGGGTAGATGTTTACTTACCTCCAAAGGCTAGGGGAAATTATGCACTTGTGCATTTGTTGTGGTACTTTTATATCTATATTTTTGAGGATTTGTGCTTGGGTGGTACCTCCTTATTTCATGTCTTGATACTTTATGTAGTCACGAGATGGTCATGCCTTGTGTGTTATGTTTTAAAAAGAATGCCCTTTATGTTTGTATATTGAGGTACACCCTTTACTTGTCTTTAGTTTTGGGGTAACTATAGGGGAGAGTGGCTCTTCATGGGGGGCAATGTATGAGTGGTCATCCATGGAAGAGTTACCTTAAATAAGTGATAACCTAATTAATGTATCTAGAGGGTTGGGTTAGTTAAACACATAACAAGACTAAAACATGCACCTCACCCCTACCGTTAGTGCTCTCAAAGACTAAGGATGGGTGGGAAGACTTGGTTGGTAAGGTCATTTCCTTATCTTTACAAAAGGTAAGTGGCTCCACATGAGTCACCCTATGATGCGGTGCCTTGAGATAGGCTATCAGGTTATCCATACATGGAGGTGGCTCCTAGTTTTAGGTAGTTTGGTTAATCCACATTGATGGAGGTAGCTCATAGTCTTAGGTAGTCTGGTTAATCCATGTAAGGCCATGCGATGAAACTCTCCCATTGTGCCCATTGTATTACCTTGTTCTTGTTGTCTCTAGAGTATTATTATCATTGTTGTTGTGTATGTTTTTATGTGGTTTTGTGTTGTGTGGTGTTAGTCCTTCATGTTTTTGACCTTGTTGGGTGAGGGTCCTCTTTTCATCTCCTAGCATGAGGGGTGTTCCTTTAGGTTCACATGGTTGGGTGGAACGTGCTACACACCCATTGGGTTCCACAACGACGATTGTGATTTTGCAGAGATGTATCAATTCATGTGATCTTAGAGCTTCGCACGGAGGAAGATTGTACCATGTTCTGTATTCAATTATGCATTATTGTATTCTTTGGGTTATGTTGTACTCTTCCCAATGTTATAAGGGAAGCAACTTTGTAATGTAATCTTGGTTTCACATTGTGTTGTATCTGTGGAAATATGTTCCACGAGTGTAACTTTGAACTCAGAAGTTGATTTATAATAATATGTTATTCATGCCTTTATTTATTTATCTTGTCCTTGTTGGATGAGTGTTATATTTATATTATTTCTTATTCATGCTTCTATCATTTATTTATTTGGTTTTGTTTAACGTTGTAATTGGTTGGGTTCATTTTGAGTAGTGCACCATGCTACCCAATGGGATTAGGTTGATGTTATATGATAGAAATGTTGATTCATTAATTATTTATGTTTAATGTTTAGTTGTTTAAAAAAAAAAATGTTTTGTTATTGTTAGTAGTGGTGTCCTATAGGGTTTGTGTGGTGGGGCGTTACACTAACTATCCTTGGAGATATTTTTCTTTGCATTGATGTTCCCAAGCCATTCTTCTCCCAAAATAATTAAAATTATACATCTCTCCTCTTAGATTAGCATTATGAAGCATTTCCACGTACCTTTCTTCCTTTCACATTTAACATCACAAGGGACAAATCATAAATCATGCCTCAGGGGATGTTATAAATAACACCACCACCAAGGGTGCAAGGAAATAAATTGATCATTATACTTCAAAGAACACTACACAATGTATAGGAGGTCACACCTTGAAAGGAGTATCATACATGACACCAATGCTAAAAGAGGATGAATCATGGAATTAAGGGCTACCCCTTAGGGGGTATCAAGCATGATACCACCACCAACGGGGTACAAACATGACATAAATATCTACACATTAGGGGGTATCAATCATAATACGACCACTAAGGCGACACTAACAAGGATTGAGGAGGCCATGCTTTAGGAGATATCCTATATGATATTACTACTAAAGGGACAACATGTGAGATACAAGACCACACTTTAGGTGATATCTTATATAATAACACCACTAAAAGGAGCCATATGACTTAAATTATTATCCAATTCCCTCATAAACGAGGGAATATGCCCCCATTAAAATGTTAGTGTACTTGCTACAGTAATATTTTAGTTAGAAAATGAATGAAGTGAGGATCATTTAGAAATAATACACACATCATGGGTTTAGGTATCCTTGTACCCCAAGTGTTAGGACAATAAAAAATACATATATATACTATCATGTTTCTCCCCATTGATGAAATATAGTTGCACAAAATATTTGTGTGTCACCATGAATGGTAATGAGCATCATTTTTAAAGCAAAAAGTTCATTAGTAGAATTACCAAGTGTTCAGTGATATGCATAAAAGGAAATTTTTTAGTTGTTTCCTTGTCATCTTTCCTTTCACGAATAGGTGGTAGAGTGATTAATTCCTATTGAAAAAGTGTACATAATGTACATTATATCTTAGACAAGGGTTGCAAAGTGGGGAAAATCCATCTCCAATTGGACCATGAGGTGGTGATGGGTTTGATGATGGTGTAAATATCTAATGTAAAGGTGGAGGACCATGGTAACCAATCCCTATTATAGAGCCCTAAAGTGCTTGTTCTAAAAGAGTCTAAATTTCATGTTCATTCATTATATCATAACCTTGTTTAGCAATATTTTAAAATTCACATCCATAGCACTTTTCCAAGTTAATTTTGTTTTGGTGTTTCTAATTGATTATCTAGATTTCTCTTAGGATTAGCTAAATCCTATGCTCAAAAATCCTAGGTTAGTGGCCAATGAATATGATATTTTATACTATTTCTCCTTTGCACTTTAGACTCTACAAAACCAAGGTGGGTTCTCCTTGCATAGCATCATATGAATTATAATCATACCTACAATGATGCCAAAGAAGATATTGATCATCACACTAATATTATATAGGAGGAGCTTGATTGGTTAAATCATCCTCAAAACCCTCTATTAGTCCTTTATATTTTGACAGTGCATGAATTGAGCATAAAATAATAAATTGTAGTTAAAGTAAATTTCAATTGTTTATGTTTTATTCTACTTAGTTTTGAAACTTGTGAATCAACTTGGTTAGTGTCTTATCCATTACAGACTCAAGATGAAATAAAAAGCTCCCACAAAAAACTAACTTTATGGATTCATATAACCTCATTGCATTAGAATGAGAAACAAACCAAAGAGACAACACTATTATTCTACTTATAAATGCTTACTATAACAACAAAATATTTAATCAACTAACTAAAATAAATTATAATCTATTTCTTAAGTAGATGCCAACAATAAAAATTCATAACATCAAGTACATGAAATGAGAACCATGAATAGTCCTTGATTATTGAGATTTAAAAGAATTTGTATTACAATATGGAGACAATAATAGCATGAAATAAAATTTGAGGAAACAAAAATGTTTTGAGTTTTTTGGTGATTTTTATGTATTAGGTGATGCTAAGGTTGAGGTTTATATGATTCTTGATACCAAAGAAGTTGAGGAAGATGAAGACTATCTAGATATATTATTACATCATTATAACTAGGAATTTTTGAATTAAAAGTATTGTGGGCCTAAAGGTGATTGAAAGTGGAAGTATGGGAACAAGAAGGAAAGGAAAGAGATTGATAATAATAATAATAATTTCATGTCTTTAAGTTTCCTCTTGGAGAGGGTTCTACTGATTTTATTTGGGAAAATATTATGGAGGTCAAGGCTATTCCTTTCGCATGAAATTGAGGAAATCAATTAGGATTTCCTCTCTTTTTATTTTAATATATCTGACTAATCCTTAAACTAAGAAGTATAGTGAGAGGAAATCATAAGGAAAAATATTTAATTTTTAAGTCAAGGGTTTAATTAATGTATCACTTAGTGGAGTATGGAGACTCTCCTTTCCCAAAAGGGAAGGAGGAGGATTTTAGACTAGTCTCGATTTTCTTCCTTATTCTTTAAGGAAAAGTAGAGCATTTTGGATTGATGACTCTTGTTTATCTTATTTTATTATGATTTTTGTTTTCTTAGTAGTCTTTTATGTAGTGTTACCCCAAGTTTTTGGGATGGGGACGACAAGTCGAGTCCCCAAGTTTCCAAATTTTCATGCCAAATTTGGGGATGGCAGGGGGATGGCTATATAACATATATAGGGAAACTTTAAATATTCATATGAAAACATGCATAAAGCATGCACATATACATTATAGAAACTTAACATATAACATTTGTGTTTAGAATTCATTGTCAATACTCAATATGCATTCAAAATTTTGAATTCATTGTGAATATAAATCTGATATTAAGCATAGTACATTGTTGTTGTCCCCTGGCCATCCCCTGTCCCTGAGATGCTTTCAAGATGGGGATGGGCGGTTTAGACTCGGGGACACGTCCCTGGGTAACACTGCTTTTATGAGCTTGAAGATTTTGGTTATCCCCAACTTCCTTAAGTAAGGTTATATTAAAAAAAAAGGTTTCAACTCATATTCATTTTTTTGTTACAATAAAAGAGTTAATTATGGATGTCGGTTGTAATTGATTCCCTTACTTTATCTGAGAAGAAAAATCCTTTATACATTAAAATAGATTTATTATTAAACCAACATGTAATATAAATACCATAATTTACTAGAAAATTATGTAATGAAATATTACTATAAGTATGAGAAAAAAGAAATATATTTGAAGTCAAAATAATATAAAATATATATAAGGAAAATTAAGAAATTAACAAGATATATATATATGAGAAAAACTTACAAGATGATGTAAATTATGCAAGAAAACACTGAAAATTTAATTTTACAAAATTCCTACTTATTATATATAATTTGCATCCAAATAGTTACATATTACCAGTATATATAATCTCGATGAAGGTGGAGCCTCGATTACATGATGATTTTACACTTATAAATATATAACCAAATTCCAAATTCATAGTGGCATAGGTTCAATCATCATTTTATGGATAATATTTTTTGTCTCAATGCTAGAGACACTAAAACCATCCCTTTCTTTGTACAAAAGATGGAGACCTTTTGACAAGTTATATGCATTATCTTTGCTAATTATTGGAACATTGTTAGGTTTTAAATATTCCCAATTTAATTCTTTGAGTCTTTCATCAACTAAAGAAATTAGATAGTTCAATGCATCTTCCTCATTGGATCCAAGATGGTCTTTCATGTAACATGTTATACATGATACTACTTCTCCACAATCTGCCTCAGCCTTCACAAACAACATTAACTTTTTGTTATATGTAAAATATAGTTACCTTAAATATATGTTAATTAATCATATGTAAAGAAATATGAAATTAGAGTTCAAGTTTCTAAATTTATATCATAACTTATAAGTCCTTGTGTCACCTCTTAATCTTAGGGTTAAGCATAATAACTCATCAAACCTTGATGGGTAATCAATTTCTTTGAGAATGTCATTAGAAAGAGGCACATCTAGTGATAATATAGGTTGCAAGGTCACAACACAAGACCCAAAACTCACTTTTCCATTCTCCAAATATTCCTCTAGAGATGGTATATAACCCGTGGCAAGCCACTCTGCTTCTTTCATGTAAGAATCTATATAAACTTCCCACTACATTCAAATAAAATTCCAATTAATACTAGTAATTTATGATAGTAAAAATAATAAGAAAAATATAACAAAACCAAGTCCCAAGTATTAAGTCAAATATCCATATAAATTTTTAAAAATCTATTTCAAAATTCTTCCATATTATTGAGAAAATCTAAGATATTAGTATTATTAAGCATAACATATTCAATATATATAGTATAATATCAAAATAGAATATCTAATTTATAGGGTAAATTGTAATGAATACACTAATTAACTTGTCAAAATTTTATTCTCGCTAGTATCACAATTAAAATCATTATATTAAACTGTAAAATGAAAACAAAAAGGAAGATATAATATGCCTCCACCTTACATTCTATGTCTCCTATGGATGTAGGACAAACAATAACATAATCTTTTTTTTTTACCAAATAACTATTATAACCTATATACACTTCATTCCATTAAATAGATTTAATATAAAGTATGATAGATATTTGTACATTGTGCGAAACATAGTAGAATTATTTTTTCTAGTTTGGCTACTAATCATGAAATTTCAACATAGCATCTAGGAATTATATCAATATTATTTTTTATAATTTGACATTCTTTTATATATATCATCTAGACAGGGATTTTGTTGCCACTTGTAATCAAAGAACACTAGCAAAGATAAGATTTATACATTCCTTCTTTTAGATAACTTTTCCTTAGATAGTTTTATAATAGGACAATCACCCCTCCTCTCTTAGTATTAGCACATCTATTGTGTTTCTTATTTTGGTTGGTTACCTCAAGTTACATTTTTCAATCACACATTTTATTAGTCATGAATACCTACCAATCTCCTTTAATTTTAATGTTTCTAATAATAATTATAAAAAAATATGATTAATCAATAAGACTTTAAAGAGGAGATTATCATTCAAAAAATATCGTTTAACTACTACAAGGATATATAAGGTTGATACTTCACAAACTAATTGGAAATTTTTGAAACATTAAATAATAAAAATAAAGGTAATTCTTGTCATGATAATAACTAAATAGGCCCTCTTACTTGACTAATATTATTTACAATAAGGTTTTAGAAAATTTATATAAATAAATATATTCTAGATCAAATTAGATTCTCATTTGTTAATAATAAGAAATGAGCACAAGAAATGATAATAAAATTATACTCTTTTAAATATATTTTAAATATAACTATGTTATATATAACTTATGTTGTAAGTGATCCTCCTTCCAATTCAAAATCATGCACATGCACTTTATTTCACTTTTTCATAAGGATTTATATTTTTTGAATTATTTATTAGATATAAATAGTAATGATTTGGGTTTATGTTTAAAAAAAACATTGAAATGAATATCTTATTCAAGTAAACTAGATTATCTATATGCTCTATATTATAGAAAATTCATTATATTTATTAAAGAACATTAAAATTTATAAATACATACAACTTTACATGCATAGTCAAGTGTATCTTTTCCTTGTGTTTTCTTTGCCTCTTGAGCCATGTCCCTCACAACTTCATCAAATACCTTAAATGCCACTTTCATAAATTCTGGAAGTCCTTTTGTTGCTGATAAATCCCACCTTACATTAAGCAAAAAATAAGTTATTACTACATTTTTATATATAAATAAAATATTATTGAATATTTTTCTAATATATTAATGTCTTGAAAAATGTGTTTGAGTAAGTACATATAAATTTGGAAAATTATAGAAATTTATGTTTTCTAACCATTAACCACAATAATTCATCATCATGTGAATTTTTTGCATTCAGATTGATGTTCCTAGATAAATAACTAGCTTGTTTAAGTTATTCATTTATATCATCTTAACTAATCAATAACAATAAATAAATACCTTTTAATGGCTTTTGTGAATATTTTGAGCTCATCTAAAGTTCCATAGGTGTCATAAATATCATCCAAATATGTGAGAATTGTAGACAACTTTGCAAACCCAATTCTAAAAGCAGAATATTTGGGCTCAATACAACCTACACCAGCTAAAAGGTAGTATTCCACATGGTGATGGCGAGAAAACTCCAACGTAGCCAAACCAGACTCTATCCACCATCTAAAATACACAAAGATTGCTTAATAAAATTGAGTTTTTGAATCTTCAACTACACATTATATTAAAATAAAATTAAGCCTCAAATTATAGAGAATATCTTCCATAATACCATTTTCTCACCTTGAGAGAATTTTAAGTTCTTCTTGTTGTAGTGACTGAATCATATTGAAATCCAACTTTGCCAATTCTAAAACAATTGTGTAGAAAATACTACAAGAATTCAAACATTGCAATGTAAAATTCTCTTAGAGATCATAAAAAAAGACTTGAAATGCTTTTCTATTAAAAATTCTAAACTATTTAATGTTAACTTTCAAATGATTATCTAAATTTTTAAATGAAGAGGAGATGGCAATGACACAAGGTATTGGAATTACTTGTTGATGGTTTGGGAAGCCCATGAACTATCTTCTCCATATATGTCAATATATGTCCTTGCTTCCATTCTAGGCACATTGGTGTGCCAACCATACTCTAGATTGAATTTTATCTGTTACATTGCATAGATTATAATTGCATTTGAGAAATAGATTCATATAATTAAGATGAAATAATATTAATAAGTATAGATACCTCTCTTGAAAGATTTAAATTGTTAATCTTTGGTAGAGCTTCTTCTAAATATGTAGTCGAAAAGGATTTTGCATCATCCATAACTTTCTCCCCAGGAAATGCAATGAGTGAAGCACGAAATAAATTTAGAATGCTTTTTATCTCCTCCTCATTTGGTTGATTATTCAAGTGCAAAGATTTCCCATCTTTAGGTATGAATTGTTGCAACATCTCTACATTGATATATAAGTTAGAGTTAATTTGTTCTATTCTAAATAGACTAAAGAAAATTTGTAATATCAAAGTTTTCTACTTTTAGAGGAATGAAAATATTTCAATGAATAAGATTAGAAAGACTAGTATAGTTTAAAAATAATTGTGAACACATTTGAATATGGAACTACAATATTACATTGGTGATCATTTACAATTTTTAGGAATGTTGACTGAACCAAGCTTAAATTTTGAAATAAAATTTAATTAATTTAAATATACTTTATTATATTCAATAAAAATATATATCCTATTAAAAGTGAAGCCTTCTTACTCTTATATTAGAATGTATTCATATAACACATATGGATTAATTATGTTGAAAAAAATATATCTAATTAGATAATCAACTTAAATATTTATTAGCCAATTTCACACATTTAATAGTTTAATAGTTTGAAAGGCTTATTAATCTTATAATAAATTTTCAAACTCAAGAAACTTTGAGATTCTTTAATCAATTAAAAAATGTTATATTTTCTTTTCTCAATATCTTATATGAATTACTAAATGGTTATTTCACTTAAATATAAATGAAAATTATAATATATTTATTAATTAAACTCTTTCAAAAAAATTCTAACAATTTACTTTTTATTTTTAAAAACTTACCTAATACAAAATGAAACAATATTTTTATTTAATATTTCTTTAAATTAAAACATTCTATTTTTTCTTTTGATTTTTTTATTTATTAAAAAACTAAAAAGTTCGAATAATTTTATCTTATGTATTATATATCTCAGTTACGTATGTTCTTTTAAGTTGTAAAATATATTTTTTAAATCTAAACGATATTACTGATTCTATGATAGAACACATAAATTCCATTAATCCTTCTATATTGTCTCGATTTGAAATTTAAAGACAATGTCATTACTGCCTTTTGCTACCCTATCTGTGTAGCCTAAATGAGGTTTACAATTGTCTTATTATTTTTCATAAATTCTAAATGGGTCTCGAACATAAATGAGAAAGAAAATCCGATTTAAGAACTGCAAAAATCACCTGAAGAGATGTCATATCTGTGTAGGCCAAGAATTCGAAAACCCAATGCTGTGGTGTTTAGATCTGCTTGAGTACTCTCTCTACCACATCCAATGCTTGTGTCTTTCCAATATCTGTTATTCAAATAATTTTTGGATATGAAAATTGAGCTAATGAATATAATTTTGACTTAAACAACACACTCTAAGTTTTGACTTGTTTAAATAGTTCATATAAAATCACACGAACTTCTCCAATACAATCCACCTATTAATGTGATTTCAGATGAAAAATCTAAACAAATCAAACCTTATAATATACTGTTTAAACCTGATAATTGGATGAATCATAATCATAAACACCTAATGCATTTTGGTCAAAATACTGACAGTTACATGAAGACTCTATATAAACAGTCTTTGCCGAACAAAATGCAAAAAAACCATAATAGCATTCATCTTGAAGCTAAAAGAAAAGCAAACCTGTAAACATAGTCGAGAGCTATTTTTATTTCATTTTGAAAATGACGGTCAATTCCAAGGCGTTGTACATTGTCAACCAGTGAAAGATGTTGAAACAGATCGTCTGCAGATGAAGATTGTACAGGAAGGGCACTGAACATGTCCTTGATATCCTTAATGAGCTTCTCAGCATGTTCACCATAAGAGGGAGCCTGTGAGCCATCACAGATTCAAGAATGTAAGACAAAAGAAATAGGAACTTCTATGAACAGATTATGCCGTGACAGTAATTTATCAATTCGTCATTTTCTTTTTCTTATTTGTTCATTCTGATGATAGATTATGAATCATGATCTAAAGAAAATGTTCACATAATCTGATCTAAAAATATTTAAAGTAAATATGTAGTCGTTAAACCCAGCTCAAAATAAATAGTAAATTAGAAGATACTAAAAAAAAATCAGATCTTCTATGACACGACAGATTTTGCAATGACCATAATTTTAACGACTTTTTCATTCTAATGATAAATCATGAAATATGATCCAAAACATTCATAAAATATACTGTCAAACATTGATGAAAAATAATCACATAAAACATTTGAACTAACTGTTGAATCATTAAACTCAAGCTTACCTCATAACCTTTTGAGAGAGATTGTATGAAATCATCGTCCCACAAGTTAGGATGATGATTGCCAATGCGTCGTGTTATGCCTTCATCAGTGGTAATCAATGCCGTATTGATGGGAGCTTGAGCAACTCTAGGGCGCGCAGGGATTCTGGTTGTAAGGTATGGTGTATTGCAAAGCTTGTGATGAAAAAGAGGCTTATGGAAGGGTGGCTTCTGTAACTTGCTGCCAACCATACTGGGAGCAAATGGTGTGATGCAACCTAGAGACATTTTGGCACTAATGGTAATGGTATCCTTCTAGGCGAGGAGGATCTTCTATAACATACTGTCAAGCTTGTCCTCTGCTCCAATTTATAGAATTCCTATCAAGCACGGAGGCACAAAACTAGCCTTTCGCAGAAACAGTTTTTCTACTCTATTAAACACGGGTATACCAAATTCAATGCATTATCACGTTGGAATATCTGTTAAGAACCTTGGAGGCAGACAGAATATGACATTGTAAAAAGGTGATGTCGAAGAACAGTATTTTTTACAAGCCATATACGCCAAGAACCCAACATATTCTCTGTAAACAATAAAGACTAGTCATTTGAGGTCGGTACGATCGTACTCCATTAATAGTTGATGAGGGTCCCTTTGTAAAGTATTTAGGCCCCCCAACCACTGTCTGATTTGAAATTTGATGTTAAATCTTTCTTTTTTTCTTTTTTTATTGGAAAAAAACATAAAAAAAGAGATTTACATCAGAAGATCAACATCACAGTTGTTGCAAAACGGGTAATAGTAAAAAATAAACAGCAGCAAGGATGCTACAAACAAGCAGCTACAAGGCTGTTACAAAGGAGGAGTAGCAACAACAAAAATTGCCACAACGAACATGTCCAACCAGATTTACAAAGGCAAATCTCCATGCATAACCAGCAAACTATAAATACAACTGTGGAGTAATATCATAAACATAATAACTTTCAAAAACAGTCCACTGTTCATCTAAGCTTGAGTACACTTCTAGATTTTGCCACGCCACGCCACGCCACCAATGTAATCTCGAAGGCCAGTCCCCAAACTTGTGTATACTGCATGATGAACGCAGAAAAGGTGAAACCTGTTCAAGAAGAAGCCACATTCGAATCTCCATTATCTGTAATAGCGTACAGCTGTTGGAGGAGGGTGTGTAAGGTGTCCTCAAGAACAGTGGATGGTAAATCTTTACAAACTGTATAATTTGAGTTTTTTTTATTGTTTGGTTTATATTTTACTTTCTAGTTTATAAATGATAGATTAAATATTTATTTTTAAAAATGTAAGAAATTAATTTTAAAAAATTCTGACAGTTGTAAAATTCATGTTTTAAATTTTCTACATCTTGAAAAAGACTGAAAATAGTGTCCACATTTTAAAAAAGACTGAAAATTATATATTTTATTTTTAATCTCTGTACAAGATTTGAAATATAAACTTTACAACTGTGATATATATAATATCATTTTTTTTCAAAATGTGAAAAATTTAAAACATGAAGATACTTTTAGATACAAAAGTGCCCCACGTTTAAGCTGTATAATAAGTGAGTGCGCTTAAACTAGATAGTAAGATAAATCATATTATATGCCTACTCCATCACGCCTCTACGGAAATTTTCCTTCTTATTCACTGCCCAGTTTTTCGGGTTTGACAATCATTTAATTATAGCGAGCGTAAAGCAACTTCGAAATATTTCAAAGTTACATAACAAGTTAGAAGTCCTTGCTTAATAATTATTGATTAACCTATTTAATCATGTCTCTATTTAATTTTTCCATTAAATTTTATAGTTATTATTAAGATTTTTAAAAATTCCTCTTTCAATAATTTTTTTTGATACGTAAGCTTTGATTTATATTAATAAAAGTCTGAAACTACAAGCATCTTGTAAGATAGAAAATTACTTCTTCAAACACCAAAACATGTCAAAAAGCCACCCGACTGCAATACAGGCATCTACCAACTATCCCAACCAATGCCTACCGGAACCCAACAACACCCGAAACACCACCATGGCCAATGCCTACAACCCGAGGCCTACCCAACAATTATAGCTAGAAACTATCTTACTAAACTAAGGCCAACCTAACCACACTTACAAAAAATGGTTTAATTCCACGAATTCTATAAAGTCGTTCTTCCACTCCACTCCTATAACAGCCATCAGTCCAAAGAATTTCTTTAGGAACTCCACTGCCACCGAGCCACTCAAGTCGAGAAGAAACATATACAATTTGATAACCTCGTCCGAACCCTACAAAAGCTTTAAGTCACTTGAACGTGAAATGCCTCTTCCTACCACCATAGCCCTCAAAACCTCATCAACCACTTCCACCAAGTCCTCCCTAAACATTTTTACAAGTAGTAGTTTAGCCTCTGCTTTATCCACTTGGTTATCCAGGAGGGAATTTAGAAACTTGGAAGAAATCTACAAATTATCCCTTCCATATTCTTTTTCTTCAAATGTTTGCCCACAAGATCATTTTGGTCACCAACACCACCAAAGAGTCATTGTTAAGGAGGGCCTTTTTTAATCTTTGGTCTGTTATTTCTTAACCCATTCAAATTCTTCTCTCAATAATTATTGATTTAGGTTTTTAAGAATTTTTTTATGAATTTAAGACTATTTAGATTATCTAGCTTATTTAATCGTGTCTTTGTATATATATATATTTTAAAAAATTGATAATGATTAATTGAGATTTTAACAATTTTTATTTGAGTTTTAAAAAAATATTTTTATGTTTGAGGGAAGGTCAATAGCTCAAGTAAAAGCTAGATCAAATAATTTATTTTCACTTACCTTTTTCAAACTTGTGTATGGTTTTAATGATTTATCAAATTATTTAAAATGTAATGCTTAACTTAAAATAATTAATTTTGTCAATCTAAATTGCACCCTTTGTTGAATGAATGAATCCAACTAGTTCTAGTGAAACATGGAAATGGTTTCAAGGTGTGGGACCTTGTTGAATTAAGTCAAAACTTCTAATTAAAGGTAGGTTGCCTCTCTAAACTAGGTAAAAAGTGTTGATCCAACTCAAATACTTGATTAAAACTAAAACTTAATCCTATTCTATTGATTTTTTGGGAAAAATTAAAGGAGAAACACTTAAATGGAAAGGGGTGATGGACCAATGTTTATATTGTTTTTTTTGTTGCTCACCATAACACATAGAAACAATAAAATTTTTAGAGCACTTACATAGATCTTTGATTCTTAGAATGCTATTAAAGATGAAGGTAAGGTTAACAAACACCAGAAGGGAACAAAATCTACAATTAGTTCTTGCAACCAAAATTTACACAACATGCAATATGTAGGAACAAGTAATCATTCACACATGAAGTAATTAGATCACCAAACATGTCAATGAGCGAGATGAGGTTATAAAACCATTTTCTGTTAAGTATGAGGCTTGAAGCTAGTTATAATTGTAAAAGTGAAAAAAATGCATAAGTATGCTAGATAACCAATAACTCATTACAAATGAGCAGAAAGTAACCAATAAGTGTTGCATGTATACTAGTGGTGTTGGTCATTGATGTCAACTATATGGAGATTTTGTGTTGGAGTTGTTGGAAGAATATCAAGGTGTTGTCAGAGTTGGGGATATTATTGTCAAGTGTTTGTGCTAGAAGGTGTTGTGGTGTTCTCATTAGTATTGGCATTGATGTCTTGATGGATAAGAGTTGCAGTTGCAGTAAGTTCACTTGGTTTCCAAGTTCTTTTGAGAAAATTTCAATGAAAGAGTGTGCAGTGTGACAAAGGTGATTTTAGTGGCATGCTCCACATTTCTTCATGGTTTAAGATATGCTTGTGTGGTTTAGATATGATGATCAAAGGTGTTCAGAGGTTATATATCTAGAGTTTTAGGTTATGAATCAGTCTACAATGAAAGTTGTTTTTGATAGTTTATTTGTTTGTGAAGAAGGATGTCTGGTAGAAATGAGATTCCTCTACATATTTTTGCAGTAAGGTTTATTTTCTTGCAAATTTGGGACCGTGTTCATATTATATCTAACTTCCTTCCCTTGAGGGTTTAGGTGTTGAGGTGTTCCGCAAGGTTGGTTAGTGAGTTGTGTTTTGTGGTAGTGTGTATGGTTGCATAAAATAATGATGTTCTTAGTTTTAGGTGGTTGTGGTAGAGTTGCAATATATTCTAATGATTCTAAAATATTTTGAGATGTTATGTGGATGTTGTGAAGTGTTTTTGTATGTTTCACATGACCTAGATAATCATGTATGTGGTCACTTGTAGTGTTAGTTCAGGCTTGGCCAACCAAGAATGCTACTGGTATTTATGAAGGTATCCCATAGATTGTAAATGTTTTGAGTAGCGTGGTGATGTCAATTTGGGTCCTAGTTAACCCTTGGAATTTTCATCCTTCAATTCTTTCCACTATGGAGGTGTTTCTAGTGCAAACCTATTTTGGTGTTGCACATTTTAAGTGCATACATTTCATTAAGATTGACCTAATTGAGAGTGTTTAGGTCGTGGATGGTATATAAGCAAGGTAAATTGTTACAAATGAGTGTGGATCTATAAAATATGTGTGAAAGATGCAAATTTTATTAATTTGTAATGATTTGAGTTTGAGATTAATGCCTATGACTTTGAAGTAGTGAGCAGAAGGGTCTACATTTGTAGTATGCTTGAAGTTACTAGAATTAGTGTGTTGAAGGTTGTGGATGGCATAAGGTTTCAATGGTGGATTTATCTTGTTGCCTTGAGATAGTGAATATCTTTGTAATAGTCTTCTTCTATCTTCTTTCTTCTTGGTAGTGAGCCACCTGATAGTGAGCCTTTCTTATTTTTTGGGTAGTGAGCCCTTGGCAGTAAGTCTAATTATATTTCAGGTTACAATTCATATATATGTGAGATAATCCTCACTACATATGGTTTTTTCCTTCTTGGGATTTCCACATAAATTTGGTGTTCTTATGTGTTTGGATGTGTTTGAATTACTTTTGAACATATGTTTACATTATGCTAATGCATGTGAAGGGTTTAATGATTGATAAGGGTTTAAAAATATATTGAGGGATTGGATATTTTTAAGTATATAATTGATTCACTCCCCCTCTTAGTTTTCATGTGCATCTAACAATTAGTATCAGAGTTGTGGTTCCTTGGAGAAATATTAACTGGTTAAGGTGGATCTACATGGTGCACATGAAGGGTGTCAAAGCTCCTATGTTCAATGGAATGAAATATAATTATTGAAAAGCTAGGATGGAGTCCTTTCTAGTCTCTCTTGGATTTTGTGTTTGAAAATTAGTTAAAAAAGGATACACTATGTCTATTGTTGTTCTAATAAGTGATGATGAAATCAAGGACTATGAGGGCAATGGTAAAGAAAGGAATATTATCCTAAGTGGCCTCTCTTATTTTGAACTTGGAAAGGTGATAAGTCTGAAATATGCTAAAGATGTCTAGACAAAGATGGATATAATAAGGATATAATAAGGTCAAAAAAGTAAATATGCATAACTACAAAGCCAAATTTGAAACCCTAGGTATGTATGAAGATGAAGATATTACTGCCTACATCCCCAAAGTGGATGAACTTGTCAATGCCATCAATGGTCTTGCTTGTAAGCTAGAAGAAAGCAAAGTTGTGAAAAAGGTACTAAGAAATCTTCCTAAACCTTATAGCTCTAAAGTTTTTGCTACTGAGGAAGCTCAAATTTTGGATAATTATTCTAGAAATCTGATGTTAGATGCTTTAATTTCTTATGAATTGAGAGAGTTTGGTCAAGATACTACATAGAAAGAAATTGCCTTTAATTTCTACAAAGCAAAGAATGATAATGAATCAAATCTAGATGATCTTGATGACATAGATGTAAATTTTGTAAGGAGATTGAAAAAGGGCACTGGAAAATACGAAGGTAAGTTACCCTTTAAATGATTCAATTGTGGAAAGATAGGTCATTTTTGTTCCAAATGTCCAATAAAAGTTGTAAATAACAAACCTAAGGATCCTAAAGGAAAATTTGTTATGAAGAGTTATTATGTTGAAAGAGACAATGGTGTATCTGATGATAAAAAATTTAACTATCCTGATGAAGATAGTGATGAGTGTTTGTTCATGGCTCTAAAATTTGGAACTAATTCTGCTAATCTTGAAAGATGTGTGAAGGAAAGTACTCTGGTAACATATCATAACATTGAAGGAACTGTGTTGACTATATTTCATGTGAGAGAAGAAAGGAATTACTAGATCATTGATGGTGGATGCTCAAATCATATGATTGGTGATAAGAGTAAGTCTATTAAACTTCAAATGTATGATGGTGGTCTTGTTAAGTTTTGTGGAAAAGGTTCAATTAGTTCTAATGGAAAGAATAACACAAATGATGTTCTTTATGTTAAGGGTCTTTGACATAATCTTCCAAGTGTAGGAAAAATGTGTAGTAAAGGATATAATCTCATGTTTGAGGATGGTGGTTATGAAATTAGAAAAGGAAGATCTGGTTCTTTGGTTTCTACTGGAACAAGGACAAAAGGTAATGTTTATCAGCTCAAAGGTAGTAGTGCCAAGTGAACTGTGTCTCAAATTAATGAATGTTGGCTATGTCATGGAAGAATGGGTCATAATAATTTTGATACCCTAGTGAATATCACTTCTACTAATGTTGTAAGAGATTTTCAGAAGATTACAAAGCATATCAATGCAATGTCTAAGGAATGTTGGTTTAGAAAGAAAATAAAGAAGAGGTTCAAGACAAATGAATATTCTTCCACAGGTCCTTGGGAGTTGGTGCACAAAGACCTATGTGGACCTACAATAATAAGAAGCTCAAATGGTGATATGCATTTCATGCTATTTGTTGATGATTATTATAGAATGACTTGGGTTACATTTCTTAAAGAAAAATTAGAAGCCCTAGATAAGTTCAAATAATTTAAGTCTATGGTTGAGAATAAAATGGATCTAAAAATCAAGAGCTTAAGATCTAATAGAGGTGGTGATTTCACCTCCAATGAGTTTAGCAGTGTGAAGATCATGGAATAAAAGGGCATTTGTCAGCTCCTAGAACTACTTAGCAAAATGGAGTTGTAGAGATGAAAAATAGAATAGCTCAAGAAGCTACTAGGACAATGATGAAGAAAGCTAATCTATTTGGTGTGTATTGGAGAGAAGCAATTCATACTGTAGTTTGCATTCTTAATAGAGGTCAAGCCAGAGTGAACAGTTCAAATACCCCCTATGACTTAAGGTATGGTAAACCTCCTACTATAATGTATTTAAATTTTTTTGGAAGAAAATGCTATATCAGAAGAGATGAATAAAACTTAGGAAAGTTTGATGCAAGTGCTAATGAACGAATATTCCTTGGATACTCTACAAGAAGAAAAAATTACTGGTGCTATAATAAAAGGATAAAAAATATTGTTGAAAGTGCAAGTGTTAAAGTGGATGAAGAACCACTGTAGAGTTTAGTATTGATAGAAGGTTATGAATATGGTGAATCCCATTACAGTGAAGAATAAAAGAATGAAGAGAAGGAAAAAGAGATGTCAGATGAAGAGGAAGAAGCTCCATAAAAGATCCATAAAACTCCTAAGTATGTGTAGAAGAATCATTCTAAAGATTAGATAATTGGAGATAAAAGAAAAGGTGTATTGATAAGGAAGAAAGTAGCTATGGTAGAGGAACAAATAAATTTATTTTTGCTTTTAGAGGTGGAACCTAAATTAATGATTGAGACATGCAAAGATGAAAAAATTGGATCAAGGCTATGAAAGAATAATTGGAATGGATTAAGAAGTAGAATTGGGAATTGGTCTCAAGATGAACAAACAAGAATGTGATAGGAACTAAGTGGGTTTCAAGAACAAATTGAGTGAGGATTTATTTATTTTTTGAAAAACAAGGCTAGACTTGTGTGTAAAGGCTACTCACAAGTAGAAGGAATAGACTTTGAGGAGACAATTACTCCGATGGAAAGGATGGAATCCATTAGAATTTGTTTGGATTTTGTAGCACATAAAGACTTCAATGTATATCTGATGGATGTAAAATTTTCATTCTTGAATGGTGAGTTGGAAGAATAGGTATACATTGAAAAACCAAAAGGATTTCAAATATCAGATGATATTTATATGCTCTATAGGTTGAAGAAAGAATTATATGGAATCAAACAAGATCTTAGAGCTTGGTATGCAGGGTTGCATAAGTACTTGTTGTAGCAAGTATTCAGAAAAGGTACTACAAGTAGCAATCTATATTTCAAGGTTAAAGTATAACAAATCCTAATTGTGGTAGTGTATGTGGATGACATTATCTTTGGAGGAAATGAAGGCATGTGCAAGAACATTTCAAAGGAATTGCAAAAATATTTTGAGATTTCAATGTGTGGGGAGATGAATTTCTTCCTTGGTTTACAAATCAATCAATCAAAAAAAGGTATTTTCATTTCACAGTCAAAATATGTCAAGGAAATGTTGAAGAATTTTGGAAATGGAGGATTCCAAACCAATGTGTACCCCTATGTTTACTAGTTTCAATTTGAGAAAAATGATGAATCTCATAAGGTTGATCATAGCAAATATAGATCAATGATTGGTATATTGTTATATCTAACTGCTACTAGATTAGATATAATGCATTTAGTGTGTCTTGGGGAAAGATATCAAGTAGATCCCAAAGAAACTCATGTTGTAGTAGTGAAGAGGATATTCAGATACTCCAAGGGCACTCCAAATTTTGGTATGTGGAATCCTAAGGATACTAATTTCTCCTTGAATGCATATACATATGCAGATTGGGAAAGTTGTATAGATTATAGAAGAAATACAAGTGGCAGTGAGTTAATTATTGGAAATAGATTGGTTTCTTGGTTGAGTAGGAAGTAGGATTCATTGTCATTATCTACTGAAGAGGTAGAGCATATTGTAGTAGCATCGTATTGTACACAAGTTCTATGGATGAAGCAAACATTCAAGCATATAAATGTTTCATATGATGAACATATTTCTATCATGTGTGATAATGCAAGTGGAATCAATATTTCAAATAATTTGGTAATGCATTCAAGAAAGAAAATATCTCAATCTAGTATAACTTCTTAAGGGAGAAAGTTGAAAAAAATGAAGTGAAGCTAGAATATGTTCCTATAAATGATCAAGTGGTAGATATATTTACAAAGGTTCTTCCAAAAGATACTTTTGAGTATCCTTGGCAGAAGTTAGGGGTTATTGCCCCTTCTTCCTTCAATTAGATGCATAAGTGTGTGTGTGCATCTATCTAGGAAGCATTTCAAGTTATATTCTTGGTCCTGTACTAATGTTGAAGGCTACCTCTCATGGGGAGTATGTAGTAGTGGCTTTTGATTGTTGTGGTCAAATGGAGCATACTTTGTGCCCCTAAAGGGGAGAGTGTAGAAAAATTAATGTTGTGAAGAGACAAGTAATGTTTCTTGCTCGTGTTGCAAGTAGTGTTAAAGTGGTGTATGTAGATTTTAAAGAGGGAGAACAGGAAAGAAAAATTCAATGTAGATTATATGTGAAAGGTGTAAATGTTTCCCTTTTAATGTTGTCAAAGATAGAAAGAAAAATATTTCAATGCAAGAAAGAGATTTGGACGAGTCTATGGCCCTTTGTCATTGATGTCAAATGGGGGAGAGAAAATTCTAAAAAATACAAGGAAAGGACTGATGTGAAAGGAGGAGAAAGTTGGAGAGAAAACTAGAGTTGCTTGGGAGAGATTTGGTTGAATAGTGTAGAAGTGAATATGGTATAAAAACCACAGGGGAGATAGATTTCTGGAGCAAGAGAATGAGAGTATGAAGAGTTTCCCTAGTCAAGGGGAGTAAGTTACTTGTTTCAGAGTTGTTGGTTTCTTTTGTTATTGATGGTTTTTGAGAGAGTTGGTGTTGCCATCAATGAAAAAGGGGGATATTGATTTCATTTATGTCAATAGTTTCTGGTGTTGGTTATTGATGTCAACTATATGGAGATTGTGTGTTGGAGTTGTTGGAAGAATGTTGGTGTTTTCATAGTTAGGGAGATTATTGTCAAGTTCTTTTTGTAGAAGGTGTTTTTGTTTTTCCATTAGTGTTATCATTAATGCCTTGATGGATAAGAGTTGTTATTTGTAGTAACCTATATGTCTTGATGGATAAGAGTTACAGTTACAGTAATTTCACTTGGTTTTCAAGTGATTTTGAGAAAATTTGAATAAAAGAGTGTGTAGTGTGATAGAGGATTTTTTAGTGTTGTGCTCCACATTTATTTATGGTTCAAGATATACTTGTGTGGTTTGGATATGATTATCATAAGTGTTCAAAGGTTATATACCCAGAGTTTCAAGTTCTGGATCATTCTACAATGAAAGTTGTGTTTGATATTTTATTTATCTGTGAAGAAGGATGTCTAGGAAAAATGAGATTGCTCCATATTTCTCCACAATTTAAGGTTTCTTGTCTTGTGGATCTGGGAACAAGTTCATATTGTCTATAACTTCTTTCCCTTAAGTTTTCAGCTATTGTGGTGCTCCACAAGGTTGTTTAGTGAGTTATGTTCTACAGTAGTGAGTATCGTTGCATAAAATAATGGTGTTCTCATTTTTAGGTGGTTGTGGTAGAGTTATAGAATATTCTAATGATTTTGGAATATTCAAAGATTTTATGTGGATCTTATGAAGTGTTGTGTTGTCTACATGACCTAGATAAGTGTGTATGTGGTCACTTGTATTGTTAGTTCAAGTTTGGCTGACCTAGATAAGTAGCATAGTAATATGGATTTTGGTCCTATTTAATCATTGGTATGGTTTTCCATCACTTCTTTCCACCACGAAGATGTTTGGTGCTAGCCTATTTTTGTGTCGCATATTTTAGCTACATACATTTCATTAAGGCTGACCTAATTGAGATTATTTAGGTCGTGGATGGTATATAAGCAAGTTGAATTGTTAGAAATAAGTGTGGATCTATAAAGGTGTGTGAAAGATGCAAATTTGATTAAGTTTGTTGATTTGAGTGTGATCTTAATGCTTATGAATCCAAAGCAATGAGAAAAAGGGTCTATATTTATAGTGTGCTTGAATTGACTAGAATTTGAGAGCTAAAGGTTGCAGATACCATAAAGTTTCAGTGGTGGATTTCTCTTATTACCTTGAGATAGTGAATCTCATTGTAATAGTCTTCTTCTGTCTTCTTTCTTCTTGGAAGTGAGCCACCAAACATTGATCCTTTCTTCTTTTTCTAGGAAGTGAGCCTAATTTTACATTCAATGTCGTAACTCATATATATGTGAGATACTCGTCACCGTCATTTTTCCCTTCTTGAGATTTTCATGGAAATTTGGTGTTCTTATGTGTTTGGATGTTTTTGCATTACTGTTTCATATGTTTAAAATTTTCTAATGCATAATAAGGGTTTAATGGTTGATAAGGGTTTAGAAAGATATTGAGGGTTTGAATTTTTTTAAGTATAAAACTAATTTAACCCCCCTTCTTAGTTATCCCATGCATCTAACAATAAGAACCCATGAAAAATGAGCAAAAAACTTCCTTTTAATGATCTCAAATGGGAGGAGAGAGAAAGAGAGAGAGAGAGAGATATATAATTTGGTGAGAAGTAAACCCTATTGATTCTTCTCAACTTGACATATTTGTAGAAGGAATTTGATTACAATATGAAAGGTGAAAAATTGTTACATTTATAGGGTTTAGGACCTAGAATGACAATCTTCACTCTCTCTCATTCAAGAACAAACCCTAGAGATCTCAATGAAAAGGAAAAAGAGATCTTGCAATAGGGTTTTCCTACGGGCTGAATGTAAACTAATGAGGGGTTCACCACCAAGTTAAATCTTGGAAAGACAAATGCAATGCAAGATGTAATGATAAAACCTAATTCAATGCAAATTTTGACTAAATGACCTAGAAATGCAAACAAAATAGAATAGAAAGCTACAAAAAGGACTATGTGCACCTAGAAATATAGAGATGGTTAAATGGATCTCTAAAATGCTAGAAAATATTATCTCAATGTTGAATGGAACTCATTTGCCAAGCTGGGTGAATCAATCCAAAATCTGAGTTTTTGTGCAAGAACATGAATCTGCCTAATGGGTCTAAATATGCAAAAAATTGAATTTTGACCAAAACTAGAACTCATTCGCTACAAGTGGTGAATCGGTCTAGTTAGGGTTTTCTAGAACTTAAAGATTTGAATCTACACTTCTCAGTTTTCCTAATCTGCTTCTTCAGGTTTTCAAATCTGAATATATGTGAATCAACTTGTAGGTGTTCTCCAATGTTCTCTAATGCTTGATGACAACTTTGACAATTTTAGGCACTTTGATAGATTTTCTCTAATCTTTCTCTTCAATATTTCTTCAATCTAACCTAGCGAATCACACACTACAAAGAAGGAAAAATGTTGTTTTGTTAGTGGATAGGGTTTTGCCTTGGTCAAACCCCATTTTGGTAATCAAACCTTAAAATAGAATGAAATGAGAATGGAGAATGACAAATGAAAAAAACAAGATGTTGCAACTCACGAAACCCTCAAAATAAAGTTCTACAAACATGTGTGAGATGGATCCAATGGATGCAGATCTTGACTCTTGCTTGAATAGGATAGATCTTAATTTGAATGCTAGCTTGAATCATGATACCTTACATCACAAATGTTAGCTCCAAAACAAACATGATGGATGAAGTCTTTGACATGATGATTGATACTTGAATAATGCTCTAGAATGATTGATAATCTACCCTTGAATACTCTTGAATTCTCTTTTGAATGCTTGAATGATCTTGTGAACTCAAATTTTCTATAAGGATGCTCATTCAACTTCCTAGGTGTAAAATGAGTAAAAGAAACTTATATTTATAATTGATTATGGAAGAATTCTCAAAATTACAACACTATAAGATGACAATAGATCTAGGAGGATTAGATCCCACCAAGAATTTGAATTAATTTTGATTTTGGGCCACATGGGACTCATTCACCCAAGGTTGCGAATGAGTCCCATTAGGAAAAATGTATGGGACAAAATTTAAAAATGCTTAGAAATGTGTGAAACTAGGTTTGAGACCCAAAAATATAGGTGGGACTCATTCACCCAAGGTGGCGAATGAGTCCCAAATCACTAAATTTGAGCCATTCAACTTGAAACACCTAAATTATGATTGGATAATGATGTGTCGAGATTATCCTCAAAAAAATACAGTAAATGAGGCTTGTGGATGCAAAATGATGCCAATTAAAGCATAAAGAAGCCCACTTATTAATGATAACCTTAAAAAGTGTGAAAGTGTGTTACAATACTTTACAACACATAGAATAAGGTAGGATTAGGTTTATTTAGTTTACAAGGGCCCAAGACCTAATGTGATTGTGTTAAAACACATTACAAAACTAAGTCAAGGCATCATTAAGCTTAACTCTATAAGGAGGGCCCAAACAAGTGTGAAAATGTCATAGACGAAATTTTTCGACACTACACAATCATGAAAAATATTCCTAATAAGTTTTTAATACAATTTATTAAATAATTTAATTAGAAAGTGAATATTTCCCCACAAAATATATTGAAAACTATGGCTTTGAATAGTTCTCTGATGAAAAGGGTGTATATGGTTCAATAAATGAAGCATGGTACCACTTTCCCCTTTGGGAATTTATGGAAGTGAATTTAAATTTATTTTTTAGCTCCATGTTTTGAGGTTGAGTAGCTAAGAGAGTTGGTTTATCATTAATTTCATCACCTAGGCATTATCTCTATATTTTGGTCCCTTTGCATAAACTAGACCTTCAACTCGATTTGTTGTTTTGTTCGGAAATGGTTGACATTGAACCATGCAAAACATTAGTTTCTATTTGAATTTTGTAAGCTTAGAAGCTTCATTCGAAATTTATCACTTGGATTTAGAAAGGTTCAGATGGATCTTCCCACATGAAATCTATCCCTTAATTGATTTTGTCCTTTATCAGGCTAATGGAGGTCGAGATGCTCCATCAAATCCATGTGGGAAACTAACTCACTATTGAAATTTACCTTTGAACAATGAATTAGTTTACTTGGAATTTTCTCCAAATAGATATGACCATTATACTCTTACAAATGTAGAATATTGGTCATTATTAAGCTCTAGCAAAAAACCGTCAACATCGAAACATTCATGAATATTTTTGGTTCACTTAAAAATACTTATAAAATAATTTTCCCACAAATTCCCACAAATTAGAAAATTAGTCCCTATTAGGCTCATACATAAAATTCATTGACAATTAAACATGCATGAAGTTGATGTCCATTTTCCCCCAAAATTTATACTTAGTCAAATTTGGGCTTCAATAGGTTCATGTGGGAAACCAATTGAAAACTATACCAATAGAAGAAATATTAGTATCTAAATATTTTAAGTTGGACGATTCACTTGAAAACACTCTTAATGAGGAAAAATAATCACCATCAAGATAATGCAAGCTAAGAACCACCATCTATTCCACATGAGAATATTCCTTGAGCCATCCACCTAAAAAATCTATACAACTATTTTTTTATTTTTCTTCTCTTGTGGGGAAACCAGAGTGAACTACACTTTGCAAGAAAACCATCGACAAAATCTTGGTGAGATGGAAGGAGAAAAGTGAAAAACACATAAATTTACAAGATGGAATACTCAAAAGACTCAAACAATAAGCCAATTTTAAGATATTTTACATCTAGGTTTTAAATGACTAACATAAGAGAAAGAAAACCATAAAACAAAAGTACAGTCAACCCAAATACAAAAGAAAAGTGTCTTAGATCCATTATCAACAACCATGAAAATTAGGGTGGCATAAATTTTCAAAATTTTGGGAACTTCTATGGGCTAATTATCTATTAATCATGGAATCCTTGAAGCTTTACCAATCAATTGGGCACAGATTCATAGGGATATAATAGAAAATGGAGACATGTTTAGATAACACTTGGAGAAAAGAAAAAAAACCTAACCTTACCTAAACTAACCTAAAGAGGGGTTAGTACAGGATCATGGGGGTCCATACTAGGTCCTTAAGTGGCAATAAAAATTCAGAAAAACCAAAGTTAGGAAATTTGACATAAAAATTTGAATAGGTTATTAACATAATTTGAAAAATATGTAACAACAAAACTTGTAGAAAATTGAATGTAGTTTTTAATATACTAGTCCTTTTTTGGAGAAAAGTAAATCTATTTTCTTAAAATTTGAAATTTCAATGTAGTATAGTACTAAATTTTCAGAAAAAAATAAAGAGCGGGTGTATATCTGACCAAAATAAGTACAAGCAAAAAATAATATTATTTTTTGAAACTTTCAACATAAGTAGAGGACACATGCCCATATGTGCTACAATTTTTTTATATTTTTTTTACAAGTAAATAATTCGTTATATTCTTTTGATAGAACTATTTCAAAATATTTAAACTTGTTTGTCGGACCACCATAACTTGGTTATAGATATTTTTCAATCAACCTATCAATCAAGACTTTAGTCAAAATGTGGGTAGAAAATCAATAATTATTATCTATTTAATTCCAAATAAGGCATATCTTATATTGGTGGAAAGATGACAATTTTCTCAATAAACCCTTTTTGTTTCATTAAATTTGGATTAAAAAATTTGCCAGCCACTTTTTTGTCATATCACCACTTTTTGGACCTCCATGATCTTGCACTCACTTAGAGAAAGAATTTTAAACAAATCCATTGAGTGGCTTAGGGTATGTGTAGGATCATCATGGAAAAACTAGGCCCTTAAGTGGCAATGAAAATTCAGAAAATCAGATTTAGGCAACTTGACATAAAAATTTGAATAAGTTATCTATATTATTTCAAAACTATGTAAGAATAGAACCTATAGCAAATTGAATGTAGTTTTTAAACTACTAGGTTTAATTTTACAAAAATCTATTTGGCAAAAAATTGAAATTCCAATTTAGTAGTACTTAAATTTCAGGGAAAAAATAAGTAGGTCTGTTTGACCACCCTAAGCACAATAAAATGATAATATTTTTTTTATAAGATTTTATATATAAGTAGAGGACTCATGTCCCAATTCGATGAATATCTTTTTTTAATTTTATTCTAAGTAAATAATTAATTATGATTTTCTTATTATAACTTTTAAAAAATATTAAAACTCATATGTCTGACCACCTTAACTTGGTCAAAACTTCATGAATTTTTTTTTTTTTTTAATTCTATAGTGTGTGAAGCATAAAATGTGACACATATTTTGGATTGAAAAAGTGTGATATCATTTGAAAGCTATATATTTTTTTCAATTAGCCTATCAATGAGGACTTTAGTCGTAATTCAAATACAAAATGAATAATATTTATTTATTAAATTCAAAGTAAAACATAATTTATATTGGTGGAAATTTGAGAATCTCCTTTACAAACCCTTTTCAGTTCATCAATTTTGGGTAAAAAAGAGTCATTAGCCACATAGGCCACCATATCACTTACATATTGCCACTTTTTGGCTCATGATGACCCTGCACATACCCCTTATCAAAGTAGCTACCTTTTTTATCATCTTAGGATAATTTACATGTTCATGGGTAAATAACCAAAAAGAAAAAAATTACAGCAATCCAATTGAATGTTGGAGTACCTCTCAAAGGCTTAAACACAATAACTTACCCACTTAAATTGATTTTGAATATATTTCTCGTAAATTATATGGGAAAGTAGATCTTTCTCTCTTTTATCTTCATCTTCATGCTTAGAAGTAAAAATACTTGGGCTGAATTTCTAGTTTCTAGCTAGGATAGACTCCTAATGGGGCATCCACTTGAAAGTTCTAGGTTCAAGAAATCATTGTACTTATGTTTTGCCTCACCTAAAGATATGAGAACCTTCTCTTAATTCTCATGCTTGTGTCGCCAAATAGTGTAGCATTTGACACTTTTCGCTCATTTGGACGCTTCCCTATGGATTTTGGAACCTTTTTCAACCTCTTTTTACCCCTCTTCCAAGCCTTGTTCTGAAGTGTTGTAAGGTGTTGTAATACACTTTCACACTTTCCTAGGTTTTTCATCACTAAATTAACCCTTTCTTATTCTATAATCACCCCTTAATACACATACATACCTTTAATGTGTTTTGTGAGACAATCCCAACAAACAATAATAATAATGGACCCAAGAATCAATCAAAATTTCCCAGGTGGACTATGTCGCCACCTTGGGTGACCTAGTCCCATGTGGCACACAAATTAAAACAAACTTAATATTCTTTCAGGATTTTGTCTCTAAAACTCTAAGGTCAGTGTGTATGGTGTTATTTCAGGAAAATTAGGGCATAACTTTCATAAATAAGGGCTTTTCTCATCTTTTTCACCTAATTACATTCATTCTAAACCCTAATTCATTTTCTCAATCACACTTCACTCCTTCTCAAGCAAGCTAGGGTTTGAGTATTCCAAGTCAACACAACATCATTTTTGAAGCATTCAAGGGCTGATTGCTACAACAAAACAAGATATCTCATCATGGAAAGGTAACTTACACCATTAATCCATTGCTTCATGCTTCATTACATTATTTCAATTCAATTTTTTTTTAATTACCTCAAAGGGGTTTGACCGAGGAAAACCCCTAATCCCTAACAATCAACATTTTTTCTTTTTCTCCTTATGTGTTTGCAGATTTAGGTGCATTGAAGATCATTGAAGGATTTGAAGACTTGTTGAAGACTTCTCCTTTCTTGAAAATTCCAAATATCCACCAAAAGCAACTTTGAGGCTCAAATATCAGAATTTCCAAAGCAAAAACCTATGAAGAACCAAAGTGAAAACCTTGGGCTTCTATTCTCCCTTCCAAAATTCCAAAAAATCAAAAGAGGACTAAGCCACCAAAAATAGTGACCTAGTCCCACTAGATAGGTATTTATGTGATTTTCACATTTTCAGACACCCATTTGGCAGAAACGGGCTCCAGACCAGTTTTCTCAAATCTTGGACTAGGTCACCTAGATTGGAACAAGTGTCCCTTTCAGCTTCTGTAACATTTTCATCAACATTCCAAACCTCCATTAGATCCTTCTTCAAATTATAGGTGCACACATTCTATCTCATTCATTTATGTTTATTGTAGTTTACATTTCATGGGTCATTTAGTTCATGTTTGCATATCATTATTTATTTTCCAACACTTTGCATTTCTTAGGTTTAGCATTAATAAATCATTTGCATTTTTAATTTATTGCACTTAGACACATTCAAGCATACCTCACAACCCTTAATCCTTTGAATGCAATCACCAAAAAGGTATATAATTAAGTGGAAAGAGATTCCATTTCTCAATCAAGAGCTTCTAAGTGGAAAAACCTAGGAGCCTATTTGGGGAATCCTCTTTCCCTTTTAGCATATCATATTTTTTAGGGTTCATTTTGGTGAACCCAACATCCTTGCACCCTTATTTTATGATCTAGATTCCTTCTTCATCCTAGGTTTGCATTGTATTGCATTGTTTAAATTGCATTTTAGGGTTTCATATTTTTTGCATGCATGAAAGTGTATATATTTTGCATTATTGCATCTCATTTCATTGTCATTCATCTAAAATCTGCATCTACCTTCATTCTTGTAGTCATCCAACATCATACCCATCCTAAACAGTTGCAAATTTTTGGAAATTTTGAAAAAAATCCTAATTGGGACTAATTCACCATTCTAAGTGGCCTAGTCCCTTTCTAAAATTTTCACTATCTGTCACAACACCAAAAACCTCATTTTTATTCTTTCCTAGGCTCCTAGTATCATATAAATATAAGTTTGGAAAGTTTTAGGAACATAGGTTTTATGCTTCTAGCCCAAAACCATCATTTTAGGGTGGTCATTCTTAAAATCATTTCATTCTTAGATCTGAAAATGCTTACATTTCTATAATTTTGCATCACATTACTAAAAGTACTTTTCAATTTTGTCTATACAATGTTTATATTCATACAACTTTGCATTAGTTTGTTAAAAGTGATTTTCATTCTTGCATGTACATTATATACATTCTTAAAGCTTAGAATCTATTGGATAAAAATATCTTGTATTATTGCATATACATTATTTATATTGTTGAAACATTGCATAAAATGGGTACATATACTTTTCATTTTTATTCAAACAATGTTAGTAGCTTACATAACTAGACATGCCAAGAAAAATTTAATCTCCCCTCCCTATGAGAATGTTGTAGTGGATGAAGAAACAACCTTGGACATTCCTAATGATCATATTAGTTTTTCTCCTAATATCTCTCCCCTTTGTGATGAAGATATTCTAATAGAAGAACCAATCAGTGAGAGTTATGAGAATCCTCATTGTTTCTCTCCTCTTACCTCTCTTAGTGGACAAGACCTTATTGAACAAGACAACACAAACATAGCTAATCTTGACAATAAAATTTGTTTTCCTCCTAGTATTTATCCTAGTTGTGAAGAAGATACTTTGTTATTAGAAAACACAATTAGTGACAACCATGATAACCTTAGTTGTCCTCCTTCTCCTAAAAAAATCCTTATTGCACATGAAAATTCAACCATTGATCATTCCCCTACTCATGATGAAGTCCTTTTAGAATAATTAAACTTGGATTGTCAAGACCAATTGGTCTGTAGTTATCCTAAAACTCTTCCTCCTAGGGAGGATATCATGATACACAATACTTGTATAACATTGAAAATAATAATATTACATCCTTAGAATAAAATAAAGAGACAACCTTGGCCTCTCCCTTGCTCAAGGATGTTAATATTATTCAACCTCAACTTATCCTTTACCCACCTCCAAACAAACCTTTAGATCCAACCAAACCCAAATTCATCCTCTACCCACCTACTCATAATGTGTCACAACAACAAAGTCATAATACCATTGCTCATACACACTACACAAGAAACAATCTACAACTGCAACCATCACCCTCAACTCCTTTACCTTTACCTAATCCAATATTACCTTCTACCCCCCGCTTAAATTCACTTCTTAGGGAGTATGACCTTGTTGACCAACTAAGGAATACTCTCGCTAAAATATCCTTATGGGACCTTATTCAAGTCTCCCCTCACTATCACAACATGATGCAAAATTCCCTACAACAAGTTCATATCCCTTGTACTATGTAGCCAAATGACATAATAGCTATTATTCATAGAATCAATGTCGATATTGTTTTTCACTAAAGTGAGCTCCCTCCTTTGGATGTGCAAAAACAAAATGAAGCTTTCATAATAATCTCTCAATACAAATGAAAAGGGATCAAGTGAACTCTTGTAGATACCAGCTATGCTCTTAATGTGTGTAGTGTGAGCCTTTTGGATAGGCTTGGCATTGATAGATCCCACATCAAACTTGATTCTCTCTCTATCAAAGGATTTGACAACATCACTAAGAAACTACTTGGTGTGACCACTATGCCTCTTACAATTAGAATGGCCATATTGGACAAAAAATTACATTTTATGCCTCATGAGCTTTCATACAATCTTCTCTTAGGCAAGTTGTAGATTCATGCTATGAGTGGAGTGCCTTACACTCTTCATCATAAGATGTACACGTATCTACAACGACAAAGTGTACACACTTGATGTTGATCTCGAACCTAATTGTTGCTTAAACATTGAGAAATCCAAAGAGAATCATTTGAACACCTTAACACCAACCACCCAAGTGGAACCCGCCCAACCAACAAACAATGAGCACCATCTTGAGCACATCATGAAGCTCTTAGATGATTATTGGGGTTCCTTCTACTTCACACCTCCCTTAATGGGAGAATCCAAGATCATCAACATTGAATCTAAAAAGGGAAACTTATTTGTGTCAACACAAGACTCAGCTAATCCTTTTCAAGCATCCATCTCAACTACTTTAGACAAAGAAGCCAACAATGAACCATCACCTGATCCCAAAAAGCTGAAAAAGATTTATAGAAAAGGTTATTATAATATGAAGCAACTTGGCTATAGTGGAAAAGGTTGTGGTGCTCATGAACAAGGTATCTACAACCCTATCAAATCTCACATGCAGAAAAATAATCATGGTCTTGGTTATTGTCCTTTAATCAAAATATACAAACCTTCCTCCAACACCAACACCAATAGCATCCCAAATCATCCTTCTCACCCAACCTTCAAAAGTGATCCTTTGAAACCAGAAAAGGACTCTTTGCTTAATGATAATTTCATCTCGCAACACAATACTAATTTATATTTTACACACTCCTCCAAGTGAGTATACAAAATCTCACAATCTAAAGCACCTTGCGAAGGTATGACATCCTATACTAAGAAAGACACCTCTTTGTTACACACCAAAGGAAAACCTTCTACCCTTGATCAAGAGCACATCGTGTTGAGACTCCTCCAAGATCACTTGATCTCCCTTCCTCCCTGAACTCAAAATAAATGTTACCACAAACATTCCTTTTTTTCCTACCACCGAGTTCATGATCATCACACTAATGAGTGTAAGGCCTTGAGTTGTAAAATTCAACATCTTAAGGATTGTGGTGTTCTTCCTTCTATGGGGGCACCTCACTCCTCTAATTAATGTTAATTTTCACTCTCCTTTGTATCTTATTCAATCCCTTTGGCTAACTCTTGTACTACACTAAGTGGGGGAAAGGGGTTTGTTAGCCTTTTCCCTTGTATATCACTTTTCGTTGTCTCTTTCGACTACTTGTTAACATTTCATGAAAATATAATAGCAAGCTTGGGATGTGGATGACATGTCTTAAGTTGACTTGCCTATGACATACAATCCTTTTCATGACGAAGCTTCTTGGAAACATATAAAATGGCATAGGGATTTCTAAACAAGCTCTCATGTCTTCCTTCTTCTTCTACTTTAAAGTAATTACTCACATAATGGTGTGTAGAAATTCCTTTAAAGTGGGGGCATACATCACCACTCACATTTCATTGTGTGATTTTCTTTTTCTCACGATTCCCTCTCTTGGAAACATTGGGTACAATGTTGCTCAAGATGAGACATTTGCATTTTTCCTCTTTTGCATACAATATGAACCTTGCCTCCCTTGGATACAAGATGAGTCCATTTGCACTTATCCTCTCTTTGACACATTATGCATGATGTTCCTTCAGATGAGACATCGCATGAACAAAAGAGAAATCCCTTTAAACAATTCACTATTTAAAAATCACTTTCTTTTGTGGTGCCTTATCAAATTTATCAAGAGGTATAACTTTGATATGGTTAAGTGGGAAGCCCCCAACCGGTGACACAAATTTCCCCATAGCCACCTATGTGTGTGTGATTACATACCAAACATGTGTATGTTTCTCACCCTTTTGGGACAACTCACCCCATGGATGACATCATGTTCTATGGCCCCTAAGTGAGCACATCTTTTCACCTTTCCATCTCTCTTCCTTCAAGTTCTTGTCACTACATGATCGTGCATCTCATTTTGTTGTAATTGATCCACCCTTGAATGTATTTTGTATTGATCTCTTTTTGACTTAGAATCTCAAATCCTTGGTGGATTGAATTCCTTCTTCTTCTTTCCCATTTTTTTCCATCTCCATTGGGCTACTTTATTGTGAGTTTGAAGCAAGTTCATCCTCTCACTAAATTGGGGGCTAAATGTGTCACCAAAAAGTGTAGCCTTTGATACTTTTCGCTCATTTGGACCCTTGCCTATGGATTTTGGGACCTTTTTCAACCTCTTTTTACCCCTCTTCCAAGCCTTGTTCCAAAGTGTTGTAAGGTGTTCTAATACATTTTCACACTTTCCTAGGCTTGTCATCACTAAATTAACCCTTTCTTATGCTATAATGACCCCTTAATGCACATACATACCTTACTTTAGTGTGTTTTGCAAGACAATCCCGATAAACAATAATAATAATCTCTGAAAATCAATCAAAATTACCCAAGTGGACTAGGTCACCACCTTGGGTGTCCTAGTCCCATGTGGCATAAAAATTAAAATAAACTTAATATTCTTTCAGGATTTTGTCTCTAAAACCCTAAGGTTGGCATGTATGGTGTTATTTTGGGAAAATTATGGCATAAATTCTATAAATAAGGGATTTTTTCATCTTTTTCACCTAATTCCATTCATTCGAAACCTTGATTCATTTTCATAATCACTCTTTACTCCTCAAGAAATCTAGGGTTTGATCATTCCAATTCAACAAGACATCTTTTATGTAGCATTCAAGGGTTGATTGCTGCAACAACACAAGATATCTCATCATGGAAAGGTAAGTTACTCCATTACTCCATTGCTTCACACTTCATTACATTATTTCTATTAATTTTGGTTTAGTTACTTGAAAGGGGTTTGACCAAGGCAAACCCCTAATCCCTAACAATCAACATTTTCTCTTTTTCTCCTTGTGTGTTTGCAGATTTATGTGCATTGAAGATCATTGAAGGTTCTGAAGAATTTTTGAATACTTCTCATTTATTTCAAAATCCAAACATCCACCAAAAGCCACTTTCAGGCCTGAATATCAAAGTTTCAGAAGTGGAAACATGTGAACAACCAAAGTGCAAACCTAGGGCATTCATTCTCCCTTTCAAAATTCCAAAAATCTAGAAGAAGACTAAGTCACCAACAATGGAAACCTAGTCCCATTAGATAGGAACTTCTGTGATTTTCACATTTTTAGACACCCATGTGGTAGAAACGGGCTGCAAACTAGTTTTCTCAAAGTTGGGACTAGGTTGCCTAGATTGGCATAATTGTCCCTTTCAACTTCTACAAAATATTCATCAGCATTACAAACCTCTATCAGATCCTTCTTCAAATTCTAGATGCACACATTCTATCTGATTCATTTATTTTTAGTTTAGTTTACATTTCAGAGGTCATTTAGTTCATGTTTGCATATCATTATGTGTTTTCCAGCACTTTACATTTTTTAGGTTTAGCATTAATAAATCATTTGAATTTTTAATTTATTGCACTTAGATAAATTCACACACACCTCACAACCCTTAATCCTTTGAATTCAGTCACCAAAAAGGTATAGCATTAAGTGGAAAGAGAGTCCATTTCTCAATCAAGAGCTCCTAGGTGGAAAAACCTAGGAGCCTATTTGGGGAATCCTCTTTCCCTTTTAGCATATCATATTTTTGGTGGTTCACTCATGATCTTATATCTTAAGAGATAATGGTTTGATTACCAAATCTAAACAAAAATACTCTAGTTCATCCCAACCAAGGGCTTTATCAAACTCCTTATTATTTTCTATGATAGGGGTCATCTTCGCATCACAATATATTTCTTGATGGTTTAGAGAAATATCAAAATTTTCCTTCAATAATATAGGCTCTAATATAATATCATGCTCAAATTGATGAGTAGCCTCCCCACCCACTCAAATAGGGTTATATTCATGTTTTTGGTAGAACATATATTAGATTCTTCTTCAATCCAAGTTGAAATTATAAATTTTGTGCCCTATCCATCCTCATCCTCAAACTCATAATCATGGATCAAAAAACTATCAAGGTTTCCAATATTTTCATGTTTCTTAAACACCTCTATTAATGTAGGTATGGGAATGGTCTCTTCCTTATTATTCATTAACTCATTTTTTTTGTTCTAGTTGATCATTCTTTTCTTCTTCTTGCAATAGGTCTTATCTTCAGTTATTAAAACACATGAGGGTTAATCAACAACAAGATGCATCTCTTTCTTCTTATAAACAACCCTCATTTTCTCATTAGACTAACTCACCAACTGAACTATAGGTCCACTCTTGAAGAGTGAGATTGTGTAAAACAAAGAGAACTAATTTCATAGAGAATTTTGAAAGCTTTATTGAGGATCTAGGTAAATCTCTTAAGGAAGGGAATGCCTATAAGAGGTCTTCTCTAAGGGAGTAGAAATCTAACCTTCCATAGGTACACTCTCTTGTAATGTATAAGGACATCTAAAGCTTGGAATTTTATGGTGACGCTCTTGGAAAATTTATTTAACCTATTAAATGGTTTATTTCTTCATAACAACAATCTTCCTTGCAAATCATGATTCATGCTACTTTCTTTGAGTTTCCATTTGCTGCTCATACCTCCACTAGTCCTCCATCTCCTTATGTTGGAGAAAAACATAATGTACTAGCTCCTCGTATTGTAAGTTATGCTCCTGCTCCCACTAAAAAAAATTCTTTAACTTCTCTTATAGATTCAAAATTATATCCTTGATAGTAATGTTCTCCAAAGCATCCATCTTCTATCACTGAGTCGAAGGGGAATATGCATTCCTATTGGAGATGATAATAGCCTGTTGGGGTTGGTGATAAGCATGTGTAGGATTCCAAGAAGGATAAATAGGGGTGGGTGGGAGGAAATTATTGGGAAAGTGCTCATGACCTATTGTATCAAGGCCATTTGGGATGAAACTAGGAGCATTCCTAGTTTGATATTGTTGATACAGAGGTAGAAATATTTTATGTTCACAAAATTAAGGGGAAATTAATGTATTCTCATGATATTTTTACATATTCAAATAATATGAATGGTCTAATATTTTATTTAAAAATTATTTAAAACATAAAATGGTTTTCTCAACTAGAGAAACCAATACCATAACTCAAGAAACATGGGTACTTGATTATAGATTCATCATGTTCCTATAAGATTTATTGATAGTTGTGACTATTGAGAATCACTCAAATCACCTAACAGGATGAGATAAATCTCATCACATTAGTCCCATCAAGCATGCCAAAGTTATTGTCAATTTAAATACCCCCTTTGTTGAAAAAATGAATTCAACAACTCAGTGAAATATGGGAATAGAGTCAAGGTGTGGGACATTTTTGAATGAAGACAAACCTCCTAATCAAGGGCATGTTCCTTCTCTAAATAAGGTACAAAGTGTTGATCAAATGAATATAGTTGGTTAAAACTAAAACCTAATCCTATTTTATTTATTTTTGAGGAAATAGGGAAGGATACATGCTAAAATGGAAACTTGGGTAATGAACCAATATTTAGAGTGGTTCTCTCCTTTCTCATCAGGGAACAAAGAAATGAAAAAATTAAAAGGGCTTACATGGATATTTAATTTAAAAAATCCAACCAAAAATGAAGTTAAGGGTTAACTGACATGGAAGGGAAGAAAATCAACAGTCAATTCCTACAACCAAACTTTACACAATGTAAATTATGTCTAAACAAAAAGTAATCATTCACACATGAAGGGAAAAAAGTAGCATGTTTATTGGAGAGAGATGAAGTAAAAAAATAAATTCCTATTAAATCTAAGGCTTGAAGTTAGTTATAGTTGTAAAAGTGCAAAAAATATATCTCTACAAAAGAACCAAGAAGAACCCCTTAGAAATGAATAGGAAGCTTCGTTTTAAATATGTGCAATGGGAGGGGGAGAGAGAGAGAGAGAGATAAATTGGAGAGAGGAAAACCATAGTTGATGCCTACCAACCTAGCATATCTATAGAATAAATGTGATTATGATAATGGAAAAAAATCTTTATGTTTTTTCATATATTGAACTGGTGAATTTAATGAGAGAAGTTTGTAAACCCCCATGAAAGTCATTCCAAACCACATATGGGAATGATTGTCTGATGAAAATCATGTCTATGTATTAGTAAATAAAGCATGGTATTGGTATTCCCTTTCAAAATTCATGAAAATTCATTAAAATTTGTTATGTAGCTCCATAGTTTGAGGTCAGGTTGTTGAGAGAGTCACTATAGAATTAATGTCATCACCTAGACATAATGCATAAATACCCACAGTCTTAATATATTTCCTACGTAACCCCATGAGAGAAAAGCATGCATCCAAGTAACCATAATGTATAGGTAAACGTAGACAAGCCACAAGATAGCACAAGATATACCCTACGAAATCCCTCAAGAGGGGAAAACCCAACCTTAAAAATCATCCATACTCCATCTATTATTTAACAAATAAATAATACATGCATTTAGAATAGTTTTCATGAAATTTTTTGAAGCATCAAGTATCTCCAATGCATCCTCATTGTGTCCAAGCATGAATCCACACATCCCATGCCATGTTTCACATATGCACTCCTTAGAAATACTCAATAATGAAATCTGACTCACCAACCAACCTTAACCACTAAACATGCGCTTGCTTTTATAGACTCAAGCTCTCAAAACTACAACCAACATGTAAGCTAAAACTAGGTACCACAAAACCATGTGAATGCAAAACCACTAACCCCTCATTTATTATTGGATTCTAAGTTATAACTTTATTAATTTTTCCCTTAATATTAAATTATTATCTCATGTCTCTAACACATTAAATAATAATACAATGTTATCATAGTCAAAGGTGGAAACATTGTTTCTTTTCTAGGGTTTAGGACCTAGAATGACAATCTTCACTCTCTTTCATTCAAGGATAACCCTAGAGATCTCAATGTAAAGGAGAACGAGATATTGCAATAGGGTTGTCCTAGGGGTTGAATGCAAACTAATGAGGGGTTCACCACCAATTTAAGACTTGGAAAGACAAATACAATGAAAGGTATTATGATAAAACCTAATTCAATGCAAATTTTGACTAAATGACTTAGAAATGTAAATTAAACATAATAGAAAGCTATAGAAAAGTCTGTGCGCACCTAGAAATTTGGCATTGGTTGAATGGAGCTCTTAAATGTTATAAAATCTGATCTCAATGTTGAATGGGACTCATTCCCCAAGCTAGGTGAATCAGTCCAACATCTGAGTTTCTATGTGAGAACAAGAATCTACCAAATGGGTATCTAAATCTGTAGAAATCTAAATTTTGACCAAAACTAGGACTCATTTGCCAAAAGTGGTGAATTAGTTTAGTTAGGGTTTTTAGGAACTTCAATATCTAAATCTTCTCTTCTCATTCTTCCCAATCCACTTCTTCAGGTTTTTGAATCTAAATATTTGTGAATCAACCTATAGATGTTCTCCAATGTTCTCCAATGCTTAATGACAAATTTGATAATTTTAGGCACTTTGACAACTTTTCTCCAATCTTTCTTTTCAATGATTCTTCAATCTAACCCTACAAATCACACACTAAAGACATGAAAAAATGCTGATTTGTTAGTGGATAGGGGTTTAACCTGGTCAAACCATGTTTTGGTAATCAAACCTTGAAATAGAATGAAATAAGAATGGAGAATGATGAATGAACAAAGGAAGATGTTGCAAACTCACCAAACCCTAATATTAAAGTGTTGAAAACATGTGTGAGATGGTTCCAATGGATGTAGATCTTGACTCTTTCTTGAATATGATAGATCTTGATTTGAATGCTAGCTTGAATCATGAAACCCTACATCAAATTTGTTAGCTCAAAAAAAAACATGATGCATGAAGTCTTTGAAATGTTGATTGATGCTTGAATAATGCTCTAGAATGCTTGATAATCTACCCTGGAAGACTCTTGAATTCTTTTCTAAATGCTTGAAAGCTCTTGTAAACTCAAATTTTGTATAAGGATGTTCATTCAACTTGCTAGGTGTAAAATCAGTAAAAGAAACTTGTATTTATACTTTGATTATGTAAGAATTCTTGAAATTACAATAGTAGAAACTGACATCAGATCTAGGAGGGTAAAATCCTACTGAGAATTTCAATTAATTTTGATTTTTGGCCACATCAGACTGATTTTCCGAAGGTGGCAAATGAGTCCCATTAGGCATAATGTATGTGACCAAATTTAAAAATTCTTAGAAATGTGTGAAAGTAGTTTTGGGACCAAAAATATAGGTGGGACTCATTCGCCACCTGAAACACCTGAATTATGATTGGATAATGATTTTTAGTGGGATTATCCTCAAAAAGATACATTAAAAGAGGCTTATGGATGTAAAATAAGACCAATTAAAGCATAAAGAAGTCCAATTATTAATGATAACCTTAGAAAAGTGTGAAAGTGTGTTACAACACTTTACAACACCTAAAATAAAGTAGGATTAGGATTATTTAGTTTACAAGGGCCCAAGATCTAATGTGAGTGTGTTAAAACACATTACAACACTAAGTCAAGGGATCATTAAGCTTAATTCTATAAGGAGGGCCCAAAAAAGTGTGAAAATGTCACCAATGACATTTTTCAACGCTACATTTAGTCCCCACTTTAGTGAGAGGATGAAGTTGCTTCAAACTCACACTAAATTAGACAAACTCACTTCAAAAGGAGTCCAAGTATGCCAATTTCGGTAAGATCGGATGACTCCCATGGAAAACTAGCATAGGTAAAAAATAAAATTCATGAAAATGATATAAAGAGCATCATAAAGGCACAATCATACATTGTCAAAGATGAGAAGAAAGATAAAATAAAAATATCGGTTCAAGCTTCAACCGTTTTTCCATTATGATTTGGATCAATTCTAAGATGTTTTTTGAAAAAATGCAAGCTCACTCTTAGGCAATAGAACTTCAAGTTGTCTTCTAGGTGAGGATCTGAAATAGGTGAGACACATACATACACAATGAGTATGCACTCACACTCACATGTGAGTGGCTAAAGGAAAGTCATGCCTCATTCGGGCTTCTTGTCAAAAACCATACCAAAGTTATACCTCCTGATAACTTTAATAAGGCACCATGCAAAAAATAATTTTGAACTTCATGAGGCAAGAAAAAACTCACATGCTTGGAGCTCATGAACAATGAACTTCATATGCGTGGAGCTCATGAACAATGAACTTCAAGCTTCATGAGGCAAGCAAAAGTTTGTATGCTTGGAACCCATGAACAAACAAGATGGCTCTATAGGCATGCAATATATATTATGCAAGGTGGCCATATAACAAAAAATACAAATGCAACAATAAGGAACATTCCAGGGAGTATTTTTTAGTTCATGTGAGGTCTTTAGCGTAGGGTAAATTATACCTAATGTCTCCAAGAGAGGACCAGTCAAAGAATAAAAGAATCACAACTTAGGGGATGTAGTGTGTCACATCAATCCACTAAAAGGAATGTAATATGCTAAGAGAGATCATGCTCTTGAAGGACATCACACCTAATGTCATCCACAAAGTGAAAAGCATTGTATAAAGTAAGAAGACTACACCATGAACCATGAAAAAGAAAAATGTGAAATAATAATGTGAATGTATGCCCCCACTTTAAAGAAATTTCTAAACACTATACTGTGATAAATTACTTTAAAGTAGCAAATCAAAACTGATAACAATAAATAAGGCATGAGAGATAACTTGAAAAGCCCTATGCCAAGTCATATGTTTCCAATTAAAGATGCATCATGCAAAAGAAAAGAAAAATAAAGGGATTGCACCCAAAATGAAAACACCAAACACATAAATGATCTATGATTTTGGGGTCAATATACATTCTCGCTACAATTTTTTTAAGAGAGCTCGAACCTGTCATCATTCCCTAAATAGACATAGAACTTGAAGAATTACACATAGAGAAATTTTTTGGGTCAGCATGGAAGAGAAATGAATGTCTTGACACCTTGTGTCATCCCCAAAAGGAAAACACAAGACAAAAGAAAAGATTTAAAGAAAAATATTTTGGGTCAATATGAAAGAGATATGAATGTCTCAATGCCTTGCATCATCCCCAAAAGGAAAGCACAAGACAAAAGAAAAGATTTAAAGAAAACTATTTTGGTTCAACATGAAAGAGACATGAATGTCTCAATGCCTTGCCTCATTCCCAAAAGTAAAACACAAGACAAAACAAAAAGAAAAGGAAAAGATAAAAGATTTATGAAATAGAGAAGAATGGAGGTACAAATAGGGGAATGCCACAAAGAGAGAGAGATACATCAAAAAATATAGTATGGGGGATCACATTATGTACATGCAATCACACAAAATAAAATGAAAAACAAATAATGTAAAGAAACTAGTAATGAAAATTCAAGTCAGCCTAACTAAGGGGACAAGGAAAAATACACTACATAAGGCAGTATAAGCATTAACATGGTTAGAACCTGATCTCCCTTTCCTCCATACTTCTCGACTCTAGACACCTCTATACCTTGTGGCATTAGTGTTTGTAATATCTTCAAGGATAATGGGCTGCTTTTGACATAGTATATAGGTGGGCCATTTTGATTTTGATTGATGGTGGAAATTTATTTGTGAAGGGATTAAATGGTTTGGAAGAGTTGATTTATGAGAGCGTCAGTGCTTGTGTTATGAGATGGAGGTGAGAAAGGTGATGGGGTATATATGTTTTAAGGAAAGTGAATGGAATAATTATATGTGGTAAGGTAGTAGGAGATATGACATGTGATGCCACAACGGTACTAGGGATTCTAGTGAAAATACCCAAGGAAGGAATCACATTAGTAGTTGGTTGCATTGTTGTTGTGACATAAGGGTTGGTATAGGTAGCTATTGATGCAATTATTGTGGGAGGAGGAATTTGAGTTCATCCTTGGCTTGTTACATTACTTGTAGGTAAAGGACAACTAGTGGTTGAGGTGAGGTTTTTTCCAAAGATTTGAACTATATTTTTCACAAGGTCAAGTCCATATTCACTTTCAAGCATGTGATGAATATTGTCTATAGTAGGTATGGCACTAGTTGAGATGTCATTTTTCACTTGATGTTGTAGGTTTTATAGGTCTTCATGGATTTTTATTATGTTTTCTTGTGGAACACTATCATTCCTTGTTTCAACATACATCACACTACTTGAAGGCAAAGATTTGTTAAGGGTATGGTCCATACCTAGTTTACTAGTGTCAATACTAGGAGTGAAAGAGCTAGACAACCCAAGATCCACAATTATTGTGCTATCATGGGATGACATGAGTCTCAAACTTCATCTACCCACAGTATTAGCAATAGGACACCAAATACTCATACAAGTGCTACATAATGCAAGATGAATGTGAATGCAATAGAAGCTAGGAACAATGAAATGACTATAATAGAAATTTTGTAAATTGAAACAGAAATATAACAACAATAAATAGAAGCTCAAAAAAAAAACTTTAAATGCTGAAAAATGTAGTGCACAATGTGCATAGGGAGTGATTCACCTAGGGTAGCGAATGAGTCCCAGTAGGGATTTTTTTGAAAATTTTCAAGAATTTTTAATTGATTTTTATGCTTTTTATGTTTTATGATTTGAAAACTGAATGAAAATGCAAATTTTGTTTTATTTTCAATGAAATGAGATGCAAAAATGCAAGCTATATGAGCTTTCACTAATGGAAAATTAGAACCCCTAGAATGCCAATTAACTAATGTAAACCCTAATGCAAAGTTAATGCAAGCAAGATCTAGGATGATAATGCACTCCAAATCAGAATTATGATGTTCTAAATGCAAGTTCACCAAAATGAAAGGTGAAAAAATTGTTCTTTTTCTAGGCTTATGACATAGATTGACAATCTTCACTCTCTCTCATTCAAGGATAACACTAGATATCTCAATGAACAGGAGAATAAACCTTGCAATAGGGTTGTCCTAGGGGCTGAATGTAAACTAATGAGGGGTTCACCACCAAGTTAAGACTTGGAAAGACAAATGCAATGAAATATGTAATGATAAAACCTAATTCAATGAAAATTTTGACCAAATGATCTAGGAATGCAAATGAAATGGAATAGAAAGCTACAAAAAGGACTATGTGCACCTAGAAATCTGGAGATGGTTTAATGGAGCTCTGAAATGCTATAAAATTTGATCTCAATGTTGAATGGGACTCATTTGCCAAGCTGGATGAATCAGTCCAAATCTAAGTTTCTATGTGAGAATAGGAATTTGCTAAATAGGTATCCAAATCTGCAAAAAATTTGAATTTTGACCAAAACTGGGACTCATTCACGAGAAGTGGTGAATCAATCCAGTTAGGGTTTTTTGGAACTTCAAGATCTGAATCTACTCTTCTCATTCTACATAATCTACTACTTTGGGTTTTCAGATCTGAATCTCTATGAACCAAACTATAGGTGTTCTCCAATGTTCTCCAATTCTTGATGACAACTTTGACAATTTTAGGCACTTTGACAACTTTTATCTAATCTTCCTTTTTAATGTTTCTTCAATCTTACCCTACAAATCATACACTCAAGAGAGGTAAAAATATTGTTTTGTTAGTGGATAGGGGTTTGCCTTGTTCAAACCCTTTTTTGGTAATCAAACCTTGAAATATAATAAAATAAGAACGAAGAATGATGAATAAACAAAAGAAGATGTTGCAACTCACCAAACCCTAGCAATAAAGTATTGAAAACATGTGTGAGATGCCTCCAATGGATGTAGATCTTTATTTGAATGTTATCTTGAATCATGAAACCTTGCATCATAATTGTTCTCTCTAAAACAAACATGATGCATGAAGTCTTTGACATGATGATTGATTCTTGAATAATGCTCTAGAATGCTTGATAATCTACCTTGAAGAATATTGAATGCTCTTGTGAACTCAACATTTCTATAAGGATGCTCATTCAACTTGCTAGGTGCAAAATGAGTAAAAGAAACTTGTATTTATACTTGATTATGCAATAATTCCTAAAATTACAACACTACAAGCTGACATCATATCTAGGAGGATAAAATCCTTCCAAGACTTTGAATTAGTTTTGATTTTTGGCCACTTGGGACTCATTTTCTCAAGGTGGTGAATGAGTCCCATTAGGCATAATGTTTGGGACCAAATTTTAGAATTCTTAGAAATGTGTGAAACCATGTTAATGACCAAAAAATCTAGGTGGGACTCATTTGTCCAAGGTGATGAATGAGTCGTAGATCACTAAATCTAATCCATTCAACCTGAAACACCTGAATCACGATTGGATAATGATTTGTGTCAAGATTATCCTCAAAAAGATACATTAAATGAGGCTTGTGGATGTAAAATAAGGCAAATTAAAGTATAAAGAAACCCAATTATTAATGATAAGCTTAGAAAAGTGTGGAAGTGTCTTACAACACTTTACAACACCTAAAATAAGCTAGGATTAGGTTTATTTAGTTTACAAGGGCCCAATACCTAATGTGAGTGTGTTAAAACACATTTCAACACAAAGTCAAGGCATCATTAAGCTTAACTCTATAAGGAGGCCCCAAACAAGTGTGAAAATGTCGTCGACAACATCTTTTGACACTATAGATACAACATAAAATGGTCCCCAAATAATTACCTAGATTGATTAACCACACCTCTTAGGTGCATCACAATGAAATAATCATTTAATTACACCATTATAATATAGAATTTTATGGAATGGTGTACAATACCAGATCCTAACATTCTCTCACTTGTTGTATACATTGCATAAGGGATCAATCAATGAAATGCATTATCAGAGCCATACATGAAACTACAAGAACCTTGAGCATGTTACCATGCTCCATCAAGATACTTGCAAGAAAAACAAAGTGACCACTATCTCAAGCAATATATCCTCGCATCCTCCAATGTGCCACCTATGGAAGAAAAGGAACAAGCCAATGTGAATATGCACCAACCCGAAGAACAAAAGCATCAAATCCAAGTGATAAAAAAGGCTCCAAACAAGCTATTTTTAAAGGTGAAAATTTTATATGATTAAAAATTACATCCACAACATATGCTAGTACATTCAACCATCCATACCTCCTAGATATGAACAACATCATTAACTTCATACCAATAATATATGCAACCCATAAATCATAATCACAAACATTTTGAATCAAAGCCATCAATGAAGAACATACATATCCAAGAACTCCCATTGTATGGGTAATGTCAAAGCATATCAAGTTTACTAATCAATTCTATATCAAGGTTTGATAATGATCAAAACATGAAGTACCAAGAACAATAACAATTATCTACACATGCAACACCAATAGCTGCATAATATCTCACAAAATGTTACCACCACCATCCCAAATCATATGAACATGAATCTCTAGGAAATAACCATAGAATGAAGAGAGAAAACCCATAAACCATAAATTGTCCTTCTACCAACACCTCAAAGTGTAATGTTGTGTCAAGTATGATCTCCTAGCAACCCCAAATGTGAACCCTCAACAACACCCAAAACAATATTCAATCTCTTAGATCAAACAACATATGAATCATGCAAATACCAACATGGATGTAAGCCTCTCTAACCAAGAATATCAAATTCAAATTATCCATTCCTAAATCAGGAAATCAACCCATAAAGCATCTCCTAAACTCATCATCAATGAATGAAATTGTAAACACAAATGAACAAGGAGATAACCATGTCAAACATCTCTCAAAATGGATCCTCCAAAACTAACTAACTATAGCTTATGATCCATATCTATGAAAGATAAAGAAATATAAACTCATACTAAACAATCCTTAAATAAGTCTCCTAAAATCAATCATCATGACTCAACTCATTAACATGAGAAACCAAAGCATGGAACTTAATCAAATCAAAAATAGGATGGGAAAAATATATTAGATGATAAAATACCAAGTAGACCAAGAGTGAGGAATGAGGATGCTCCTCTAGGATAACCAATTCATCACGACTCACTAAAAGAATAATCTTCTCTATTGGTCTATCATGAACTCACATCCATATGCAAGTGAAGGATCCTAAAACTCCATGCTAAAAACTCCAAAGAGAATTTGTCTCAAGAAAATGCTTCTAATCCTAAGAGAAATCCCAGTTCACACACATCTCCAAGTATCCATGAGCACCTAAAACTGATCAATCTATGCTAAGCTCCAAATACAACATTGCACTATCATTAAACACCCAAGAAAATGACCAATGTGTACTCAATACCAAGAGAACCAATAAGATCAATGTCAAAGCTCCAACTATAGAATCAAGTACCTATCATGGCATCATGATCTAAGCATCTCCTCCTAGGAGATCACATGTACCAATTCATAGATCTTGGTATCAATAGAACCCTTGTCATGCCAAAAATATAAGCTAGCATCAGGAGTAAACCATGATATAATATCAATCACACTCTAAACCAATAATCACGCCTCCAACCATATTAAAGTAACCATCAACAATGATGAATACTTGTCATTTCCAACAACTCCCACTAAACCATGATACTGAGATACACATGGCATCATGACAACCATATCCTCCATGAAGAACATCTAGGTCCATACATGCAACTAAAATTCCAATCATACCAAGTAGAACCTAGATCTCCAAGCCAAGAAGATACAACTACCATCAAACCATCAAGAACCAATCCTACACCCCTAAGTCATCACTATCAAAACCTCCCACTGAAAATTGTAACCAATGAAATGTGACCAATCTATCATAACATCATGATAAAACCATATGATACAAGTCCCAATAACTAACTAATTAGTTCCTCTAACCATCCATCATCTCATATCAAAGCAACATACCAATGGAAAAGTGACCATAGACAAGTCCAAATAATGAATTCTACATCAACATTGAAACAATCTTTTGGATATAGATAGTCAACACTGAGTCATCCCACTGTAACTAAATAGGTGATCTTACCATACAAATACATAACTTGTAGATACCAAACAATGAAGCATACAAATTCATCATCACATTAGCAACCTCCAAACCATGATATCAAACAATATAATCACATAGACATCAAGACTCAAATGCAAAATCAACTAGAGATATTATATACAAAACATGCCCACAAATGATTTACCATAGCCAACGAACCAAACAAGCATCTAGGAGATAAGAACAACCTCGTAACACCAAACCATAACAATACCAAACAAAAACAGACATGGTCATTTCATGACAATTCTCAAATGTACCTACATATCCAATGCTTTACCTACACTAAACTATCACCCATACAAGACTCTAAGTCTCCACTTGTATCAAACCATGTCCTAAAAAATGAAGACAACTTGTGTACTTCTCACATTCAATGTTCAACTTTGAAAAACACTTTTAAACCTATAATAGGAAGCACCAAACTAATAATCAAATATACCATCATATATATCATATAAAAACATGTACTTCCTCAAGGTTTCACCTCCTGACTCATTCATATACTCTGATGCAAGAGCATCCAATGGTGTAGGGAAATCTTGCATCACACAAACATTTGGTTTCTTTATTTTCTTTAGTTGTTTTGAGTCCCATGATGGCACTAAAGGGGTATAAGACAACCAGAAGTTAAAAATAGTGAAAAATGGTCACTTACTATTTTGAGTAAGTTAGCCTAAATGGGCTCATATGGACTTGAAAATTTACTCGAAGGAGAAAATCTGAAAAACATTTTTGGTCGTGAACGAATCACCTCACTACCCTAAACGGTTTGGGAGAAATTAAATTTTTTGTCTTGACAAATTTCTCCAATGCAATTTCAAATTCAAATATAAAACTTTAGAGGCCCCAAAACATCTTGAAAAGTGGATGAACTAACCTATCATGGGTTCACACATTTTAGATATCTTTGAGAGATTTCCAATGATATGCAATAATATAAAATTGGACACCGGGATCAAAATTTATGGCCCCACGAAGTTGCCCCTCAAAAAAGTGAATTTCATTAAAATTTCTTCCTAGGCCAAAAACCCAACGGATGGACTTTTGGCACCAAAACAAAAGGGAAAGTTTCACTTTCTATAACATTCTAGGATGGTTATTTGGATAAAATAAAAAAGGAGCATGAGGGGGTCGTAGAAGGTGGCTCCATTAGTGCAGATTGTGGCTCTGAATAAAATATTTTGTTTTTAAATTTGATTTTGTTATAATGAATCAATCCCATGAGTTTTTAGCATGTAAGTTTTCAATCTGTAATTTCATTTTTTGAAAATAATTGAAAGTGAATTATTTTCTATCTCGCATCTTCTGTGTTGGTATCTATTGTTGTGTTTTGTGGGTTTGGGTGTGTGGTCCTCATCAAGTGGTATCAGAGTTGGATTTCTTGAGTGTGTAGATAGATCACTGAACATGAGGTAATATACACAAGGACTTGTGGTTGTGGGTCTATGACAAAAGATGCATCCACGAAGAAACTGTGGTGGAAGAAAATTTGGGGTAATAGAAGAGGGTTTTAGAGCCCTCTAGAGACAAGTTCAAGCATTGTAGGAGGAGTTGGGTAGAGGAGTTGATGTTAGAAGAAGAGATGAAAGTGAGGATGAGGCTAAATATGAGGATGCATTTGAAATGGAAGCACAGGATGTAATGGATCCTGGAGAAGTCAGATTGATTAGGACCATTTCCAAGATTGGAAAGAGGTTGAAGATAGAACTTTCTATTTTTTCGAAACCTAAATCTAGAGGAGCTGATCGATTGGATTAATGACATGGAACAATATTTTGAGTATGAGGAAATAGAAGACCCATATAGGGTCAAATTTGCAAAGGCCATGCTAGAATATGGTAGAAAGAAGTCTAGTTGGAAAGGACTAGAAGACGAAAAGAGAAAATAAAAAGATGGGATCGAATGGTGGAAAAATTGAAGAGACACTTCATTCCTCGAGGCTATGAGTTGGATTTGTTGAAGAAGATGCAAGGGTTAAAACAAGCAGGAAAATCTATTAAAGAGTATAGAGAAGAATTCTACCAAGTCTTGATTAGAACAGGTCATTCTGAGGCCAACAAGGAGAAACTTTCCTATTACATAAATGGGTTGAAGTCGAGCATTCAAGAAGAGTCGAGTTTGGTAAGAATGTCTACCATTGAAGATGCATATCAGTTTTCTTTGAAGGGAGAAGAAAATTTGAATAGAATATTTGAAAGGAAGCAAAGAGGTGGGAGTCATGGTGGAAATACTAGTGGATGGTCATATGGAGGTCAAAATGAAGATCAAAAGAAGGTTGAAGGATCCAGTAGCAACTAGAACTAGAAAGGAGTTAACACCTACCCTCCTTGTGATAAAAATAATGGAGACCAAAGAGGAAGAAGAGGTTTTCGTGGAACCTATTTCCAATGTGGAGAAGAAGGAAGTAGAGCATATGAGTTTACTGAAATTCAAGGAAGGAAAAATAGAAGACTTGAGGGTAATGCACAATTTGCACATGTAGATGAAGATGTTGAGTCTTAACATTATAAGGATGTAGAAAGAGGAGAGTTTCTTGTTACTAGAAGAACCTTGCCGAATCAGGAGAAAGAGCCAACTCAAAGGAAGAATTTTTTTCACACTAGATGTAAGTGTGAAGGTAAAGTTTGCAATGTTATTATTGATGAAGGTAGTAATGATAACCTTGTTTCATAAGAGATGGTTAGTAATTTATGGTTGGAGAGAAGAAGGCATCTAAATCCATACTCGATTGCTTGGTTGCAAAAGGACCATAAAGCTTTGGTAAATGAACAATGTTTGGTAAGGTTCAAGATTGGAAATTAACATGATGATGTATTGTGTGATATAATGCTTATGGATGTTTGTTATATGTTGTTAGGTAGACCATCACAGTTTGTGGTGGCAACATAAGGGTAGACAATTGAGAGGGGGGGTTGATTCAGTTGTCACATAATTTCAAACTTATCAAACTTGTTAACCCTTCTTCTCTAATTTGATTCATAACCATGAAAACATAAATCAACAACACATTAGATGAACACATAACACCAATATTTTTACGTGGAAACCTTGTTAGCATAAAAACAATGGTGGAGATCAGTCCACAAGTTTATACCTTGTTAAGATTATAAGAAGAATAAATGGGGAATGCACATTCATTCATTCACACTGCCTAGAGCTCACTTCTCAAATACAAAGGAAGACTCACTATCTTATAGAAACATTCATATTAAATCCATCTAAAGAATTAAACTGAAAAATTAGAATTTGCTAATGCCTGATTACAGTTCCAGTTAAGCCCATGAACACTTCTTTACTCTTCTTCACTCTTCTTCACTCTACTTAACACTCTTCTCTACCGTTGAATAATTTGAACCTTATTCACACATAGCACTCACACACTTCACACTATCACACTTTTAAATGAAGAAACAACCACTTATATATATCCACAACAAGGAATTGCATCACTTCATGTTGGCTTCAAAAAAATAATAGAATGAATACAAACTATCGACCCAAAACAATAAAGATTATTAATGTGAATCAACAAAAGTCATCCTCAACATAGTAGAGACCCAAAACAATTTCTTCAAACACAAAAAACCTTCAAAGATTATTTATCGAAGATCCAATACATGCTACACTCACACAATCAGCCATGAACATGAAAAACATGAACACGCAAGAGGAAAATTTTGGATCGCAAGTGCAACAATCAATGAAGATGTGCAAAAATTATAGAACATGATCTATAAACATCCACAAACATCACAAGAGCATACACAATAACTTAGACTACCAGAATCACATTATCTTCTTCCATGGACACCAGTTATAGTAACAAAATAACTGTTAGAACATGAAAACTCAATGGACACCAGTTATAGTAACAAAATAATTGTCAGAACACAAAAACTCAATGGACACTAGTTATAGTAACAAAATAACTGTTAGAACATGAAAACTCATAACTTGCTCAAATATTCATGCACACCTCTAAAACTTTCAAAAGATAAACTATATAGGGTTTCCAAAAAACCCTTTAATGCACAACTTCTCACTATCAACATACTAAACTTTCCATCACACTGATCTTCACTACTTCACAGATAACCTGTACTAGATTTTATTACAATATTCTCAATATCCTCGACATATATAGTCTTAAAGACATTTATGCTAATAGTGTTGACATCAATGACAACCACATATTAGCAACACAACCACAACATCCAATAATCCCCACCTTTGGCATTGATGGCAACACATGATGTGAAAAACACCATCAACGTAACTAACTCTAGCACTTACTCCCCCTTAGGTTCAAACTCTTCTCACATGACTTCTTCTAGTTTTCACATTTCTCTTCTCCTCCTTGATTATTCAAGAGTTTTTTACATGACTCTTCTCCCCCTTTGACATCAATGAAAAAGATACACACAAGCTCTAAACCACATATTTGAATCATCTAACTACCCCCCCTAAGTAGCAGCCACCACAACATCAATCTGAATCAAGATATGACTGTTAAATGTATGGACTTATGCAATGTCTTGCATATTAGTTCTGATTAGGAGGGGTAATCACCCCTAAATTCCCTGTGAGATACTCAAAAGTATCCTTAGGCAAAGGCTTAGTAAAGATGTCTACAATTTTTTTCATAGAAGGCACATACTCCAGTATGACTTCCTTATCACTCACCTTGTCTCTCAAGAAGTGAAACTTGATAGATATATGCTTGGTCTTTGAATGAAACACCACATTCTTATAAATGTTAATTGAACTTGAATTATCATAGAATATAGCAATAGGTTCATCATACACAACTCCAATATCTTTCAACATTTGCTTCATCTGTAATACTTGAGTACAATTGTTAGCAGTAACAATGTATTCTACCTTTGCAGTAGACAAAGAAATGACATTCTACTTTTTACTTAATCATGAAATCAGCTTCTTTCCCAAGAAAAATGCACCACCACTAGTACTTTTCATGTCATTCACATCTCCTACCCAATCAACATCAATAAAGGCCCTCAAAGTAATATCATCATCTTTAGGATACCACACACCAAAATCAACTGTTCCGTTCAAGTATCTGAAAATTCTCTTCACAACAAACACATGAGACTCCTTAGGATCAGCTTGAAATCTTGCAACAATGCATACAACATTCATGATATCAAGTCTAGTTTGAGTCAAATAAAAAAATCCACCAACCATTGATCAGTATCTAGTCCAATTTTATTTCAAAGAATCATCATCTGTGTCAACTTACATCTGGTCACCATGGGTGTACCAACTGGCTTTGAATCTTCCATACCAAATTTCTTTAGCAATTCTCTCACATATTTGGACTGAGATATAAAGATCCCTTTATCCAACTGTGTAATTTGAAAACCGTAAAATATTTTTAACTCTCCAATCATTGACATCTCAAACTCATTCTACATCTCATTAGAAAACTTCATGCACAAACCATCATCTCCTCCAAAAATGATATCATCAACAAAGACCTCCACAAATAAATATTTATCATAATAAATCTTGAAATATAGATTACTATCAGTAGTACGTTTGTTAAATCCAAGCTTCAACAAATACTTGTCCAATCTGACATATTAGGCTCTAGGGGCTTGCTTGAGTCCATACAATGCTTTCTTCAACTAAAAAACCATGTCTCCTTGATCAATCAATTTAAATCCATTAGGTTTCTCAATATACACCTCTTCTTCCAATTCGTCATTTAGAAATGTTGACTTGACATCCATCTGATAGACTTTGTAGTTTTTTTAAGCAACATAGGCAAGAAATAGTCTCACAGCTTCAATTCTAGCAATAGGAGTAAAGGTCTCTTCAAAGTTAATTCCCTCCATCTGAGAGTATACTTTACACACCAACCTTGCTTTGTTTCTAATAACTTCACCTTGTTCATTTAGCTTGTTTCTAAAGACCCATTTAGTTCCAATTGCATTTTTTTCCTTAGGTCTAGGAACAAGAGTCCATGTATTATTCTTCTCAATTTTTTGTAGCTCTTCTTTCATTGCTTCAATCCAATGTTCATCTTTGCATGCTTCATTGACATCACTTGTCTTAGTCTTTGAAATCAAATAGTATTCTTTTGCGATTCTTGTCCTAGTTTGGACACTTTTGTTCTTATCACCTATAATCTAATTTTTTGAATGATTTAATATCACATACCTTGGAGTCATAGAATTTTGTTGAATTTTAGGCTCTTGTGATCTCTCTTATGTAATTTCACTATTCTCTCCTTCTTGATTCACCAGAATGATGTGAACTTGATTTGAACTCTAACTCTTGTCTGTACTATCATTCTAATCATCAGAATCATATCCACAGGTTTTGAATCATCTAGAAATGTCTTCATCAACCTTAACATTTGCACTTTCAACCATTTGAGTTGATATCTTTTTGTAGCATCAGTAGGTCTTACTCGTAGTAGAATAACCAAGAAAGATTCCTTTGTCACTTCTAGCATCAAACTTTCCTATATCTTTGTCTCTTCTAATATAGCATTTACTCCCAAAGATTCTAAAATATCTAATAGTAGGCTTATGACCAAACCATAGCTCAAAAGGATTCTTACTAGTATTACCTTTGATTTGTACCTGGTTGAGGATATAAACAATAGTACTTATAGCTTATCTCCAATAGATATGAGGGACATTTCCTAACAACATCTAGAACTTTCTTGTTCTTCCTTTCCACAACTCCATTTTGTTGGGGGGTCTGTGGTGTAGATAATTATCTCTTTATCCCATGTTCTTCACAAAAGGAATTGAACTCACTAGAAGTGAATTCACCACCTCTATTTGATCTTAGAAACTTAATCTTCAAAGTTGTCTTTGTCTCAACCAAAACCTTAAAGATCTTGAACTTCTCTAGAGCTTCAAATTTCTCCCTTAAGAAAGTAACCCACACCATCCTAGAATAATCATCAATAAGAAACATGAAATACCTATAGCCTTATAAACTTTTGATTCTAGTAGGACCACACAAGTTAGTGTGCACAAGCTCCAATATTCCATTTGAACAATATGGTTTGCTTCTGAAGGAGGCTCTAGTTTGCTTCCCCAACTAACATTCCTTGCATATGGAATTAGTAGGCTTTACCAACTTAGGAATATCTCTCACTCCCTGAGAAGAACTTATCTTGATAATATTGTCAAAATTTATATGTTACATTCTTCTACACGACAACCAACTTTCATCAACTTGAGCAATCAAACAACTTTTACTAGTAGCATATAGATGAAAGATGTTACCTTTTGTTTTTGTACCTGAAACAATCACATTTCTTGAACTTCCAAATATACTACACTTTCCATCCTTGAATTGAAGATTATATTCCTTCTCAACCATCTATCAAACACTCAAAATATTATGCTTCAAAACTTCATCATAAATAACATCATCCATGTTATGCTTTCCATCAAAATAAATACATCCTCTGCCACAGATTATACCACCATTGTTGTCACCAAATCTTACAACACCACCATCATACTTTTCCAAGCTTACAAATTTTCTTTTATCACCTATCATATGATGTGAACAACCATAGCTCTCAAAAACGCAGGTCTGAACCATGAAATTTTTCCAAGCTTTCATAACGCTTTAGGGTAACATAACAAGGTTTGAAACAATTAAACCTTCTACTCATTCGGTGCTGCTAGACCTAGGCAGGTGTACCTAATTGATTTGAGCAGACTCAACTTTTAATCTTTTCCTATTGCTCTAATTTGTCCACGATGGCAGATTGAAATGGACAAAATAAACAAATTTGGTATAAAATGTACATCAATATTCAAAATTAACCCTAATAAACATAGTTAACAGATGTAGAATTGTGAATGAAACCAAAAAATGAGAGACCAGTGCCTTATAGGGTTCACAGAGTCAAGAGAAATCTAAAACAAGTTTACTTGTTCTGGCAGACATTCAAGTTGCTTAGTATTTTATATTGTTTATAACTTGTATAAACATGCAAGATTATGATTATTGAGTTCTTCTTAATAATCCAATTGACATTCCCTAATTACTATGATCAACTCAGAGAATTTAATCCTTACTAGAAAGAAACAATTAATTGACCATACAGATGCAACAAATGTGCATAGATGAACTAGGTAAAAAGTTGTTTACACTAATTCAAATAACCAGGAAACACCATTACAGAGACAAATTCAATAATATTTTTCAACACATATCATAAACAACCAATACCAGAAAACATCGCACCATCATATTAGACTTTCATTGATATCTCCATGATTTTACATATGCAACGAGTCTCATCCATATCAAAAAATTGTATTCTGCTGTATATTTTTTATCCTCTATCTAATTCTCTCCTCATATTGTTTTCAAAATGGACATTTATACATTGAGGATACGAAAGGACGCGTCCTTTCGAAAATAGGAAAAAATAGAATTTGAAACAAAAGATAGCTACTAATTAAGTTTTAGTTAGCCACAAATGATTCGTAGAGAGGTAATCCAAGTAATTCTGACACTTATATGTATCTGCATCCTCGACAACATTCATGATCGTGATTTCCATCTTGATCATTTCCTCATTTTGCTCGCTCACTTCCTCTAATGTTGTATTCTCTGTAGAAGCTATCTTCATGATTCCATTCAGTATTGTGTCACATTCATTCTTCCATCTAGTGGCATCTTTCAACTCCCCTCTACCATCAGAGAATGTGACCACAGTCTTCTTGGCAGCTTCAATTAATCCTTGTTTATCCCCCTGCAATTCCTCACAAAATTTTTGATGGCGACTGATAATATGGTTTGCAGCTTCAAGTGCAGTACCGTTAGCCTCCTCATTCTTGGCCAATTCATGAAACTTCTCCATAATTCATCCCTCCATCCTGTCATGCTCCTTCAATGTAGTCAGAGTACTAGAATATTCTCCCCATAATTTGTTCAACCAGGATGTCAAATTATCCTGCCTCCTCTTAACAATTGCAACAATTGCATCATACTTTCCTTGATTATAGGCACTTGACCCTATCCAATGATCTTTAGCCTGAGAGCTTTCTCCTTGAGTGAGCATTTTGGCTGGATCAATTGAAACACCAACCAAGTCTTTTAATCTATCATTTTCTCGTAACATCTCTCATTAATCACCTTATACATTTCTCTTTCTCTTATCAGTGCTTGGATTTGTGCTTTATTCAATTTTGCAATGTCTATCCCAATCTCTATAGTAACCACAGGATCAGCCTCTCCAACCTTTAGGGTCATTACATGGCCAAATGCCTTCTCTGTATCAATCACCGCTTATTTCCTATGAGGGAGATACAAAGCCCATATCATCAACGATCCCTCATCAGTATTATACTTAGAACCTGCATACACCTCTGTCACCTTTTCCTTATCAAGTTTGTGTGTATTGTTACTATCTCTTAAGAAGCTATCAAATACCAATGCAGAATTCAAATCAATTCCAGGAAAGATCATGACACCAGCATTCTCCAACATTTTCCTCCCCTTTTCAAGAGTCATATTTGTCATTTCATCATCCACACATTTTCTCAATTGATCCAATAATTGCTCTTCATTCCCAGAAGTGACAGCACCAACATCTTCTCTTATTTCTTTCCCCTTTAGTTTGTACAAGAATGCTTTGAACTCTGGAGAATTTATAAACTCATCATCTGAAACAAAAGATCTATATTCCATATGCCTCACATCAATATCACCACTTCCAATACTTTGTTCTCTAGTTGGGCAAACATACTGCTGAGTCCTCAACCTAGATATTTTCTTTGTTCTGCTCTGTGGCATTTCATCCATTGGAGTTTCCTCATCTCCAGAAGACAATGTCCCCAAATCCTGTAACCCTTGGTTATAGCTCTCAACCACCCCTCTGCTTCCTCTTCATCCAAATTCCTAATCATATCATCAAAAGGATAAGGTACATGCTGATACCTTCCAAAGTTAATCTTTTCTTTGGCTGAATTGATATATCCTTCAGGGTCAAAGTTTTTCCTGGGTGGTCCACTTTTCATATTATAATGCAATAACCTATCATGGAGTGAATTATATCCCTCCTTGGCCAACATAGTGAAATCACCAAAGCATAATGTACTAGGCATAAAAGCCTGCTTCCCATAAGAACTGAAAATCATCACACTGTTGTAATCCATTTGTCTAACAATTTCCAAATATGCAATTTGTTTGGAACTGTCCTTGGTAGAATAAAAGGGGTACCTTCAAATCCATACACCCTGATCATTGTAGCTCCTTCCAAACAATACCATCACCCCAGTTATGATCAATTGGCCCATTGAAATCTCTGGGCTGAAGAAACCTTTTAATCTCATTAGTCAATGAATAGTTACAAGGATACTTATACAACCTGTACAAAGTTTTCACAAAGTATTCCTCAAAGTGGATGAAACTAGAATTGGAAAACCTGCTATCCCAAATAGTAGTCCACAGCTAAACAGGCGATGCCTCACCCTCCTTACCAATTTGAAAGATTCTCATTTCTGGAGGCCATACTCCCAACTCCTGACCAAAGTACAGCACCAAATGCATCAACAACGAATAGTGTCTGAGATGAACAATAGAAGCTCCACTCTTTATAGCCATCAATCCTAAATCAAGCTCCCTAGCAATATATGAAGCATAATCGAATGGCCTAGAGTTATGATACTGAATATCTGCTATGATAATCATTGGCACAATTGACATGAGTTCCAGGGCATCCATCCCTAAGACTTGACACACTGAGAAATATGTGTACTTCATGTAAGGTTCAAACAAATCTACATGATAAGGAGGCCCCTCACTATCTTGCAAAGGTTCTGATTTGCTACCTTGTTTAACTCTATGAATAGGCAACCTCCAACCCTTATAGATTGTATCCATTCTTGAAAATTCCTTTTCCAATTCTTCGCAGCTGATTTCCTCATTGCAAAACCCTTCCAATTTGAAAACCTCACCCACTGCTTCTTTAGACACATATATCTGTGGTTTTCCAGATGGGTCACATATAGCCTTATGTTTTGGATCATAATTGTCTGCAAGCACCTTCACTAATTCTGCATTTACAAAAATATTAGGGCACACCAGTTTCCCTACATTCAACTTCCATGGGTTACAGACTGGTTCAAAATGGTTTCTTCTGTGGTAATGGAAATTGAAAAGCTCATAACCTCTTATGGCAGTCCAGACATCACCTATGAACTTGCACTTGTCATCTAGTTTGTCAACCTCTGCCCTAAGCTGTGCAGACCTTCTAGCTTTTGGGCCCGAGCCAGGTAATTGATCAATAAGGTCTTGGTTCAACCTCCTTTCAGTGCCCTCATGCTCTGTATCAACCTTTTGTTTCTTTCCTTTCGACAAACTACTCACAGCAGGTTTTCTACCCTTACCCTTCCCAGAACCAGAGGACTCCATTCTCAAGCTTATAGAATCAAAGTGTAAAAAACCAAGGAACAGTCACTTACAGTATTTCACTCGAGCTCCTCAGACTGAAAATGTCCCGGTTCTCTGCTCAGCATGCCAATTCACCTGCAATCAATTCGGAATTGAAGAATTGATACAACCTTTACTGTTATATCCCGTCGTGCCATTAATGAAGCATGAATGAAAATCCATTTGAAACTGGCACTGTCACATCAACTATCATTTCGATGAGAAACTTTCAAATCTGGGGCGAAGTCCTTTTGCAATGTCTATTACCCCCTTCGCCAAGACATAACATGGTCTTACTGACATTTGGATCCAAAAAATGATGACTGTCACTTCCTTTTGTGTCGCTATAACAATTCTGAGTCGGGGAGATGTTACATAGCCCTCATTGTGTCATACTGACATGCATTCTTCAAGCCATAGTCGCTGAGACAAAATTACCCTTTCACCGATGAACTCTCATTTCGGCGTGTCCACCAAGTTTTCTCACCGAAGAAATAAATCCCACCAATGAAATAATACCTTCGGCAAGACAGTAAACCTTCGGGAAGACCTATATCGATGCCAAATGTCCTACCGATATCACTCCTCCATATTACTCCTATTTCGGTGAAACTCACCCCGAGATGCCTGTCGGTATGACTTTCAAACTTTTGGTGAAACCTTATGTCGAAAAGTTATTCTCCTGGCGATGCATATCTCTATCGGCATACCTTTCAAATCGGCAAGACCCCAATACTTTCTCCAATAGCTTTTCGGATCCCTTTGTATTTAGTTCGGTAAGACAAGAGTCACTTCGCCAAGACCTTCCCCGATGAACATAAGTCTTACCGAGACTTTTGCTTACACGCCAATCGGCAAGACAAAATGATTTCATCGTGACTTCATGCCGATACCCACTAGCTTAGCCAAATGACCCCTCCACATGTTAGTCGGCAAGACCAATTGAATTCACCATGACACTACAACGACTCCCCAACATATGCCGATATGAATCTTCTTAGTCACCGAAACAAAAGAAAAGTCTTGCCGATTGTCTGCAACAAATACATGTTAGTGAAAAATATATCTCGGGGAGACTTTTACTATGTCTTGCCGATATGGGTCTTTCAATGAAATAAGAAGAGGTAGACGGATTCAAATGGGTCACATGTCAAAAATAAGCAAGACAATGCAAAGAGGGGATTTTATGTCTATGGTAAGGACTTAATGTTGGAAACTCTTGAATACAATAGACTGTAAAAAATTCAAAATTTTACAGTTCTAACACAACCATTGTCAATTACCCATTCATCCTTTTCTTCAACTCGAGCAGCTAGATCCTTTTCCACATTTACACAATTAGAAGATTTAGTAGACATAGGATTATTTTAATTGATAGCAATAAATAAAAACTCATCTTCACTTACATTCCCTTTGTCCAATTCATCATCTATCCCACCTTCATCAACAACATAATAACACTCCTTTTGAAATCTAGGCTTGTTATGTCCTGGCTTAGGAACTCTTTCTTGACACCTTGATGCAAAATGACCCATCTTATTGCAAGAAAAACATTTAATAGGAAACTTTACTTTGTACATACCTTCTCCTCTAACTTCCCTTTTGATAATAAATGCGCCAAGATCATTTAGTTCTTCTTCTTCTTCTTCTTCTTCAATATGTTTCATTTCTTCCTCATACTTGAATACCTTTCTAGAAGAACTTTCACTCGGATCATATCTCTACTTGTCTCTCCTGGAAGTAGTAGCTTTAAATGTAGATTCTATCTTAGGAAGGGCATCACCAAATTCACTCAACTCAAAAGTAGTAAATTTACCAATCAACATATCTCTGGTTACATTTGTCATAGTTCAGAGCTCATCAATAGCTATAGATTTGGCTTTGTATGTAGCAGGAAAGGATCTAAGCACTTTAGCAACAATATTTGATTCTTCCAACTATCCACCAACACATCCGATACCACACACAAGTTCATTCACCCTTTGCATGAAAGTAGTAATATTCTCATCATCACCCATTTTCAACATTTCATATTTCCCTTTTAGACTTTATAGCTTAACAATCTTCACAATTACATCACCTTCATACAAGGTTTCAAATTTTTTATAGATCTCATTATCAGTCTTCAAATCCATAACATTCATCATCTTAGAATCAGTCAAACCACTTAACAATGCTTTCTTAGCCCTCCTATTATATTCAACATCTCTAATCTCAACTATAGTAGTAGGAACATTCTAAAGAATAACATACCTATCACTTGTCATGTTCTAGTAGGATTCACCAATGCAACTTAGATGACACTCCATTCGATTCTTCCACAGAGAATTATTTGTTCCATCAAATCTCAGACTATCCTTCTTATATGTCACCATCCCAGATCACCTCAATTTGTTAAACTTCTTCCAGGGAACCTGCTCTAATACCAATTGTTGGCAATGCAAGGGCAAACAATTGAGAGGAGGGGGTGAATCAGTTGTCACAAAATTTCAAACTTACCAAACTTATTAACCCCTATGCTTAGATCTAATTAATAGCCATGAAAGCATAAATCAATAACACATTAGATGAACACATAACACCAATATTTTTATGTGGAAACCTTGTTAGGGTAAAAACCACGATGGAGATTAGTCCACAAGTTTATACCCTATTAAAAGTATATAAAAAAAAATGGGGAATGCACATGCATTGAGGAACACTACCTAGAGCTCACTGCTCAAATACAAAGGAAGACTCGCTATCTTATAGAAACATTCAGATTAAATCCATCTGAAAAATTGAACTGAAAAAATTAGCATCTACTAATGCTTGATTATAGTTCCAGTTAAGCCCATGAACACTTCTTTACTCTTCTTCACTCTTCTTCACTCTTCTTCACTCCTCTTCACTCTTCCTCTCACTTTTTTATTCCTTCGAATTATTTGAACCTTATTCACGCATAGAACTTGCACACTTCACACTACCACACTTTCAAATGAAGAAACAATCACTTATATATATCCGCAACAAGGAATTACATCACTTCATGTCGGATTCAACAAAATAATATAATGAATACAAACTGTCAGCCCAAAACAATAAAGATTATTAATGAAAATCAACCAAAGTTGTCGTCAACATAGTAGAAAGCCAAAACAATGCCCTAAAATGCAAAACACCTTCAAATATTATTTCTCGAAGATCCACAACATGCTACACTCACCCTGTCAGAAATGAACATTCAAAACATGAACACATAAGAGATTTTTTTTTATCATGAGCACAACGATCAATGTGGATGTGAAAAATATATAAAACATGATCTAGAAACATCCACAAAAACCACAAGAGCATACACAACAACTCAAATTACCAGAATCACATTATCTTCTTCCATGAACACCAATTACAGTAACTGAATAACTATCGAAACACAAAAAACCAAGAATCGCTCAAATTTTCATGCGCACCTCTAAAAATTTTGGAAGATAAACTAGATAGTATTTCCAACAAACCCTTTAATCTGTAACTTCTCACTATCAGATGTATACTAAAATTTCCATCATACTGATCTTCACTGCTTCATAGACAACCTATAACATATTTTATTACAATTTTCTCAATATCCTCGACATATATAGTCTTAAAGATATTTATGCTAATAGTGTTGACATAAATGACAACCACAAATCAACAATGCAGCCACAACATCCAACAGTTTGATCAATGAGTAGTACATGATGGACATGCCAACACCTGTTCTTTCACAAAGGATGGAGTTCGTAATAAGTTGAAGCCCTTGAAAGAGACAGAGAAAAAGGTATGCAATAATGCAATAATTTGTTTGGTTGATGGAAGAAAGTTTCTAGAAGGTATGAGGCATGAGCATATGTGTTTTTCATTGATCCCTAGAGTTGATAAAGGAGATACTAAGGAGGTACCTATAGAGGTTTTCAATCTGTTGGATGATTTTCAGGCTATTATTTCTAATAACCTACCAAAAGGTCTACCTCTAGTAAGAAAGATTAGTCATAAAATGGACCTGATTCCTAAAGCCAATTTTCCAAATAAGGAAACTCATCATATGAATCCAATAGAGAGTGAAGATTTGAATAGACAAGTGCAAGAGTTATTGAGGAAGGGATTGATCAAAGAGATTTTGAGTCCATGTGTAGTACTTGCAATACTAGAACCAAAGAAGGATGGGTAATGACAAATGCGTACAAATTCTAGAGCCATCAACAAGATCACCATCAAGTATAGATTTCCCTTACCAAGAATGGATGACATAATGGATTGTTTGAGTGGAGTTGAGTACTTCACAAAGATAGATTTGAAGAGAAATTATCACCAGATCTAGACTAGAGAAGGAGATGAATGGAAGACAATATTTAAAACCGAGGAGGGCCTATATGAGTCGTTAGTCATGCCTTTTGGACTAACCAATGCACCAAGCACATTTATTTGGCTTATGAATGAGGTATTGAAATAATTTTCAGGAAAATTTGTTATTGTTTATTTGGAGGATATTTTGATTTTTAGTAGGACATTGGAGGAGCACTTGATGCATATCCCAAGGGTTTTTCAGAAGCTATGGGAGAAGAAGTTGTTGATTAACTTGAAGAAATGTAGTCTTATGAAGAGAGAGTTGGTCTATCCAGGATTTGTTGTCTCAGAAGAGGGTCTTCAAATGGAACCAGAGAAGGTGAGGGCTATCATTGAATGGCCTACCCCAGGGAGTGTTATAGAGATAATACCATTTCATGGTCTAGCAAGTTTTCATAGAAATTTTATTAAGAATTTAAGTAGTATTTGTGCACCTCTAACTGAAGCAATGGGAGGGGATAGAAAAGAGTTTAAGTGGAATATAGGAGCAGCCAAAATTTTTGATATGTTGAAGAAGAAATTTACAGAGAAAGCTATTTTGGCATTTCTAGATTTCAATAAGGTCTTTCAAGTAGATTGTGATGCTAGTGGCACTACCATAAGAGCTATATTGAGTCAAGAAGTTAAGTCAGTTGCCTATTTTAGTGAGAAGTTGAATGATGCTAAGAAGAAATATTATGTCTATGATCAAGAGCTATATGCTATAGTTTAGGATTTGAAGAAATGGATACACTATTTATTTCCAAAATAATTTATTTTATATAATGATCACCAGGCTTTGCAATATCTCAATAGTCAAGGAAAGTTAACTCAAAGGCACTTAAAATGGGTTGATTTTTTATAGAGTTATACTTTTTTTTTGAATAACATGAGTGGAAGGTCAAATAGAGTTGTAGATGTCTTTGATAGAGATGAATATAGAGGTTTTTGGGTTCAATGAACTCAAGAGTTTGTATCCTGAAGATCCAGACTTTGTAGAAGCTTGGAAGGCTTGTTTGGAACTTGTTACATTGGATATGACAATATGGTTGGATTTCTTATTCCAAGATGGGATGTTGTTTAGAGGAATCCAATTGTGCATTCCAAGGAGTTCTATGAGAGAGAACCTAATCAAGGAGAAGCATAGTGGAGGATTGGTTAGACATTTTGGCTAAGATAAGACCATTGCTTTGGCTAGTGAGAATTATTATTGGACATAGTTAGAGAAAGATGTGAAGAAGTTTGTATAGAGTTGTAGAGAATGCCAGATGGTGAAAGGAACAAGTCAAAATAATGGATTGTATTAGCCATTACCTATACTTGAGAGGCCATGGGAGGATATTAGCATGGATTTTGTTCATGGCTTGATAAGGACACATAGAGGGCACGATTCCATATTTTTTCTGGTGGATAGATTGTCAAAGATGTCACATTTCATTCCATGTCATAAGAATAATGATGTTGTTCATATTGTAGAGTTTTTTTTTAGAGAGGTGGTGAGACCACATGGTCTACCAAAGAGTATAGTTTCAAATAGAGATATTACATTTGTTGGATATTTTTGGAGGACATTATGGGAGAAGTTAAAAATAGATTTGAAGTTTAGTTTTGCATACCATCTACAAACTAATGGAAAATAGAGGTGGTGAACAAGAGTTTGGGTAACCTACTAAGATACTTAGTAGGAGATAAGCCCAAGGGATGGGATTTGATTATACCAGAGGAAAAAAATTCTTATAACAATTATTTCAACAAGAGAACTATTAAATCAACATTCTAGATTGTATATGGGAGTAGTCCAAGAATTTCTTCTAAACTAAGGAAGATGGATAAGGGGGAGAAGAGTAGTGTTGAGGTTGAAGATTTTGTTGATCACCTGAAGAATTTACATGAAGAGGTGAGAGAACATGTCAATAAGATGAAATCACAATATAAGGCTAAGGAAAAATTAGAAAAGTATGCATACTGATCTCCTCTAGATGGGAAATGAAGTCATGGTTCATTTATGAAAGGAGAGGTTTCTAGTTTGTACATACAACAAGTTAAAGATATAGAAGTTTGGACCATGCAAGATCCTGAAGAAGCATGATTCAGGAAATACATATGAGGTAGAGTTGCCTTATAAAATTCACATTTCACTTGTGTTTAAAATTTTAGATTTAAAAGAATACCATGAAGGAGGAATTAATGAAGAAATAATAGAAGCATAGTGGAATATCCTAGCACCTACTGCAGAAAAGGATGAGATAGAAGAAATCTTGGATAGTAATGTGCGAGAAAGTATAAGGAACATGCAATATGAAGAATATCTAGTTAAATGGAAAGGAAGGCCTATTGAATATTCATCATGGTTGTCTAAGGCTAAGGTTAACTATCTTGGTTTCCCTCTAATTCCTGAGAAGTGACAAGGTCACTTTTCAAATTAGCTTGGATGTTTGATGCAAGAGCATCGAGAGGTGGAGGGAATTCTTGCATCACTAAAAAAAATTGTTTGCTTTATTTTCTTATTTTTTATTTAGTACCATGATGGCACTTAAGGAGTATAAGATAGTCAAAATTCAAAAATAGTGAAAAATAGTCACTTACTATTTTGAGTAAGTCAGAATAAACAGGCTCATATTGACCTTAAAAATTAGCTGAAGGAGCAGAGCTAGAAAAAAATTCCTTTCATGAAAGAATTGCCTCAATACCCTAAACAATTTGGGAGAAATAAAAGGTTTTGTCTTGAGAAATTTCTCAAATGCAGCTTCAAATTCATATAAAAAACTTTAGAGGCCCTAAAATAGCTCAAAAAGTGGACAAATCAATCTATGGTTTGTTCGCATGTTGTAGATCTCTTTAAGAGCTTTCCAATGATATTCAATAATATAAAATAAGACACCTAGATCAAAATTTATGGCCCTGCAAAGTTTCCACTCTAAAAAGTGAATATCATTAAAATTTCTTCCTAGGCTAGAAATCAAATGGTGAGCCTTTTGGTGCTAAAACAAAATGGAAAGCTGCAATTTCTAGAACATTCTAGGGTGGTTATTGGGTAAAATAAAAAGGGATATGAGGGTGTTGTAGAAGGTGGCTCCATTAGTGCAGATTGTGGCTCTGAATAAAATATTTTGTTTTCAGAGTTGATTTGTTGTAATGAATCAAGCCCATGAGGCTTTAGCATTTAATTTTTCAATCTATAATTTCATTTTCTAAAAATAATTGAAAGTGAGTTCTTTTCTATCTCGCATCTTCTGTGTTGGTATCTATTGTTGTGTTTTGTGGGTTTGGGTGTGTGGCCCTTATCATACTCATACAATCACACCTCGAATCTCAGGCACCTACAAGTGATCAAACAAGTACCATCCATTATTTGCACCATAAACTGAAAATCTATGTCATCCACTATGTAGTAAACTTTACAGACTCTCTCATGCCTATTCTAAATCAAAAATCTATTTTTTACACAATAGTTATGCTCAAAACCTTGTATAAGAATATCTAGGTTATGGGCTATAAAAAACCTTGATCAAAATAGAAAAATCAAGGAACCAAACCTATACCACTACATAGTGCTCAAAAGAACCTTTCCAGCAAGTACAAGAAATTAAAAATAATATATCTTGGGTGAAAGTTATTCTTGTTTGAAAAAAAAACTTCTTGAATCTAGCTAGTGCGTGGCTATAGGGGGTATGTGCGGGATCATCATGGAAAAACTAGGCCCTTAAGTGGTGAAGAAAATTCAAAAGATTAGAGTTAGGAAACTTGATGTAAACATTTGAATAAGTTATCTATATTATTTCAAAAATATGTAACAATAGAATATGTAGCAAATTGAATGTAGTTTCTAAACTACTAGGTTTATTTTTAAAAAATAAAAATATATTTGGTGAAAATTTGAATTTTCAATGCAGTAGTACTTAAATTTCAGGGAAAAAATAAGTAGTTGTCTGTCTAACCACCCTAACCACAATAAAATGATAATTATTTTTTATAATATTTTAGATATAAGTAGAGGAATTATGTCCATATGTGATGGAAATGTTTTCTAATTTTTTCCCAAGTAAATAATTAATTATGATTTTTTTATTACAACTTTTAAAAAGTAACAAAATTTGTATGTCTGACCACCTTAACTTGCTCAAAACTTCATGAAATTTATTTTTTCTTTTTTTAATCCTATATTATATGAAGTATAGAATGTGACGCATGTTTTGGATTGAAAAATTATGGTACCGTTTGAAAGCTATAGATGTCTTTCAATTAACCTATCAATCAGGACTTCAGTTGTAATTCAAATATAAAATGAATAATAATTATTTATTAAATTCAAAATAAAGCAATTTATATTGGTGGAAAGTTGAGAATCTCCTTTAAAAACCCTTTTCATTTCATCAATTTTGGGTATAAAAAAAGTCGCTAGCCACATGGGCCATCATATCACTTACATATCGCCACTTTTTGGCCCATCATGATCTTGCACATACCTAGGGTGGAGCTACTGATGACCCACTGGTAGCACCAGGGTGACACCTTGGTGGTGGATGGGCGAAAGGATTTTTTTAAAGCAAATTTTAAATAATATGAAATTCTATTTTATTTCCTTTGGGCAATTTTAAAATTTTTATAGCCCCTAACCCATGGGGATTGGTCCCCAACAGAACCTAGGCTTGGGTTGAGCCTTGTGAGCCCTACGTGGCCTACTAGTGGTAGTACTACCATAGGAAGTACCCACTGGTTCTAGGGTACGAATGTATAGTTGGGTCCAACTAGGAGGGGTTGAGGGGTGATGTGCGGGGTTGTGGGCCTCCAACCCTTATAAATTTTTTTCAATAAAACATTTTATTTTTATTTTCTACAGGAATTTAAAATTAATAAGCCATTTTTTTTCTTTTTCAACAAATTTGACCTACAATCAACCTATACAATCATACAAGTAGGGTTGTGGGTAAATTTTTTTTCTTTTTTCTTTAACTTTTCCATTTTAGGGAAAAATTTATGATAATTTTCATTTCATTTCCATCTTGGATCTAATGGTGAGGCATGTTTTGTCTCAAGAGGCTATTTATGAAATTTCCTCTACAAAACCCTCATATGAAAGCTCAATCCAAGAAACAATTTTTACCCAAATTTTGCATGCCTCAGATTTGCAATAAAATCAAAAATTTTGACAACCCAAAAGCCTAAATCTACATTATAACAACTACAACATGTGTTCCATACCTTTTAATGCCTCAAATTTAACTTGCATTTCCATGGATTCAACTTTTCACGAAATCTACTCAAACAAGGGTTATAAGACAAAATTTGAAGCCCACACCTTCCATCAACCATTAGAGCTCTAATACCACTTGTTAGGAAATAAAGCATAATACCCACAATCTTATTCCATTTCCTACATAACCCAATGAGAGAAAAGGAAGCATGCAAGTAATCATAATGCATAGATCAACATTGACAACCCATAAGATAACACAAAATATACCCTAGGAAAACCCTCAAGAGGGAAAAACCCAACCTCCAAAAGCATCCATACTCCATCTATTATTCAAAAAATAAATTTAATACACACATTTACAAGAGTTCTCGTGAACACTTCTAAATAATCAAGCCTCTCCAATGCATCCTTCACATGTCCAAGAATGAATCCACACATCCCATGTCATGCTTCACATATGCACTCTTCATAAAGACTCATTAATTCCATCCCACTCACCCAACCAACTTTAACCACTAAATATGTGCTTGATTTTATAGACTCAAGCTCACACAAATACAACCAAGTGGTAAGATAAAACCATGTGAATACAAAACCAATGACCCCTCATTTAATATTGGGTACTAATTTTTCACTTTATTAAATATTTAACCAATATTAAATTATTATTTCATGTATCCCACACATTAAATAATAATACAATGTTACAATAGAACATAAAGTGGTCCCTAAATAATTACCTAGTGTGATTAACCACACCTTTTAGATGCATCACAAATAAATAATTATTTAATTACAAAATTATAATATAACATTTTATGCAATGGTGTACAACACCATATGCTAACACAAACTATTTGTAATTAGTGTTCAAATAGTTCAATAATAAGTTATCATGAAGGATGACATACTTGTACCATATAAATGCATGTTGGATATTGTGAAGCATTATTTCTTAGATATATATCATTTCAATAGGTTTATCACATTTGCAATAAAGATATAAATGTAATGGACACTATTGGATCTCTTTAGGATATGACTGAGGAACCTCATGACTATGATTTCCTTGTTGAACAACTTTGCATACCTTCTTATATATTCCCAACTCTAACATAATATAGGACATTGTTGATCCTTACATTCCTTGGTATAAGGACATGTATTCTTATCTTTAAAGATAAAACATTCCACCTAACATGTCACCCATAAAACATAAATCCTTTATTCAAAGTATCTCTTGGTACACCCTCATTGGTGGCACATTCTATCATAGGTTTTACAATGGAACCTTCCTTATATGTATCAACACAAATGAGGCTAACCTAGAAGAAGTCCATAATGAAATTTTTGGAGCTCATATGAATGGTACGATTGTAGCCAAGAAGCTCCTTCATATAAGATATTATTAACCTACCATGGAATTAGATACCTCTCATCATCTAAATAAATATATAGCTTATAAAAAACATGATGAACTAATTCATGCACCATCACAAGCTCTCTAGCCTATCATGACTCCATGGCCCTTCTCTACCTAAGGTTGGACTTATTCATAGAATTAATCCCACATCCTCCAATTGCTATAAATTCTTTATATTACTAGTAACAAGTATTGATATCCAAATTTACAAGATCATCCCCAACTATATTATTTTTAATTTTGGCATTCCATTTTATATTATCACAAATAATGGAAAATCCTTTGAAAACTATGAAGTTCAATCCTTATGCAATAAATTCCATATCAAGAAAAATTGGTCGACCCCATATTACTCACAAGGTAATGGCTAAATCCAAGGATTTCATTAAAAACATCATAAAATATTCAAGAAAATCATCAATAGTTCTAGTTGTGACTAACACCTTTAGCTCAATCCACCCTTTAGGCCTACTAGACTAACACTTGAACTCCTATAAGCATCAACCTATGTTCCCTTTATTTATGGTGTTAAATAAATCTTTCCTTCCCAATGCCAAGCTACCTTCCTTATGTGTCTCTTTGCGCAATCTCATTTCATAGGAGGGTTAATTAATAGAATGGATACACGAGCTTAAACCTATTTATGAGCACTGGTTCAATTCTCTTAATCACCTCAAAGCATACAACCATAGATTATATCATGGCTATAAAAAATTAATCTAAACTAGAGAGTTTGATGTTAGAGACCTGTTTTTTAAAGATAAGCAAAAAATACCACTAAAAGGGAAAAAGTAAGAAAGGGAAGTTTGAGGAAAATTGGTTGGGCCTCTATCTCATCATAAAAATGTTTGGATCAAGAGAGTACAAGCTAGCTACTATAAATGGACATGAACTATATGATCTCAAGAATATTATACATCTTGAGCACTTCTATGCCCAAAATTTAGCACTAATCTTTGAAAGATCAAAAATCCCAAAAAATAGAAAATCAACCAAAAAACTAAATAATTGTAAACAAAAATAAACTAATCCAATTGTAGAAGACACTTCTTGCAGTGCCTTGGGAAATTATAATGATGAAAACATGTTTAAAAATATCATGTGTAGGATGAAACCACTTTAGTGTATGAGCATGGATCACTCTACATTTTCTTATTCATCACAATCCACCCATCTATTCATCCCCATAACCTTTCATCATTTTCTCAAGCTCCTTATCCACCAATTTTTCTTTTTCTTTCATCATGTTAATTTTATCCCCCTCTATTATCCCCTCCACATGCATCACCTACTCATGATGAATCCCATCCTCCTTTGTTTGATTTCTCATCTACTAAGACTCTTTTATTTTTAATCCTACCCACTTATGCCCCATCCATTCACTTACCTCACTATATTCCTTACATTTTATTTTTATCCTCATTCATTATGAATGACACCATTTCCTTGATTTTACACTAAAATGAGGGCATCCCCTTGCTAAAATTTCCTAGGGAATGGTTACCATATATATCCCTTTTAAGATAGGTAATTTTTACCACAATATATCATCACATTACATCCCTTTAGGTACTTACACGATGTTTTGGTCCTTATTTATAATCTCACACTTCCCCCTTCATCCCCCATCATCCCCTTCCCTCATCATCTAATACACCATTTACTTCAACATGTCACTAGATAAGAATTCATTTTTTTAATATTTTTTATAAATTGTCTAATGATGTTTTTTTTTTTTTGTATTTCCTAGAGTCACAGTTATCCATTTGTCACATTTACATGATCACTCTCAACCTTCATATGATGGAAAGCATTGACAATTTACCTTTTGGATTACTATGATATTTCTAGCATTTTTATTTTAGTGTCAATCCATATGCATGTGGTGTACCAGCATCATTATCTATTGCATCATGGTTCATATATCTAATTTTATAGCATATAATATTCTACTTGTGTTACACAAAGTTACTTTGAAAATAGTTATCCTTCACCGATTTTTGTCTTCCTTTCATTCTTCAATCCCCTATCCAAAAAATATTGTGTCATTATAGCTACATTAAATCCTTATGAGATATCCCAACAAATAATTTACAACCATGACATATAGCATCATTTCATCCAATCAACACATCCAATCCTCATCCATAATCCATTCTCTATCCATGGGGTATACACCATCCCAATATGTTTTCTCTCAAATAATATTTTATCCATCATGGCACATCTTCTCATCTACCTTTGTCTTCACTATTATTTAATTATCTTATTTTTTACCTCATATGACTAAAATAATGAAATTATTATTATTTAATTAAATACTATATTCTATCCACTAAAATCCAATAATAAATGAGCTTCTCCACCACATTTCTATGATTGCAACAATTTACTATTTTTAGTAAATACACCACACCTTTCATTTCCAAACAAACCATCATGACCCTTCATCCTCTCATCAATCCTAGGATATTATTATCATTCATTCCCCATCATTGATCTTCTCATAAAATCTATACCATCTATCTTTTGTCCCAAAGATATATAAATTAGCATGCCATCTTATGCATTTCATACATCCATTTTATGTTAACTACAGGATATCTAAATAGGTAATTTTTGTACAAAAGAGAATCCACATCAAAATCATTATTAGTTCTAATAAATCATACCTTTTCAATGGATTTTCATTGTAACTTTGCTTTGATTCATGTTTTTATTCAGATTCTATTTGTATGCTCTATTTGAGATGTGTTTTAGTTTTGAGTAGGAAGCTTGTGACTTTTGTGTGTTTCCTTCAGTGAATTAGGCTATTGCATATATAAATAACTAGAAAATTAATACAATAGATAAAAGTATTGATCTCTAAAATCAATTATAGAGGAATAATGACAATGATATATAATTTGAATGAATATTTACATCTTGTGTTTCTTTTCATGTATATCAGAATGAACTATAAGAATAAGTGACAATCTAAGGATGATGAGTAAATTTCTAAAAGAAGATGCACTTAAAATGAAATTAGAACATTTGATAATATTGAGATTAAAATTAGATTTATGAAAATAGATATAGATAAGAAAATTGAATGAGAAAATTAAATTTATAATTATTACTATAAGGAAAGATAGAATAAATGAAAATAAAAACTGAACTACAAATCAAACATAGAAGAATATAATACTTTTCAATATATTATTATATTAAAATATTCTCTCTAAAATAAATTAATAGATAGAAATAGATAAATATACTAATATAAATGTTTATTTTAGAAGAAAATCCCATCAAATTTATCATAATTTCACGATCCTTTCGTTTACTTTTATTTACTTTTGTGTATTGTCTTGTTGATTCTTTGTTCTTAAGTTCTTAGATCATTCTCTCAATAATGATATATTGTTAAGCATGGTACATATTCTCTTCTCCTACAAATGAATAATATATTTATAGTTTTGTCTCATGTGTAGAAGTGTGTCCATGTTTATTTTTTATTTACGTTTCCAAATTCATTTCGGACTCAACATTGCAATTAGGGGAGATGTCCTAGTCATTGCCATAACTATGTTCACGCAACCGTAGTTCCTAAACCATATGTCAGATCAAGTTACTTTTTTTGGGTTTTATTCGCACATGATTTAATAACTTATAACTATTTTTTTGGCATGTGGGAAATTCTAAAGAATGCGGGAGGGTTCAATATGTGGGAAAGGTTAGAAAAGTCTCTCTCCATTTAGAGTTTCCACCCACACATGGTCATCACACATCTTGATTGTCTCCCAATATAACCACCAAATAATATTTTTAAAAAGTTCTAATTGTGTCACTATTAGGGTGCAATTATAAAAAAACTATCATTCATATGCATCAAAAGTGAATGGTTCAAATTCAGAGGTTAACATTGGAGGTTTAGGTTAGTGGTCATAATAGTCTACACCTACACATTAATCAAGCCAAACCTTAACACCAGACACCACTATGCATTCACTCCAATTAATAGGCACATCAGGTCTAGTGAAGGATTATTTCCCATGATTTTTTGGGGTAAAATTACAATATCATCATTTCACCATGCACTCACAGGCTGGAAGATTTTGGATTTCGATGGTGTCTACTCTCCATGGTTTGAGGTAGTGATGAAAAACATTCTCCTTTCAAAATTTAAACAGTTGTACTCTTGAATATTTGTATTCAACATTTTTGTCGACCCATGAAGGGTTTCTTGGCTGATTGAATAATGATTAATACTTTTTTTTACTAGATTCATCATTCCTTTTCATGCCTCTTTCACTATGTGTTTTTCACATTGTTGAGTCTGGTGGTGGATTATTTCCTACTCTCCATTTTAGCGTGTGCTCACAGTCTAGTAAGCCCTCCACAATTTCATGATTTTTTCTAATAAAATGATGACACATCTCATGGGTTTGACCACATGTCTACATAAAATAATGTATTTGTCTGCTTCAACCTTTTTCTTAATAACACATGTGTATTTGGGCATATATCTACAAACCCATGTGTATTTCAGAATATGTATGCAAGCCTAAGTGTATTTTTCCATATACTTGAAAACCCTTAGTTTTTCTGGTATATGTGTGATTAAGGAAATAATCTCATGAAACCCTTGCTTTCTTTTTTTAGTATATATCTGAAAACCCATTTCTTTATTCGTGTGACTAAGGAATTATTATGATGAAACCCTTGCTTACTTTTTTGGGCATATATTTGAAAACCAAAGTCTATGTTATATTCATGCAGTGTAAATTTATATGTTATAAGTAAATGAGGGTCTTTATTGGTCACAATTTATTCCTTAATACCCCTATTTACAAATTCAGTACACTATGTCTTCATTTACTATTTTTGGTTATTTCTCAAGGTTTATATTTTTCATTTATTTCATAAAATGCTCCTTTATATTTTGTGTCTCTTGTTCATTGAACAAATTGATATAAGCATGATCAATCATCCATTACATACATATATCAGTTAATTCTTAGAAAACCTCTTTATATTCAAAATAAGTGTACACATTAGCTTGCATTTTCATTATATGTGCGTGTGTGTGTATCCTTTGGCTATCCAATACAACATATTAGCATTCATTTACTGTAAAATGTGTTAGCAATTATTGTAAAATGTTTTACCTAAGTTGAAATCTCAATAATTTGTATGATATATTCTTTAGTTAATAGCTTACTTTTTCATTGTACTTTGAGATGTTCACACAAATATATACATCTATGCATGTATACATGTGTACATTTAAATACATATATATGTATGTATTTATATGTCTACATATAAATGTGTGTGTGTGTGTATTTATATATATATATATAAGTATGCATATAATTACACACACACACACATATATATATATATACATATACATTTTTGTACATATATATATATGTAAACCCTCGATAGTTTGTTGTTGTCCGTTCTCCATGGCTTGAGGTAATGACAAAAATCATTCTCCTTTCAAAATGCAAATAATGGTACTCCTGAATCTTATTATTCAACATTTTTGTGGATCCTTGAAGGGTTTCATGAATATTTGATATTTGTATACATACAATAGAGCACCATACATATATCATATTACATTTTCATTGTACTATTTGAAATTTGTATCCTACATTCTTTACTTCATAGTTCAAATTTTCATTTTAATTTTAGATATTTCTTGGTTAACTGATGGAAGCCTCCATTTTATATATCTCGATTAATTCATAAAATCTAAGCATACATTTTATGTCATAAAATTGTATACATAAACAAAAAAATTAATTATATATGTACGTATAAACACATATACATATATTTATACATATGTATATATATGTATATGTGTGTGTGTGTGTGTGTGTGTGTGTGTGTGTGTGTGTTTGTGTGTGTGCATATAATCAATCTTAAGCTTTGAATAGTTCAATACCTTTGAAATGGTTAAGATTTCATCTTCATATGTATGACCACATATAAAGATATTTGTATGTATATATACATGCATATATATACATATATACATATATACATACATATGTATGTATGTATCTATACATACGTATATGAATTTGTCCATTGTTTATGATTATCTGAAGTTTAATTATACCATTTCTTCCATACACTACCAACATCTTTAAACACAAAGGCTTGACATTATTATAATTCTTCACTATCATCATAATGGAATGCTTCTTCTTCTTAAAAAAGGTCTTCCCAAAATCATGTAGGCAATAATGGAATCACAGATTGGTCATCCATCTACATATCATAAGACCTACAAACCTTCCTCTTGGCCTCAAAGGGCATATAATCAGTCTTAAGCTTTGAATACTTCAATACCTTTGAAATGGGTAAGCTTTTATCTTCATATGTATGACCACATATAAATATATATGTTTGTAATGCATGTATCTATAAATATGTATATGAATCTATCTACTGTCTATGATTATCTCAAGTTTAAATTTGAAATTGAACACAAAATAATTCTTTACATTCTACCATTTCTTCCATACACTCCCAAAATCTTCAAATGCAAAGACTTGACATTCTGCCAATTCTTCAATATCACTATAATAGGATAATTCTTCTTCTTAAAAAAGGTCTTCCCCAAATCATGTAGGCAATAATGGAATCACATATTGAGCATCCATCAACATATAATAAGACCCAAAAAGCTTAATCTTGGCCTCAAAGGGCACATAATCAATCTTAAGCTTTGAATACTTCAATACCTTTGAAATGGGTAAGCTTTCATATACATATTAATATATATGTATGTATGTATAAATATATACATACATATATGTATGTATGTATGTATGTATGTATGTATGTATGTATACATATGTATATGAATCTATCCAGATGTCTATGAATATATGAAGTTTCAATTGGCAACTAATCCACCACTGAACCCGACATGCCTATTAATTAGAGTGAATGCATAGTGGTGTTCAATCTTAAGGCTTGGTGATTAATGTGTAGGTGTGGAATATTATGAATGCTAATGTAAACCTCTAACGTTAACCTATGAATTTTACCCATTCACTTTTGAGCATATATGAATGATAAAATTGTTATATTTGCACCCTAATATTGACACAATTAGGGGCTTTTTAAATATCAAGTAGTGGTTATAGTGAAAGGCTATTGGGTCTTTTATGTTTTGCAAAGTATATGTGTGTATACATTTCTATGAATGTATGCATGTATGCATATGTTTGAATGTAATCTTGTATACAAACATGTAGAAAAAATTATTTATATAAGGATCCCCTATTAAACATCGAATCCAAATATAATGCAAAATTCAATCAATTCATCTTTAAAAAACCTATGTAAATGACAACTATAAATTTAAATGATCGGATCATCCCAAAACAAATTCAAATTTGAAACACAACAACTAAATTGAGTGCATTGAATTGTGAGATTGGAATTATTAACTAAGAGGGAAAGTAGCTAGTAGTATTCACAATTACTCTCCTTTGTTAATATCCTCTCCATACTACAAAGCATTGATTGACATCCTTTGCACATTCCTCATATATCCAAGGATGATGAGAATTGTTGAATATAATTTGAATATATCTTGGTATACAATGCTATTCACACACACACATATATATACATATATTTATTTTTTCCATATGGAAATATTAAGATGTTGAAATTATTTAATTATGTGTTGTTGTACATGAATTATTGCAAAGGTCATATGATGTTTATTCGTTACTACCCTTGGTTGTAAAAAATTTCTTCTAGGCACGGGACAACAAGAAGAGGTAGTGTGAAAATGTTCATGGCAAGCAATTCAATCAATGTGTTCATTAACACACCATATAATTAAGTATTTTTTGTTCATATGGCTCTAAATTTCAATTTAATAATGCACTAGTTCCTTCAATAATTAATTTGTCCTTTTAGTTATTTCATTAACTATTATTCATGTATGCTTGTTCTATTATATATTTTTGTTGTGGCATACATGTCAAATGGCTGGGAGGTTTGTAGAGCATGTCAATTTGTAAGCTAAAAATATGTTGCAATTATATGTGTTGAAGAATTTATATTTTCAATTACATTAATTTATTATTTTTCATTTACATTTTCAAATACATACCCACACACATAGATGTGTATGTCTATGTGTGTGTGTGTGTATATCATTTATATTTAGTTTAGATGTGTTCCTCTATATCATTAATGTGAAGTGAAACTTCAGACATTCACACTAAACCTACTTACATATATAGATGTATATATAAGTATGTATGGGGTAGGTGCATGGAAATGGGTAGCAATTCCATCGAAACCCCCTAAAAAAATCTTTGAAAAACCATAATGTGAGCGTGTTATAATGCGAGCACATTATAACGCGCTCGCATTATGGCTCGTTATGCTGAGCCTAAGGATCGACAAATACAAACCAATAATGCGAGCACGTTATAATGTGGTCGCGTTATTGATTGTTAAAAGAAAAAAAATAAATAAAAATCTCTCATTAGCATTTCGACTGGTTTTTTTTGCAACCGTGGCCAAAACCACCACAATTTCGCACTCGTGTTCTAAGAGGAGAATTTCAACAAATTTCTTCACCAACAATCCCTATTTCTTTGCAACAATGGTGCCATGATGACGAGGAGCTATGAGAGGTAAGGATTCTATGGTTTTTGTTTTGAATTAGTTAGTTTTAGGTTGAATTTGTTAGTTTTAGGTTGAATTTGATATCTATTTGTTTGAATTTTTAGGAGATGCAAATCAACCTAAAAACCCTCAAAATCCTCAACAGGAAGACCAACCAAATCCTCAAGATAAAAATCAACCACAACATCAACCTCCTCCACCAATGACTCAACCCCCTCCTAGCACTCAACAAATTTTAATGAGTGAAACTGAGAACAACAAAAAGAGAATTGTGGATTTGATCAGTAGGTTGAGTGATCCAACTGGTTCAACTACAGAAAGAATGACCCTAGCAAATTCATTAAAAGATATGTTAAAAAATGTAGATTCAATTAGCAAACAAATAATTGGATGGAAAGATAGGAGGTAGGTGGCTATGGATTATTATGCAAATAAACTATCATACAAGGATGTGAAGGATTTAAAAGTTACAAAAGGTGATTTGTGCTCATTATTCACCGACCCATGCACAAATCAAAATCTTACCCTCAATGCGAAGAGGTTTCCTATCCATTAGTGCCACCACCAACAGATTAGGGACCATTTTTATGATAGGTGGTACATGGTCTTCGATTACCCATCGTGCAACAATTGGGAGGTCCTACAATATTTCCTTAGAAAACTATACAGTGAGTTCATATTGAAAAAAATCCCAAATTATTTTGATATGAGGGATTTCTAGGGGAGAAGTGGGGGTCAACTCAGGATAGACCTGGTGCACAGCCGGATCCTACGTGGCAAGGTAGACGAGCTCTCGCTAGGATACCTCATGTGCACATTGTTATGCCTTCTATCGCGAAGGAAAGTTTTGACGTAGAGACATTACAAGCAATCAACACTTTGACCCAGACTGTCATCCATCATACTAGCCCTATTCTACAGTGCCATCCAGGGGAGTCTTCGAGTGGTGGCCTTCGAACACATGTGTGTCAATATTGCGGGGCTACTTGTTCATATGACCCCACCGACACTTAGGAGACTGGTACGTAGGATCCATCTATAGCAATGGAGATGGAGAGGGTAGCTGAAATTTTGCATGAGGCATATGGCATTGATAGTCAGGTAAAATTTAGCGCATCTGTTCATTGAATTTAATTTATTAAATTTCAATTTTGAAATGCAAGATTAACTAAATTTTTTTTATGATTTTAATAAAATTGTAGGGTCACAATGTTGAGACTGGATACACTGGCCCCCCACCAACCTATTTCTATAGTACACCTATCACTAGGGTATGTAACTAGTAAACAACTATAAATTTATTGCATGTTAATAGCAATGTTTTACGAATGGTAAATTAATATGCGATTTTGGATGTTGTGATGGAACACTTCCCAGTGGTAGTGGATTTACTCAAACCTTCACGTAGGTAATAGAATAAAGAGCTTAACTAATGAATCAACTACATAATAGATTTTTGTAGTTTATATGCACATCGTTGATTACGTTGAATATTTTGTTGTTTTATTTTTAGTTGTTGCGAGATGATACACCTCCGAATGTGATGAGGGAAATGGATATTGGTGTGACATCTACTATACAATCCTCGATGGCTCTAACATAAGAGGTATGAGGAAAATTAGTAAATTTACATTTACATTTCTTGTTATAGATGTTAGTTAGTGAAAAATCAAACCATTATTGATTTTTACTTTAATTTCTATTTGTATGGTTTATATAGGGATTGAGTATGCTTGAGCATGTGTGTGAGAATATTTCCCTCATGGAGAGAGATCGTGAGATGACTGTAAGTGATTATTTTGTCAAATATATCATTTTTATAATGTAATTTCTATATATTCATGTCTTTACTTCTTATTGTAACAGTTAAAACTTCACCATGAACTAAACCCTAAGAGGAGTAGTAGGAGCACTCCACGAGCGTAGGAAAAATGAGTGACAGATCTATCACCATCTGAGAGAAAAGGAAAGGGAAAGATTTTATTTCCAGGGCATGGAGAGAAATGACTTTTGATTCTAGAGTCCTTTGTTGTATGCCTACATGGCAGTTTTGTACGTATTTTTTATTGGACATATTTGACATTGTATGCCTATATGGCATTCTCATAAGCCTATATGGCTATTTTGTACATATATTTCATACTTATATCGACATATATTGATGTATGCCTACATGG